>VBSM01000361.1:48107964-48126712 GCA_008086735.1 Cheirogaleus medius
CTGTTTAAAACTATGGTGCTCAAATGGTGGTAGTGTTCACCAGGGTTTCGGGATAGGGGGCAAGACCCACATCATAGGGATGTGGAGAGCACTGTGGGAGGGAAAGGCATACCTCTAACCCTTCTTAGGGAGAGGCAAAGTTATACAATGTATCCAAAGTGTAAAAAAAAAAAAATCTTTTGTTGGATGGAGGGCAGGCGGGAGGGGGGAGGAAGTGTAGAGTTACATAATGTGTGCTGTGCGCGCCACCTGGGGATTGGACTCCCTTGAAGCTCTGGCATGTGGGGAGGGGAGAAGAGTGGTAGGGACAATGTATAAAACCCTAACAATATTTGTACCCCCATTATATGATGAAATAAATTAAAAAAAAAGAAAGAAAAAAGACAATAATGAATTAGAAATAGGGAAAATATTGAAAAATAAAGGTTCCTGACTTTGTACAATAATCACACACAATTAAAATGAAATATCAATAATATGATTTCTTTTGAAATTTTTCTGTGTAAATCATTTATTTTTTCTTATCATATCAAAAGAATAGTTTTGCTTTCTTATTCTTATATAAATGTATGGATTTATGAAACCTTAAGAGTTGGAAGTTGCCTTAGAAGGTCTTTCATTCTAATCCCACTGAACATAGAAATATCTTCATTCCCATAGTGGACAAAATTTTGTCTTTATTTAAACACTTAAAAAATAAAAAAACTCCTTGCTGACTTGATTGAGTTCTTTGTAGATTCTGGTTATTAGACTTTTATTGGATGTACAGCTTGGGAATATTTTCTCCAATTCTGTAGGTTGTTTGCTCTGTTGATTATTTACTTAGCTATGCAGAAGCTTTTAAATTTAATCCAGTTCCATTTATTAATATTTATTTTTGTTGCTGTGATTGCCACTGGAGTATTTTTCATAAATTCTTTGCCTACGCAAATACATAGAAGAGTTTTTACTACATTTTCTTCTGAAGGTCTTATTGTTTCATGTCTGATGTTTAAGTCTTTTATCCATCTTGAATTAATTTTTGTGAGTGATGAGAGGTATGGATCCTGTTTCATTTTTCTGCATGTGGATATCCAATTACACCAGCACCATTTATTGAATAGGATTTCTTTTTCCTACTGTATATTGTTGTCTACTTTGTCAAAGATCAGTTGGCTATATGTGGATTTTTTTCCCTGGGCTCTATGTTTTTTCCCATTGGTCTATGTCTCTATTTTTGTGCCAATTTAATGCTGTTTTGGTTACTATAGCTTTGTAGTATAGTTTGAAGTCTGCTAATGTGATGACTCCAAATTTGTTCCTTTCGATTAAGATTGCTTTGTCTATTCAGTCTCTTTTTGGTTCCAAAAAAAGCATAGAATTATTTCTTCTAGATATGTGAAATATGACATTGATGTTTTATAGATGGGTGTTACATTGAAACAGCAAATCACTTTGGATACTATTGACATTTTATTAATAACAATGATTCTACCGATCCATGAACATGATATGTTTTTATTTGTTTCTGAAATCTATAATTTCTTTCCTCAGTGTTTCATAGTTCTCTTTGTAGAAATCTTTCAGCTCCTGGTTATGTATATTCCTAGGTATTTTATTTTCTTTGTAGCTATTGTGAATTGTATTGAGTCTTTTATCTGACCATCAGCTTGACTGTTATTGGTGTATAGGAATGCTACTGATTTGTGTACATTGATTTTGTAACCTGAGATTTTTCTGAATTTGTTTATAAATTCCAGGAGTCTTCTAGTGGAGTCTTTGGGGTTTTCTAGAAATAAAATCATATCATCAGCAAAAAGTGAGAGTTTGACCTCCTCTTTAAACAAACAACTCCATTAAAAAGTGGGTAAAAGACATGAATAGAACCCGGACACAAATGGCCAATAAACATATTAAAAATGCTCAATATTACTAATTATCAGGGAAATGCAAATTCAAACCACAATGAAATATCACCTTACCCCAGTTAAAATTGCTTTTATTAAAAAGTCTAAGGACAACAGTTGCTGGTGTGGAAGAGGAGAGAAAGGAATGCTTATACCCTGTTGGTGAGACTGTAAATTAGTGCAACCTCTATGGATAACAGTATGGAGATACCTCAAAGAGCTAAAAGTAAACCTACCATTTGATCCAGCAGTCCCACTACAAGGTATTTACCCAAAAGAAAAGGAGTCATTTTATCAAAAAGATATCTGCACTTGAACGTTTATTGCAGCACAATTCACAATTGCAAAGATGTAATATCAACTCAAGTGCCCATGAATTCATAAGTGGATTAACAAAATGTGGTATATGTATACTGTGGAATACTACTCATCCATGAAGAAAGATGAATTCAGGTCTTTTGCAACAATTTGAATGGAACTGGAGACAATTATCCCAAGTGAAGTATCTGAAGAATGGAAAAACAAATACCACATGTATTCACTATTAAATTGGAACTAACTGATGAGCACACATGTGCACAGAGGGAAGTAAAACTCAGTGGAAATCAGACAGGGAAAGGAAGGAAGGAGTGGGCCAAAACTTACCTAATGGATACAATGAACACTATTTGGTTGATAGGCACACTTATAAGCCTGACTCAAGCATAACAAAATTGATACATGTAACCAAAAACATTTGCACCCCAATAATATTTTGAAACAAAAATGTTATATATCCATGGAATAGAATATTATGCAGCAATAAAAAATAATGAAGTATTGAAACATTCTACCATATCGATGACACTTGAAATCATTATACTAAGTAAAAGAAGCCAGATACGAAAGACCACATATTTTGATTCTCTTTATGTGAAATGTTCAGAATGGGAAAATCCACAGAGACAGAATGTAGAGTAGTGGTTGACAGTGACTGGAGGTAGTATGGGAAAGAGAAATGAGAGTGACTGCTAAGGGGTTCAGGATATCTTTTTGTAGTGATTAAAATGTTCTAAAATTAGATAGGGCCATCATTGCACAACTCTGAATATGTTAAAAACCACTGAATTGTATATTTGAAAAGTTTGACTCTTATGACATGTGAATTATATATCAAAACTATTATTAAAGATTAAAAAATCAAAAAAATCAAAACAAAAACTCATATTTTGAGGCAGTTTGTTTCAATATTAGGTGGTCTTGTTGGGCATTAGGAATTCTACATTATAACTGAAATTCTGTCCTTTTAGTCTTCCACACAGTGACTTGTCTGGTCCTACCTCTTTATCTGAAGAGAGAAATAATGTGCCTTCCACTACTCTTCTCTTTTCCTGGTTAAATCCTCTCTTTATGGCAAGAGGAGATTTTTTTTTCAGATAGAAAAAACAATATGAACACATAGAGCAAGCACTTTATGAATTAAGATAACGACACTAGCTTGAGGATGAAATTCAGGAGAAGTAGTAAAATAAAATAGAAAATAAGTTGAAAATGAAGGTTGGGGTCTGGCTGTTGGTAGTTGTAATCAAGGGGATCTTCAGTGGATTTTTTGAGGCAAGGTAGTGTTATGATCAGAGATCTCCTGCAGGAAGATTGATCAGATATGAGTATTCATGTAGAGCATAATTCCTAATTGTAAAAGAATTTTTTGTCAGTTATTTCTTTCATATGTCAACTTTCCTACATTTCAGTCCTTATGCTATGTCTTCTATTTGAGTGTGGGCTGGACCGAGAAACTTGCTTCTAACCAACAGAATATGGCGAAAAATGTTGAGATGTCACTTCTATGATCAGATTACAAAAGATTATGACTTTCATTTTACTAGCAGACTCTCTCTGTTACCATCTCAGTTTGCATGTTTTTATGAAGCAAACTGGAACCTTGGAGAGGCTCTTATGCAATGAACTGAGAGTGGCCTCCGGCCAACCACCAGTGAGGAACTGAGACCTCAAGCTCAAGCTATATATTAATAAAAATTAATTTCATGAGTATAGTGTAGAGCAAAAAAACCCAGGAACAAAGTAATATAAACAGTATTATTGGATTCATAGAGAGTTCAAAAGCAGAGAAAACAAAACTTAGGAGTAGGAATTGTGGTTACCTTTGGGGAGGAGAAATGAGTAGGAGGGAACATGGAGGGGCCTTTTGGGTGAAAATCTATTAGTCATCTATTGCTATATAATAAATTACTCCAGAATTTAGTAGCTGGAAATAACTAATATTTATAATATCAGTTTCTATGGGTCAATAATGAGGCACAATTTAGACACCTCTGGTTCAATATCTTTCATGAGGTTGAAATTAAGGTGTCAAGATTGCAGTCATCTCAAGCTGCTATTAGGGCTAGAGTATCTCATTCTAAATTCACTAACGTGGTTTATGGTACCTCTCAAAATCCACTTTCAAGCTCACTCATGAGGGTCTCTTCTCAAAATGCCTCATGATATTGCAGCTGTCTTCCTCCAGTGTGAGTGATTTAAGGGAGAACAGGAGGGAAGCCACTGTCTTTTTATTATCTAATCTCAGAAGCGACATCCTATTACCTCTGCCTCATTCTATTTGCTAAAAGTAAGTCATTAAGCCCATAAAACTAGTCCTATAAAAGAGCATGACTAACAAAAGGAAAGTGTCATTGAAGTTCATCTTAGAGGTTGCCTATTATAGATGGCAATTTTAAACTTCTTGACCTTGGTAGAGATTACATAAGTGATTGGTTTATGTTATGTACTGGGCTGTGTATTTATGTTTTGTGTACTTTTCTGTATATGTCTTACAATAAAATATTTTTATTTCAGTGGAAATTTAAATTTTTAAATAAAAAATACAATCATAGAAATTTCTTCAAGCTTCATATCCTTATGGAATGGAATCAAGATATTATACAACTCCAAAGAACTACTTTTTAACCATTCCCTTAGAATACTTTAAGAATACTTAGGAACTTAAAGTAAGGAGTTTACTTACAAAGAAGTAAACCCATCAATGTTCAAAATAGAAATTTATCAATTAAGTTGAGCTGATCTTTTCCTTGGGAAGCAACTGTTCTCAAGATGCTTATTCAAATGTTTCTTACTATGTTTTTTAATTGCTTATGAACAAATTATACCTAAAGAAAAGTCTCAAATTTCAAGTTTTTCACAAATATCACTCTCAGTATGAACCTATTAATAATCACTTTCCTAATGACATACTTTAAGTACAACTTTCTAAATTTCAAACTGAAAATATTTTGTTTTATAATTCATGGAAATTGCTTCTATTGATTTGAACCAGAAAAGAAGAACTATTTTGGTGACATATGAATAATGGAAGAAAACATTTTCATTAGTACTTTGAGCTTAATGTAGTGCTTTTAATTGAAATATAAACAATGCACATGACATTAATAAAAAATCAATCATTAAGTTTATACTAGTCATCCAATAACAATACACACATATAAATAGATTCTTTCACAAATAAGAGAGGAACAACTTTTTTTTAGCATAATATGGGGGTACAAATGTTAAGGTTACATACATTGCTCTTGCCTTCCCTCCCCCCTTGAGTCAGAGCTTCAAGCATGTCCATCCCCCAGACAATGCACATCGCACTTATAATGTGTATATATACCCATCCCCTCCTTCCCCCACCCCCTGCCCAACACTCGATAAATGTTTGGGTTTTTTTAACATTTTGGTTAGATTTTATAACTTTGTCTTTCCCTAGCCAGGGTTAGAGGTATGCCCTTCCCCTCTACACTGTTCACCTCATCCCTCAGATGTGAGTCTGCCCCCTCAACCCCCAAATCTCTGGTGAACACCACCACCCTTTGAGCACCATATTGATAATGGGTCAGTACCAATTTGATGGTGAGTACATGTGGAGCCCATTTTTCTGATCTTGTGTCACCTCACTTTGGATAATGGACTTAAGCTCAATCCATGATAATATAAGCGGTGCTAGCTCACTGTCATTTTTTAGAATTGAGTAATATTCCATTGTAAACATATACCAAATTTTAATAATCCACTCATGAATTGACGGGCACTTGGGTTGTTTCCACATCCTTGCAATAGTGAATTGTGCTGCCATAAACATTCGGGTGCAGATGTAGCATTATTAGGCATCTACCCAAAAGAGCATAAGAGAGGAGCAACTTACATCTAAATGTACTGCTCACTCATTCCTTGATAAACTTGACAAATGGCATAGCCCAGCTAGTCACCTTGCCCTTCATAATGGGTAAGTGCACAGATGTGAACATGGCTATGAAACACTTCTGTCACTTTCTCTCAAGAGAAGAATTCCAGAGGGAAATTGAGAACAGGTTACAGAGTACTAAACTATATGATGTTCTTTTAATATAATTGTTTAGTATAAGTAAAAGGGATGAAATACTAAGATTGATAAAAAAGATAATGTACATTAAGCTTGATTTTTTAAAGCATTTATAATATCATGAAATCTAAATCCTCAGATTTTAAGGATAATTTCACAATAATAAAGATAACAATGTCAGTTATTGAGCTATTCTTTCTCTTAATGCCAATCCTGTCCTTCTTTCTGTGCTGTGATGCTGTGGTAGGGATGTTCCAAACTATATTGTTGCCTGCTTCCTGATAGGTTCCACCAGTAGGGGACACAAGAGGGGGCCTGGAAAGCAGGAGCTGCAGAAAGGGCTTGCTCCTTCCTTTTTGCTTGTTGGTCCTGATATGTGGCCCTAGCAATGATCCTTCACCCTGACAGCGGCAATTGATTCCAGTGCTTACGTTCTGTGCACTCTCCCAGATGCCTCAGAGATACAAGGAGCCATGCCGCTGCCTAGGCTGTTTGAATCTGAGCAATGAGGGACCTGCCACTCGCCTCCTCTCTTTGTTTTCTAAGCCCAGGAGGTCTGGCTTTCAGCAGATACTGTCTCTGTGTTACTTCAGTATTTCCTTTTTCCTTTTCCAGTTCTCTAATATGTGATTAATTAATTCCTTATATTGAATTTTTTGTGTTGAAATATCAAATATAGTTTCTTTTTCCCTGATTGGACCTACACTGATATAGTAGACTAAACAATAACTAATAATTATATAATTATTATAAAAATGTATTTTGACCATGTTTGAGTCTATATTTATTGTGATTTTCTGAAAAAGGAAGCTATTTTTCCTCTGCTTGTTTATTGAAAATAATTTCATTACTTCAAGAAGAAAAATATGAACTACCATTTATTAATAGATTTATGGAAATCTACATACAAGCAGTTTTTACTCGTTACCTATGTGACTGCCTGAAAAAAAATCCCAAATGGTTATGCTTTTATTTAGTAAGAATAAAATTTAGCTAATAATATTATGTATCCCTCAAAAAAGGTACATTGTCATACTATACATAATACATTATAAATAATCTATATTTGTAATACAAATAGAATGATAGACATTGCTTGCTTAATTATAGGCAAAAAGTATACTAATTTCTCTTCAGTGATGATCAATTAATAAAAATTATTCAAAAATTATATCAATATTTGTAAGTTGATCAACCTAAATACCACATTTGATTGGAGATTATTTTTTGAGAAGTACTAATAAAAGTTTGTTTATATTGTATAAATATTCAGTTTTTTAAAAATCATTTTAAATGGTTGTGATGACCACTATATTGTTGTATATAAATATTAATGATGAGAGGGTTAGTGCCTGTGAAAAATGTTTGTTACAGAATTCCAGAGATTTCCACAATTTTTTTAATAGAAGGTGCTTTCTCCCTACAATTTGAAACTTCCTTATGATTATTCATTGATTTTTTTGTGTGTTTTGAGAAAGAGTACAGCAGCAATTTTGAAAATAAAGAATTTATTATAAAATATATGTCAAGGAATTGGCATATAGAACTAGAAATTTTAATAGAGTTTTAGCCAGCTTTAGTCAGATAATTGAAAACATTCTGATTTTGTCAATTATATATTAATAAAACTACAAATATACTGAAATACAAAACTATTTTAATATAAATGGCAGATATGAAATGTGGAGGATGTGAGACAGTATTAAATCACTTAGTAAACTATTTGAGAAAAAAGGTAAAACAATCATTTCATATAGTATATGGACTGAATATTTCTGTTCCTGGAAATTATAAATCTGTTGGACTTTTCCTATATTGGAAGGAGTGCTCCTGAGTGAAACTTTCTGCTTTGGTTGCTCACTCTATCACAGCTGCTCTCTAAATTTTCTAGTACTTTCTAATTGCCAAATTTATTATCTTTTTCTGATTTTCATCTTAGAGCAGAATTGGTAATGATTTTAATCTTATACAGTCAGTGCTCTTGCTGTCGATTGGGCCATGCAAAGATTTAAATATCTATGTAGACACCATGATATCCTTGTCAAAATACTAATTCCATGACTGGAGTATGGAATATGTAGTGCTTGGTACCTGGGGTTGCTATTGACACTGACCCTAAAGAATTCTTGCATTAAGTATCTGGTAAAGGAGTAGGATTTCATAGCTCTCTGAATTAATGAAAACTACCAGATAGCCTGTGGTAACTGAGAAGTAGCCCACCAAGATATACCCCATAATATGCCAAAAATTACTCATGGACAATTTGAGTGAGCATGTTAAAGATTGACATTTGGCTTTTTATCAGCCAGCCAACCTTCCCATGTCTTTCAAAAGGAAACCTGATGGCTGAGCTGAAGGTATACTAATGGCTAGGTGAACAAAATGTTATTCTTTTAATTCAAGCAATGTGCAGGTAGCAATTCACTGCTGTCACCCTCTGGAAATTTGACCACAAACTGTTTTTTTTTTTTTTAAATAACCCACTGATTTTGATCCAGGACCACAAAGAGATGTGATAGAGAAAGAATGTAGTAAAAAGTACACTGTGGTTCATTTTCCTAGACTAACAAAAGTAATGTTTATATAAACAATTTTGCCTAGGATAAATGACTATTTCCATCTCTTCATCACCAGAAAAAAATGATAGAAGCATATGAAGAAGCAGTTCATTGAAAGAAAAGGAAGGGGCTAATCCTGTACTTGTGTTGAGATGCTGTGTGTCTGTGTATATCCAACACATGGCTACAACTGTCAGGAAGGCTCCTTGAATTAATGCTTCCCTCCCATGAAATACACAAGGAACCAATGGTTTCATTATAGTCATTAATACATGTGCAAAGGGTAAAGACTTGAGGCCATAGAATCAAGTTCATATTGAATTCATCACATTCTTTATATTTGCAGATAAACAGATTCATTCTTATTGCAGTTGTAATTTCTATCTTATGGTAGGAAACCATGTTTTCAATCTCAAAAGTATAAATATATATAGCACATTACAGTTGTAGATTGCTTTTTCTTTGTGCAAATGAGAAGCTCCTTATGTGGGCAAATCAGATTGAAGACCACAGTTGCATTGATGGTAATGATGGTAATGAGAGGTCTATAAAGATGCTGAAAATTGATAGGAAACTAAATATTACTTGCTGAGTGGTGATTTAGAGCTGGAAAGATAATCTGCAATGACTGTACTGCTCTGTCTTTCCTCCCTTAGGAAATTTTGAAAGCACAGGTTGAAAACTACTGACTTATTGCCTCATGAATTCATTTGAGGTGGCATGTATTGAAATTGAAAGCACTATTACATGAGTAGCCCATTCCATTGTACATGGTGATAAGGGAGCTATTACTTAATTTTGCTGAACACTTGTCAAGAATAGCTCTTGAAATCAGACCTGTGCACACTTGTGCTCTACCACAAGGAAAGAAAACTTATTCTTTATAACATTAATACCAAGTCATGCTCCAGAAACATGTACTTGTCCCCCTTTTCCATGCTGCTGTGAAAAGAACTTCAGGGCCATGTGAAAATTATGGGAATAGTTAAATGTTTTTGATAAATTATTGCTAGAATTACTCAGAGTTGATAATTGTATTGGTCAGGCTAGATTAAGCAATGCTGTGATGATCCCAAAAACCTCAGTGGGTTTAAAGAACACGGATTTATATTTTTGCCCATGTTATACATCCACGGGCAGCTGTGGCTCTTCCTTATGTTTCTTTTTCCTTCCCACTTTGGAACCCAGTGTAACATAGAAGCTCCTTTTAAGAATATATACTGTCATTCTTTTTCCACTTTTTGATAGGGTTGTTTGATTTTTCCTTGCTGATTTTCCTGAGTACTAAATAGATTCTAGTTATCAGCTCTTTGTCAGATGTGTATCTTGCGAAAATTTTCTCCCATTCGCTGGGTTGTCTGTTTGCTCTCTTGACAGTTTCATTGGCTGTGCAGAAGCTTTTAATTTGATCAGGTCCCATTTATTTATTTTTGTTGCTGCTGTGATTGCCTTTGGGGTCTTCTTCATAAATTCTTTGCCTAGGCCAATGTCTAGAAGAGTATTTCCAATGTTTTCCTCTAAAATTCTAATAGTTTCACACCTAAGGTTCAAGTCTGTTACCCAGCGTGAGTTGATTCTTGTGAGAGGTGAAAGGTGTGGGTCCTGTTTCAGTCTTCTACATGTGGCTATCCAGTTTTGCCAGCACCATTTATTGAATAAGGATTCTTTTCCCCAGTGTATATTTTTGTCTGCTTTGTCGAAGATTAGTTGGCTATATGAGGATGATTTTATATCTGGGTTCTCTGTTCTGTTACACTGGTCAATGTCCCTGTTCTTGTGCCAATTCCATGCTGTTTTAATTATTATAGCCTTGTAGTATAATTTGAAGTCTGGTAAATTGATGCCTCCTATTTTGTTTTTATTGCCTAGGATTGAAATTTTTCAAAAGAAGACAGAATAATGGCCAAGAAACATATGAAAAAATGCTCAACATCTCTAATCATCAGGGAAATGCAAATCAAAACTGCAATGAGATATCACGTATCTCCAGTAAGTATGGCCTTTATGGAAAAGTCCCCAAACAATAAATGTTGGCATAGATGCGGAGAGATAGGAACACTCCTACACTGCTGGTGGGACTGCAAACTAATTCAGCCTCTGTGGAAAGCAATATGGAGATACTTTAAAGCGATACAAGTATATCTACCATTTGATCCAGCAATCCCATTACTGGGCGTCTACCCAAAAGAACAAAAGTCACTCTATGAAAAAGACACCTGCACTCAAATGTTTATAGCAGCACAGTTCACAATTGCAAAGTTGTGGAAACAACCCAGGTGTCCATCAATACATGAGTGGATTAACACAATGTGGTATATGTATACCATGTACTACTATTCAGCTTTAAGAAACAATGGTGGTATAGCATCTCTTGTATATTCCTGGATACAGCTGGAACCCATTCTACTAAGTGAAGTATCTCAAGAATGGAAAAACAAGCACCACATGTACTCACCAGCAAATTGGTATTAACGGATCAACACCTAAGTGGACATATAGGAATAACATTTGTCGGGTGTCGGGCGGGTGGGAGGGGAGAGGGGGGATGGGTAAATACAAACATAATGAGTGAGATGTGCAACGTTTGGGCGATGGTCATGCTTGAGGCTCTGCCTCGAGGGGGGAGGGGAGCATGGGAAATATACATAATCATAATATTTGTACCCCCATAATATGCTGAAATAAAAAAAGAACATATACTGTCATTCTAATGACTGAGGGGGTAAAAGCAAGGTGGGAGACCAGATGATAGTTTTTAAAACCTGCTCAGAAGCAGTACATGGCATTTTCATTGACCAAAGTACCACTTGTGACTTTGTTCATGGGCCCTTTACACAAACATGAAATGGTCAACGACTAAGGCTGACTGTTCTTAAACAAATGAGTCATCCTACCCTTCTTCGTATTGTCTCCTCTGTGCTAGATATTCTTTAGGCAGCACTAATATAAGATAAAAATATTTATACTTTTCTGCCCACTACCACACAAACTTGATGAGGTACTGGGATTTTTTTTTAGTCTGTATCAATTGACATCAACTTTCAGCTCACTCTCACTTGATTTTTGTACTTACAGGACAATAGTACCCATGTTAGTTCTCTATATATCTCACTCCTAGGAGCACCATAGTTTGTTAGCCATAACCACAGATCCTTGCAAATCAGGAACTCTGGTTGCCATTTTGAAATTATTGCCTGTTATGAAAATTATGAACACCTTGCCTTTGACAGTTATTTGCTGTCATCTGACTTCTGCTGACTTGTGGTATTCCAGAATCTTATCCTTTCTCTTCCCTGTAAAGAACCCAGCAATTTCCCTACTATCAACTCTGACCCACAAAGGAAACTCATAACTGAGCTTTCTGATAATACCAGGGCACTCACCATTTGACATTTCTTATTGCTTTCATGAAAGAAGTGTCCTCTAGGTCCTTCTGGGGTGCATAGACAGCCTCTGTAGAGGTTTTATTAATTAGCAGTCCCACCAACAGTGGCTAAGCGATTCTTTCTCTCTGCATCCACATGCATGTATTGTTTTTGGACTTTTTAATAAAAGCTATTCTAACTGGAGTTAGATGATAATTTGCCTTTCCCTAATGATTAGTGATGTTGAACATTTTTTCATGTGTTTGTTGGTCATTTGTCTATCTTCTTTTTTTTTTTTTTTTTTTTTTTTTAGAGACGGGGTCTCGCTCTTGGTCAGGCTGGTTTCGAACTCCTGACCTTGAGCTATCCACCCGCCTCGGCCTCCCAGAGTGCTAGGATTACAGGCGTGAGCCACCGCGCCCGGCCCTGTCTATCTTCTTTTGAAAAGCTGAAGACATGAAGACTTTTGTCCATTTTTTAATGGAGTTGTTTGTTTTATTCTTTCTGATTTGATTGAGTTCTCTGTAAATTCTGGTTATTAGACATTTATTTATGCATAGATTGTGAACATTTTCTCCTATTCTGCAGGTTGTCTGTTTGCTCTGTTGATTATTTCCTTAGCTGTGCAAAAGCTTTTTAATTTAATCAAGTTCAATTTACTTATTATCATTGTTGCTTTGATTGCCATTGGGGTCTTCTTCATAAATTCTTTGCTAGGCCAATATATAGAAGAGTTATTTCAACATTTTATTCTAGCATTTTTATGGTTTCATGCCTTACATTTAAGTCTTTTATCCATTTTGAATTAATTTTTGTGAGTGATGAGATGTATGGATCCTGTTTCATTCTACTGCATGTGGCTATCTAGTTGTCCCAGCACTATTTAGTGAATAGAGTTTCTTTTCTCCAGTGTATATTGTTGTCTGCTTTGTCAAAGATATGTTGATATGTGGGTGGCTTTTTTCCTGAGTTATCTGTTATGTTCCATTGGTCTCTGACTCTATTTTTGTGCCAATTCCATGCTGTTTTGGTTACTATAGCTTTGTAGTATAGTTCAAACTCTGGTTATGTGATACCTCCAGATTTTTTCATTTTGCTTAAGATTGCTTTGTCTATTTGGGCTCTTTTCTGGTTCCAGATGAAGCTTAGAATTATTTTTTTCTAGATCTGTGAAATATGACCTTGGTATTTTGATGGGGATTTCATTGAATCTATAAATCACTTTGGATAATATGGACATTTAATGATGTTGATTCTAGTGATCCATGAATATGATGAATTTGCTTGTGTCATCTGTAATTTGTTTCCTCAGTGCTTCATAGTTCTGTTTGTAGCAATCTTTCACCTCCTTGGTTATGTATATTCTTGGATATTTTATTTTCTTTGTATCTATTGCAAATGATATTGAGTCTTAAATATGACTCTCAGCTTGACTGGTATTGGTGTATAGGAATACTAAGGATTTGTGTACATTGATTTTGTACCTGAGACTTTGCTGAATTTATTTATCAATTCCAGGAGTCTTTTGGTAGAGTCTTTGGGTATATATATATATATATATATGATCAGATTGTCACCAAAAAGTGATAGTTTAATCTCCTGTTTTCTGATTTGGATACCCTTTATTTCTTTTTTTGTTTTTGCCTGGTTGCCCTGGCTAGGGCTTCTGGCACTATGTTGAATAGAAGTGGTGACAATAAACACTCTTGTCTTGTTCTAGTTCTTAGTGGGAAAGTTTTCAACTTTTCTCCATTCAGTTTTATGTTGGCTGTGGGTTTGTCATATATGACTTTTATAATTTTAAGATATACTCTTTTTCTGCCTAGGTTGTTGAAAGTTTTTATCATAAAAGAGTGCTGGATTTTTTTGAACGTTTTTTTCTGCATCTATTGACATGACCATATGGTTTTTGTTTTCACTCTGATTATGTGGTGAATCACATTTGTTGATTTCAGTATGTTGAACTTTCCTTGTATCTTTAGGATGAAGCCCACTTGATCATGGTGGAATATCTTTTGATGTGCTATTGAATTCAGTTTGCTGGTATTTTATCGAGGATTTTTGTATTTGTATTTGTAAGTGATATTGGTCTGCAGTTTTCTTTTTATGGTATGTCTTCTCCTGGCTTTAGTATCAAGATGATACTGTCTTTGTAGAATGAGTGGGGAAGAATTCCCTCCATCTCAAAGTTATGAAATAATTGCTGCATTATGGGTACCAGCTGTTCTTTTTAGGTCTGATAAAATTCACCTGTGAATCCATCGTGTCCAGGGCTTTTTTTGTTGTTTTTGGATGATTTTTCTTTATTATTGCTTTAATCTTTTTGCTCATTATTTATTTGTTCAGGAGTTCTATTTCTTCCTGACTGAGACTTGGTGGGTTACATGTTTCCAGGAATTTGTTCATTTCCTCTATGTTTATGAGCTTCTGTGTGTAGAGGTTTTCATAGTATTTACAAATTATATTTTGTATTTCTGTGGTATCAGTCGTAATATACACTTTTATTTCTGATTGAGCTTATTTGGGTCCCTTTTCTTCTATTCCTGCTTTTTCTAGCCAAAGGTCTATCAGTTTTGTTTATCTTTTCAAAGAAACAAACAAAGTTTTGTTTCATTGATCCTTTGTACCTTTTTTGTTTTGTTTTCCCTTTTATTTGGTTCTGCTCTGACCTTAGTTACAATTACCATGTTGATATTTATCTCTTTGCTTACATCTAGTAGGGTTTCCTTTATGGTTCTGGGTACTCCTGTGTTAGATGCATAAATATTTAGGATTGTTATTTCCTTTTATTGTATTGCTCCTTTTACCATAATATAATGACGATCTTTGTCTTTCTTTAATATTGTTAATTGAAAGTCAATATTATCTGATAAGATAATGCTTATACCTGCTTTCTTTTGGTTTCCATTTGCATGGAATATTATTTTCCATCCCTTCACCTTGAGTATGTGTAGGTCACTGTGCATTAGATGTGTTTCCTTGAGACAGCAGATAGTTGGGTTGTCTTTTTTCATCCATTTAGCCAGACTATGTGTCTTGAGTGGTTCATTCAACTGTTCATGCTGATTGATAGATTTGATATATGGGGTGGTGTTCTTCTGTTCATCCTGTTGGGTAGCACCTTATTGATTTTTTTTCCTCTTGTGCTATTTTATATGGGCTCCAAACTTTACCTTTTAGGTGGTTTTACCCTGTTTTTACAGCTCTTATAAAATTTGAGGTCATAAGGCCAAGTTATACTTAGTGTTGTTACTCAAGGCTTCCATACCTCAGTGGATCCTCATCTTCTCATTTTGTAAAATTCTGAGACAGTATGGCATTAATGATCATGGTTTTGAATCAAAGTTGCTTTTTACTCCAAACTCTCCAACTAGGTATACGATTTTCATTAAGTCATATAATTTATCTCAGCCTGTTTATTTCTCAATAAAATGTAGATCTTAATCATAGTTAGTCCCACAGGATAAGGGCTCAACAAATTAGTATTAGTACCATTTTTATTATTTTTCTGATTTATTTTTAATCATTGTATATATTTATGGCGTACACTGTATAATGATTAAATTAAGGTAATATATTCATTATCTCAGTTATTGTCTTTTGTGGTGAGAATATTTGAAATTTACTCTTGTAGCAATTTTGAAATGTACAGTACATTATTGTTAACTATAGCCACTATGTTGTAAAATAGATCTCAAGAATTCATTGCTCCTATCTAACTATATGTACTTCGACCTACATCTCTCCATTCCCCATCCCATCTTTCCCTCAGTTTCTGGTAACCCCAATTCTACTCTATATTTTATGAGTTACACATTTTAAATTCCACATATAAGTGAGATCATGAGATATTTGTCTTTCTACACCTATCTTATATTTCATTTAACATAATGGCATTCATGTTGTTGTAAATGATAGGATTATCACATTTTTTAAGGCCAATTTTTATTTCATTGTGTACATACACCACATCTTCCGTATCCATTTATCCACTGAAGGACACTTAGGTTGATTCCATATCTTGGCTACCATGAGTAATGCAGCAATGGACATGGAAGTGTATATCTCTCTTTGACATACTGATGTCAAATCCTTTGGCTATATACCCATAGTGGGATTGCTGGATCATATGGTAGTTTTATTTTTTGAACAACCTCCATACAGTTTTCCTTAGTGGCTATACTAATTTACAATCTCACCAACAGTGTACAATGGCTCACATTTTTCCACATCTTCACCAATATTTATCTTTAATCATATTTTTGATAATAGTTACTATAACAGGTATAGTATTAATTTGCGATTCCTTAATGATTAACGATGTTGAGCATTTTTTCATATACTTGTTGGCTCTTTATATCCCCTTTGAGAAATGTCTATTCAGATTTTTTGTCCATTTTTTAATTGGGTTATTTGCTTTTTGCTAATGAGTTGTTTGAGTTTCTTTTATATTTTGGATATTAACCCCTTATCAGAGGTAAGATTTGCAAATATTTTCTCCCAATCAATAGGTTGTCTCTTCATTATGTTAATGCTTCCTTTGCTGTGCAGAAGCTTTTTAGTCCTAAACCTCAAACTGAAAAACTACTCAAAGAAAATGTAGAGGAAAAGCTCCACAAATTGGTCTGGGCAATAATTATTTTTGGATATAACCTTAAAAGCATAGGTAACAAAAGCAAAAATAGATAAATGGGATTATATCAAATTATTACTACTATTATTATCATCATGATTTCCAACATTATCCTATGTATAAGTAGGCTTACTGATCTTTTCTGTATAAATTTATTTCTTTTATATATCTGCTTTTATTTTTTTGTTTGTGTTAGGCTAATGTCAACAGTGATGTAAGAATTTTTTTTCTTTTTGGGAGGTTCTTATATTATTTAAAAAATAGTGAATGCAAGGAATATGATAAAATTAAGAAGATTCATATAGTTGGAAAATGAAGAAGTATGATGTGATTATTTAAGTAGAATGATGGTAAGTAATATTAATTAATACTAAGTATTATAAATGAATCTGCCTTAGCTGGTGGATTATATACTAATGGGAAAGGACAAATATGTGTTGTCAGACCCACAATCAGTAAGTAGCTTTAATAAAGTTGACAAAAAAGGGGGAAAAACCCAGTCATTACAGTATGACTGGATTTTATATTAAGGGGGATCAAGAGCCAAATGTTTGTTCTCAAATGATCTGAAATATATACACCTGATTGAATTACTATGAATACATGACAATAACTCCACCCATAATGAAATTACTATTAGAAAAAAGACTCATGGAATAAAGGAATCTTAATTAAATATATATTCATATAAAGAGTAGATAGTTGAGTAACTCTTACAATCACACTTTATTCCAAGTTATGTGTTTCAGTAGAAATATTTTCTAATAAACCTGGCCTGTTGTATACCAGTGGAATTTTAATATTAGAGTTTCTGAGATTTTGGTGAGTCTATAAGCTCAATACTAGTCATTTTACTGAAATATGATGCACTAGAGATTCCAGAGTAAGAAAATTCTCTCAGGCATACTTACAACTACTGCTTCAGGAATATTTTTGAAAGTGCATCTCTACTGAGTGGTCTTTCACAATTTCACTTTGATTATATTGCCTCAAAGGTATAGGAAAGAAGTTTAAAAAAAAATTTAAGTACAACTTCACATGAAGCATTCCCAAATAAATTGCTAGCAAAAAATGAGGACAGAAAACACAAATAGGCATGTGATAATCAGAGATAAGATGCATTTTCCAAAATGAATAATCACTTAGAATAGGATGTAGAATAGTTTGATGAAAATAGCAGCATGGCTGCAGCTTCACACTAAAGAAAAATCTTCACAGGTATATCACATAGTAAACTATAGAAATGCTTTGACAACTACACTACTGATTTTTAATGAATTGCAGAAAATAATGACAGTTACCATATGTATGAGCTGGCCAAATCTCAGTTCTTGTCTAAAAGACAATTTATACAAGATTTTGATGACACTTAACTTTGTATGTTAAAACTGGGAAATAGAGGATGTTCCTTTCTGATCATTTCTAATAATTGTCTGTTAAAATAGGAGTGTTCTGCTGATTACCTATCTATTATACATTCTGTGGTACATAATACTGAATTTCTTTTAGAAGTAGATGATGAATCATTGATCAAATTTTTGTGTTTTTTTATATTCAAGCAATGTTGGTTGTTAGAGATTAGAAGTATGCATATCTATATCTAATAAACTTATAATCTATTTGGTCAACTTTCTGAAAATCAAATAACTTCAGTTTTCTTATCTGTGAAATGGCCAAAACAATATCCCTATCCAGTAGGATATCAAACTATCAGGATTCTTATATAAAATTGGTGGAAACTGTGCAAATTCCCTGGGACCAAACATTTTGTGGAGTGTGTGCATGTGTGTGTATTTGAGAGTTGTCTGCTGAGAATCCAAGAGTGTAAGTTCAGGTCCAAGAAGTGTCATAGTTGAGGAAGTTATTTTTTTATTTGTGCCCTTATACTTTCTCATATAACATGGGTGCATCTTTGTCAATTAGATTGCTATAAAATTTTTTTTTTT
>VBSM01000361.1:48126812-48137570 GCA_008086735.1 Cheirogaleus medius
TGAAACTTTACCAAATTCATTTATCAAATCTAGGAGTCTCTTGGAAGAGTGCACAAGGGTTGAGGGATATATCTTATCATAAATTACAATTTATATTAAAGCAAAACTGATTAAGATAGTGTAGCATTTGTTGCTGGAGTAGAGAAAATAATCAATAAAATACAAAGAGAGTCCAGATATAATCGCACACACATATTGAAATTTGATATATGACAGGTGGCATTGTACATCTATAGTAAAAGGAAGGGTTACACACTAAAGACAAATAAATTTAAACATTTGGAAAAGAAATCTGAGAGAATACCTTTTAAAGTGTTAAGGTAGAAAAGGAACTTTTATCCAAATCATATAAATCAAAAACATAAAATAAAGTTTTAAACACTAGAGAGAGAATAAAAAATAAGCCCAAAATGTAATAAGGTCTTTGCAAAACATAGAATTTACAAGTGGTTAATGCCACCAATGAATACAAAATTTTCTATATATTGATTTTTAAAAAATACAATAGAAAAATGGACTAATGATATAAAGAGAAAAAATGAAAACGTGTACATAGTAATTAGGAATTAGAAAATAAAAAATTTATTTATCAATTTTATCAGAAAGAAGTGTACAGGTCTGATAAACTCTATTGTGATGTAGAATAATAGAAATTCTTATAGCACTTTGTATAATCATAATAAAAAAATTAGGTATTATGTAATGGAGTTAAAATAGATATTTCTGATATAAGCCTTAGAAAAACTTGCATATGTGCAGTAGGAGGGAGACCTGTACATGACTGTGCAAGGTAGGACAGCCATAAACTGGGGAAAAAAAGGCTTAATGTTCATTAACAGGAGACTGGATTAATATATTAGAGTAAAATTTAGAAACTTTAAACAGATGAAAAAAATTTAAAGTTTTCTAAAGGGAAAACGCAGGTTAAAAAAAAGAACAGAAATTTCTTTGAATTAATATATTATCACACAAGAAAGAAATGATCCAAGAAATCAACAAATATTTTCAAAGTGTTAAAAATATGAAACTAAAATCTAGAATTTTATAGCTATATAGGATATTATTTACATGAGAGAGAAAATAAAGTTACTTTTAGGCACATAATTTATAGAGTACAAAAACGTTTAAAAATTTTTTTGGAAAAAATTCCCAGCAAGAAAAATAAATTATCACTTGAGCCAAAGGTGAGAATCACAGGATGAGAGGGAATTGGAAGATTGCTCAGTTACATATCTTTTTCATTGAGAAGCTATAGATATTTATATACTTAAGAAACTGATAGGAAAACAAAATAGAAGTATTAGTTTTAGTAAGCTAAGGATAACAAACAGAAAAATAATCACAGAGGGTGTACATTTGACAACAGTAAAAGAACATTGAAAATTTATCTACTTGGTCAATAAAAAAGAAATAATGAAAAAAGATGGCTAACATAAACCTAAATATAAGGAAATTAAGTAAATATGAATAGATTAAACTAAACAAGAAAAAATTTCTTAGAATTCATTAAAAAACTATTTTAGCAATATCATACCTATAAAAAACGCAGATAAAAACCACAGACAGAAAAATGGATGGAAACTAATAAGCCAAACACATATAATCCAAAAGAAAACTAAGGAGGAAATTTGATGATTAGCCCAGAATTAAAGATATAAAGTGGGATTTTATAAAGACATACACACATATAATATTTAGTTGGAACAATCAGTTGAAAATATATAACAATAATGAACATATGTGCTCATAAATTGCAATCTGAAACTTTATAAACTAACAAATGCCAGGACAATAGAGGAAATTAGTTAAAGCAACAGTTGTACTTGGAAATTTTAATACACCCTTCTTTGAAACAATAGTAAAGTGGATCAAAAATAATTAAAGATATGGAAGATTTTAAAAACACATGATTTAATTGAAGTTTAGATAGAAGTTTGCCTTTTGTCTTGACACGATTCCAAATTTTCTCTCTAAAGCCAAATACCCAATGCGTAATCAGCATAATTTCTGACATCATTTGTCTGTAATCAATATGTAGCAATACCAGAAGTGTGAATAAGGTAAGTGCTTCAGATCTATTATTTATTTCTGAATATTTATATTCAAATACAGTTAAGCATTTCAGACACAGCTTACAGTGAAAATCTTCTCATGTGTTTATATGTTGAAATTCTATTAGGGTACTTATTATGTTTACTACTATACAAGCAAAATGCTATATTAACTAATAAGATTTAAAAGTTGTTTATGATATGTACAAAAGCAATTATTAAGAACTTTCAAATATTTAAAACAATAGGAAAATAGATTAATGGTTAAAAATAAATGTTCAGAAGTCCATAGCTAAATAACTAGAGAGAAATATACCTTCTTTTACCAAAAAAAGCTAATACAAATATAAATGACACAAGGCATATTAATAGAAATTATATTAAATCATAGTTCTACCCTGTGGAGGGGAAGGGCATACCTCTAACCCTTGCTAGGGAGAGGCAAAGATATAAAATGTAACCAAAATGTTAAGAAAAAAACAAGATAAACAAACATTTGTCGAGTGTGGGGCAGGTGGGAGGGGAGAGGAGGGGATGGTAAATACACACATAGT
The DNA here is from genome assembly GCA_008086735.1 of Cheirogaleus medius. Taxonomy (NCBI): domain Eukaryota; kingdom Metazoa; phylum Chordata; class Mammalia; order Primates; family Cheirogaleidae; genus Cheirogaleus; species Cheirogaleus medius. The sequence goes on from VBSM01000361.1 coordinate 48,129,418, forward strand.
GAGTGTGGTGCACACCGTCTGGGGGATGGACATGCTTGAAGCTCTAACTCGAGGGGGGAAGGTTGACAAGGGCAATGTATGTAACCTTTATGTTTCTACCCCCATATATGCTGAAATTTAAAAAATGTAAAAAAAATCATAATTCTAATATTTTATTCATAATATTAAATAAAATATTATTTAATAACTATATTTAATCAGTGGTATAAGTTTCTCAAGAAAAATATTATTTGAAAATTTCTCATCTTACACGACTGAACTAAAAGCACAATTTTCCAATGCAAATTTTATGAGGAAAACAATTTTTTAAAATTCTGAGAATAATACCTATAAAAAATCATCTTTTGTCGTGTCCACTCATGTAGATAGATCTGTTCCCTCTCTGGAACATACTGTGCTTAATAAATCTTGGTGCTTAAAAAGAATACATCTTTGGTGCAAACGTGGTCTGATTTATAAAGAATATGAAGAAAAAGAGTAAAATGAGGTACCCTAAACATACTTCTTTCACTAACCAATTCAATAGATTTGTATAAGAAAAAGATAATTTGTTAAAGCTCACACCCTCTACTGCTCTGACTCCATTGACTTCACTGGGGTTTCCAATTCATTAGCCCTATCAACTCTTCACTGTCCCTTATTCCATTTACATATTTACTTCTCCTATTGCCCAAATGAAATTCCAATTCTATGGTCCCATTGATATAATCACTCCCACACATATAAACTCGACTCCCTTGCTTTCTCCTATTTGCTTGGTGAAACTACACAGTTGATTGAATCCAGAGATTTACATCCGGAGCCAGCCTAATATGACTAGATAAAAACATCCAACCTCATAAATGTGTCCTATTTTAGGTTCATGATTATAAACCTGAAAGGGTCCCCTAATACTCCAGGGCAGTCATATTACATGTCTCTGATCCACTCACTCAACTGCTTTCCTAGGTAAATATTTCACACCTCCTCTCTTCAAATTCCAACATCTCCTCTTACATTCTCCTTATTAACTGATGACCTTGTTTCCTACTTGATTGAGAAAACTGAAACAATCAGAAGAAAACTTCTCCAGACACTCTAACCATATCTACTCACCTTTAGGCATCTACACCCACATACTCTGACTTCCTGCCTATGAACAGAGATGAACTGTTCATATGCCCCCTCAAGCCTATTTCCCTATCCTCTCTTGCCCACTGAAGACAACACTACAGTAATCCTACCTTTTCGCCTCTGTGTCACCACTGTTTGCTCTCTACTGCATCATTCCCTTGGATGGGTGAGAGTGAGGGATCAAAAATTACTTATTGAGTATGATGTACACTGTTCCAATAATGAATACAATAAAAGCCCTGACTTCACCACCATATAATTCATTCATGTAACAAAAAATCTTGAACCCCTAAATCTACTGAAATAAATTTTTTAAAATGTTACTATTTCTTCTTCTTTAAAAATAAAAACTACATTTTTTAACACTCAGCTTAACTTTAAAGCAAAAAAAAAACCCACAAAAAAACAAAAACAAAACAAAAAACAAAAAAACTTTACTTATCACAAGCTAGTACTGTATTTCTTTTTTCTTCTATTAGCAACATTCTTGAGTGTTTAATTGTTCTATTTCCTGAATACTCATTTTCTCCTTAGCTACTTAAATTAGAATTTTCTCCTCAACATTTTACTGAAGGCTCTTCTCAAAGTCCTTAGTGAACTGGAGATAGCTAAATCCAAAACATATTTCTCATCTGCAGTATTTGATCAGTTGATCACTTCTTTCTCCCTGATAATCTTTCTTCATTGGTTTCCAGTACAACTCATTGTACTGGGTTTGATAGTGGCCCCTCAAAATTCACATCCACCTGAAATTTGTAAATGTGAACTTATCTGGAAAATCTTTGCAGATGTGATGAAATTAAGATAAGGTCATACTAGATTAGGGTAGGCACTAAATCCAATATGACTGTTGTCTTTTATAAGGAGTGGGAAATTTGAATACAGAGATATGGACAATGTGAAGACATAGACACACAGGGGATAAGGCCATGTGGACATGGAGACATAGATTGCTCTGATACGCCTATAAGCTAAAAAACACCAAGAATTGCCAGCAACACTAGAAGCTAGGAGAGATAAGGAATGATTCTTCCCTAAAGCCTTTGAAGGGAGAATGGGCCCTCTGACACCTTGATTTTAGACTTCTAACCTCCAGAACTCTGAGGGAAAAAAAAAAATCTGTTGTTTTAAGGAACCCAGTTTATGGTACTCTTGAATAGTAGCCCTAGGAAACAAATATACCTACTCCTGGTTCTACTTCTATCTGACAGGTTACTCTTTTTGTCATCTTTATTGGTTTTTGCTTTTCTCTGATCTTTAATATTGGTTTTTCCTTAGGCTCAATCTTTGATTTTTGTTTCCTACATGCATTTTGTAGAGGACTGTGTCAGTACTCTGCTGAGATCCTCTCAGCTCTCTTTTTACTGTAGTCATGTGTTTGGAGACATGTGGAGCTGGGAAGCTTCAATGTGTTTTCATTTTCAACAGGCAACACCTGCAGATCATTTTTTTTTTTTTTGTGGCAGAATTACCCTTGAGTTTTTTGAGGCTGCTTTGTCTCCACTAAAAGGACTTTGAGAAATGTATTGACTCAAATATACTTATATTTTAAGTGGATCACTATGGCTGCTGTATAGAGAATAAAAGTTAGAGGGGCAGGGATGTATTCATAGAGATCTATCCATTGCAATAATTCCTCCCTTCCCCAACACACACATGCACACACATTTAACCTGTCATACTACAGGGGAAAATGGGGGAAAATATTCTACCTAATTCACCTTCCTGAGTAATACTTGGAATCCCTAATGATTGCCTGGATGTCTTGCAGATCCATTTTGGTAGTGGTTTCTCCTCCGTTTTTTATCCTTGCTTTGAAATGAGTCCGCACCAGAATTCTAAAAGAAACATTTTCTGTTCTGTAACTGATATCTCCAGCATGTTTTTGTTTTTATTCTCATTATTTCTTCCTCAAGCATGCTCAGTACCCACTTTGCCCAACCCTTTAATTTTTCTAAATAGCTAAAACTAGGCTGTAGTCATAAAATGTAAGGAAAAGTACAATAAATGACAGATGATTAGAAACATCATCATATGCTAATTGGTATGGAACATGTTAAATAAATTATGGTATATATGTGCATATGGAGCATCATGCAATCAAATGAAAGGGTCAAAGAAAGATCTTTATGTCCTGATATGGAAAGTTATCTGAAGTACAGAATTGAATAAAGCAAGCAAGGCACAGAAGAGCGTGGGTAGTAATCTATCATTTGTATTGATAAGACAAAAAGGATATATTCATAATTGCCTGTAGACTTAAATGGGAACTATAGTCCAGTCTAGATTTTGTGTCAAGCTCATTTCTGTTCCCTTCTTTCATTATTTTTTTTTGATATTCTTTTGGATCTTAATTTATGCAAATAATTGAGAAAAAGATACACTTGTTTCCCAAAGATAAATAATAATTTTCTGAGGCAATGCATACATATTTAAGAAACAACAGAAGTAAAAACAATATATTTCTTTAATCTTCAAGGGCAATATTCTATTAAAGATATACCTAATTTTATAAAAATTTAAACAGAAGTCTTACCAATGCAGTCTGAAGCATTGCAAATCAGGTTCATAGTGAGTTTAAAATTATTATTTTGTAATAAGTGATACTTATCATTTTATAAATAAAGAGCCTATTTTATGATTTTTCTTTTGAAACTTTTAAAGCGTATTCTAGAGAGAATTGATTGCTCCCCTCTAGAAAGAGAAATCTATAAGGGATTTTTATTTAACACTATATCAAGAAAATTTTAGAACTCAAACAAATATGATAGAATAATATAATTAACACTTGTACAGTCATGACTGAAATTTAACAATTGTATAATTTTGTTATATATGCATTATTTGTGATGAATTCTTTTAAATAAATTACAGAAATTATTACTATATTTTCATCTTAAATACTTTAGAATATGGCTCTAAAATGTAAGGATATCTTTCTATAAAAATATTATTAAGCAATAAATAGTTAACAGTAAAATCTATAATATGTTGTAATAACTACTGCATATTCAAATTTTTCTAGTAGTCTCAAAAACATCTTTACAGTTTAATTTGTTCAGATCAGTATCTAATCCAAGACCATTAGTTGCACGCAGGTTAAGATACCTTATGTTTCTCTTAATCTAGAACCTTCTCCCCTGTTCTTCACTTTTATTTTTCATGGTATTGGCCTGCCAAACATATTAAGTCCATTATCCTGTAGAATAAGTTAGCAAATTATAAATAGTACTTATTTAATATAAAAAATTAAAATCTAAAAATGCCTAATGCTATATATACATAAACATATGTATGTATATACATATATCTTTTTAGAATAATTTATCTCAATTATTTATAGTGAGCATTTTATATATTAATAATCCTTGAAAACATAATTTTATTTAATTTTCTTATTAATGTAACTCTTTCTGTTTATTTGAATTGTTTCTATTGTAACTCACATCGGAACAAACTCCTGTGTATGTAAATATCACCTCCTCCAAGATCCATTTATTTCCTTATAATAGTTTCCCAAAAGGAGAATTACTAATCAAAGATAAGATGACTTAAACATTGTCACATAATTTCTATTAATAGAAACTTCTTCAACCAACGTTGGATGTGAGTACCTGTTATCACATTCTCCCCAGCACTGAGTATTATACTTCTAGAGTGGTTACATTTGTGTGAAAAATAAAACTCCCTTTTTAAAATTTGAATTAACTTTACTACTAAAAAAGTGTTTTTTCATAGCCCTATTATGCATTTTTATTTATTCCCTTTCTCCTATTACTCATCATTCTTAGTCCATTTGGGCCGCTATAACAAAATACCATAGATTGGGTGGCTTATAAACAACAGAATTTTATTTCTCCCAGTCCTGGAATCTGATAAGTTTATGGTCAAAGATAGGGCAGATTTGGTGTCTGATGAGGGTGCAATTTTTCCATTTCTTCACGTGGTAGAAGGGGTAAACAAGCTTCCTCGAGCCTCTTTCATAAGGGGGCTAATTCCATTCACAAGAGTTCCACCTTCATGGTCTAATCACCTCCCAAAGATGCCACCTCTTTATACCATTGTATTTAGGATGAGGTTTCAGCATATGAATTCGGGGGCAGTGGGGACACAAACATTCAGATCATAGCACAATTTTCTATTGACCTGTTACTGTTTTCCTTTTAATTGATGAGAACTCATTTTTTAATAATCAAGGACACTATTAATTTCATATTTGTTAGAACATTTTTTAAATTTGTATTTGACTTTTAATTTTGTTTTTATTTTTGAATTAAATATTGATACTACTTTATGTCCCTGTTTTATTAATTTCCTTTAAAGCTCATTACCACAGTCATATTCTGCCTTGGGCATAGACAATCATTTTAATATACTTCATGTGTATCTTTTTATTTGAATGCATTGCAAAGTGTGTAATATTTTGTGTGTGCATAAATAGTATTGTTAATAGTAAATAGCATTATATATTCTATTCTGTTTCCCACTTAAAAAAATGAAACATTGTTACTAGGATCCATAGTTTTTGATACCTATATTTTTGCATTTAGTCAATTGCTGCTAAATGCTGCATGATACACCATGGTTGGCATTTGCTGTATTTTACCTGGCCTATTTCCCTATGATGATCACAAAGGTTGTTTTTGCTTTCTTTACACCATATACTCTGAGGACCATCTTTATAGATATCTCTGTGAATCAGAGAAGATTTTACCAGGAATACATATATATAAGTCACCTTGATGTTTCATTGGATATGTACATATGCAATTTGATTAAATATTACTTGAGGCGTTCCAGAATTGTCTCACTGAACAGACATACCCCATCAGGGTGTGAAGGTTCCTATGTCTTGATATCCCTACAAACACTTAAGATTATGAAACCAATTATTTTTTTTCACTGAAGTTTTAATTTGTGTTTTTCTGATTACTAATGGTTTTTAGTGTTTTATCAATGAGAAATTGAATGGAACTATATGAAATTACTGATTTCCAAACATTTCTGATTTATAAAATATGGCTGTAACATATGGTTCAATTTAAGAGTTTGTAAGATTTTCATTAATATGTGTAACTTGTTTTGCTCCCTTGCTCATTTTTCTACCAAGTTGCTATATTGTTATGGCTTTTTTGCAAACATTTGTTATATTGTAAGTGTTTATTACTTGTGAGTACTAGACACTACAAATACCTTCTCCCATCCTCCATCCTATTTATTATCTTGTCTGTGGTATCCTTCCTTGATCAGAAATCTTTCATTTAGGCACAGTAAAAGTAGTAGTAGATTCTTATTTAGCATATATTATGTGCCAGGCATTGTTTTAAACCTTTTGCACATATTAAATTATTTAATACCCATTTTAAAGATGAGGAAACTTAGGCACAGAGAAGTTAAAGGATTGTGCAAGTTCACTCAGATAGTATGTTGTAGAGTTCTTACTGTTAATCTATAAATTTCTTATCTTATGGTTGGTGTTTTTGAATTTATTTTTAATGATATTTTACCTGTGCCTAGCATTCTTTGATTTCATCTAGACTTCACCTTTATATGTGGATAGGGTGAAGACTCCGTTTTATTTACCATCTATCGCACAATCTGTCCTTTCCATTTTGATTTTGGTGTCATTTTAAATCTTTGTTAAATTCTCCCATATATGGACCTATTTCTAGTCTATTCTATTGGTTTATTTGTCCATTCTTGAGTCAATACTACACTGATTTACTACTATGGTTTTGAGGTGTGTCTTGATATGACAGGGCAAATTCTCTACCTTTCTTTTTTTATAGTTGATTTTGCAATTCATGTATCTTTATTATTCCATATATATTTTAAAGTAATTTCAGAAATATAGTTTTCATAAAAAGCAGAGGAGGAACACCTAAGAAATGATTATAACAGTGAAATGCAATGCTTCCAAAATTTGGAAGGTAAGATCTTGGTAATCTAGTCAACCTAGAGCATAGTTAGGTCAAGGCTGTCCTGAATCAGGTTTATCCTGTAAAACCAAACAAATGGCTGCACTAGTGGCTGATTGAATACTTTACATTATCAAAGAGGGGGAAGTCCTTGAGCTTGGAAATTTACTATGACCCATTTCTATTCTCACACAGGAAAACACCAACCAGAAAACACCAGAATTATGATCAAATCCTATACAAAAATATTATAATAAAACATGAAAATTAAGCACCTGATATCTCAGCAGTATAGAAGAATTTTATTAAAATTTTGCCACACAGAAAATTAATACAGTATACTAATTTTTCAAAGTAACTTAAAAGACATTAGGTAAATTCTCAAAGCCTAGAAAGGATGATATAAATCAGAACAGCTAAATAATAAGATAACATCAGAAATAAAAGAGAAACAGATAGAATTCAAATATAAAGTCAAAAACTGAAGGAAAATAGTTTATGTATGTATGTATTTATTTATTTAATTTAAAAACATTTAGGAGGCATAAGTGGTTTTTTTTCTGTTACATAGATGAATTTAATAGGTTGACATCAGTGCTTTCAGTGCACCCTTCACCAGAATAGTGTACATTGTACCTGATAGGTAGACTTTTATCCCTCACTCCCTCACCTTCCCCATTCTGTTTCCAATGTACATTACACCTCTATATGACCATATATATCCCTTGTTTAGCTCCCACTTTTAAGAACATGTGATATTTATTTTTCTATTCCTAAGATAATTCACTTATGATAATGTTCTCCAGTTCCACACAAGTTGCTGCAAATGACATTATTTCATTCCTTTTTATGGATGTGCAGTATCTCATATTTTCTTTATCCACTCATGAGTTAATGTGCACTTAGGTTGTTTCCATATCTTTGCAATAATAAATTCTGCCATGATAAACATTTGGGTGAAGGTGACTTTTGATATAATGACTTATTTTCTTTGGAGTAGATACTCAGTAGTGGGATTGCTGTATTGAATGGTAGGTCTATATTTAGTACTTTGAGAAATCACTATAGTGCTTTCCATAGAGATTATACTAGTTTACATTCCTACCAACAGTGTATAAGCAT
>VBSM01000361.1:48141833-48157057 GCA_008086735.1 Cheirogaleus medius
CTACCTATGGACCAACTAGGAAATTAGATTCAGCTATCCAAGAAATGATTGCTGTAGTTTTAGCTTGGTAAGTTCTGTTTATTAGCATGTAACATATTTAACTTTATCTGTAGGATTAAATAATGAGCATAAAGGTAACAAAAAAGTATGATAATGGATAATTAATGTCTCTAACAAACATAAGAAGAGAATTGACAGAATACATGGAAAGTAAAATAAGCTCATTATTAACCTCACAGGTATAAACTGGGACTAAAAAGTAATCGGTTTAAATTTGATACCAGAACTTGTGACTCATTAGTGACTAAAAAAAGAGAGAACTAAAGTTTACTTATTAGTAAATTAACATAAATGTACTCAATTAAAAACAGTGTACTCGTTCCTAAAAATCAGAAGAAATATACATGGTGAAAGACTTTAGAGGGGTATGTTTATGTGTGCAAAAATATGACAGAACTAACACCAACTTACCGTACCAAAAGACAAGGTTCATGGGGAAATGATTGACTCTTGTTTTAAGACAAGAAATGTATAAGATGGGTCTTGAATGTCTTTTTAGTGCCATAAAGCAAATAAGCTCTCAAACACTAATATGGCCAAGTCACAATGACAAAAAAAAAAAAAAAAAAAAGCCATGCCATGAGTAAAAGCTGCTGGTTTCCAAAGCTGAGATAATTTAAACATAAAAGAATAGCCACTGTTAAATAAAAACATATCCAATTTATAAAAACCATGAATTGGCTGGAAGGTATAGAGTAGTTTTGAATAATAGTGATAATAATTGCTATTCTTCCTTTGTTCCTAGCTATAATTGGACTGCTTTTATTGGTTTACCATTATTTTTTTTCTATGTTTAATATGCTACTAAAATTTGATTCAAAAAGTTAGGATTTTTTGGATTTTCTAAAAGGCCTTATAAGTTTATTAATATGCATATAACATTTATTTAATTTGTGAAGAAATAAAATGTACTCTACTAATAAATTTATTAAATTTACCATCTATTTACTCTTAGAATAAATGCTACTTATTTCCTGTCCTTGGAAGTATGAAACAACTCATCTATAAAGCTATATATAATAGTCTAAAAGCTTTTTTGATATTGCTCTCTGGATTTTAGTCTATTCATATATTTCTTCCTATATATTTCACTCTTTACATACTTGTATATTTTTAAATCAATATTTTTTTTGTATTTATTTTTACTTACACACTTGCTATCCCAAAATAGATTATTTAGATTTCAATTTTACTTTACCAGAGATTTTATGATTTATTTAATGTTATTTCACTATAGTCATGACATACCAAATACTGTTGTTATTATCATGGTCTGCTTGCACCTGATTACATGTTGTACCATAGGAAGCTAAAGAAGTAGAGAAAGAGGCACTATAAAAATACAATTATTAATCATTGGTTCAAGGTGCTGCAAATAATTGAATAAGGGCCACTTTATGAGAAAATATACATAAATCATCTATAAGGTGATTGGTAGTTGGGCCATATTTTTCAAACTTCCTCTTAAGAGTTCTGATTCTTTTAACTATGTAAGAAAACACAAGAAAAAAGAAGTAAAAACTCAATTGTTTATTATTCTTTCAATAAAGCAAAGTATTTTGTGATTTAAGGAAGTCAGAATGTATATTTGTGCATTCTACTCGATCGATGAGAATTCATATTTTCACAAGTAATCGAACCCTGTTGCAAGCCCCTTAAAAAGAATATTTTATTATGATAGTAGAATGTAGAATAGAATCATGCTACCCCTCTGAACGTTGACAAGGCTACAGTTTATATCAGTGTCAAAAAAGATTTATAATACAGATCATTTTTCCTATATGGATTCAAACATCTTCATTACTGCTTTTCGTATTCATACATTCTCTTTAATTACTACACATACATGAACTACTCACCAAAGCTGGAGTGAAACCTTTTAAGTAGCGATATGTCATGTAGATATTAAAGATTCACTGGTATCCCTAGCCTATCTTAAAAATATAATAGACATTTAACAAACATTTGCTAATTGACTAATTTTATGATTATAAATTCTAAAATATTTTACTGGAAAATTTTGTCTTGTGACAGCACAAATAAAAATGAATATTTTCCTTTTATTTTATCATCATACACTTTCATAGTCACCTCAGCATCAGATGCATCTCCTTTGGTACTTCTCAGGATACCATTAATATGAATGTATTCAAATGATGTTTACTCACCTCAATCTATTGCTTTCTGACATTGCCTTTTGATCTCTTCAACCTTGGTAACTATTATCACATTAAGCAACCTTTTACAATTATTAGTATTTAGAAAAGAATAACCCAAGGAGCAATTAAATGTGTTGGCCTTCTTGTAGTCTGTAATTTTCCCTTTTCCTATTAAGTAGTGGACTTACACTCTTCAGTGACATTCTTTTGATTCTCAGGCACTTACAGTAAGTGTTTCCTTATTTCTTTTTATAACCTCTGTTAATCGGGTTTCATTCTGTGACTCTGTCTCATGACTTTGCTCTAACACTGACCAAGTAATTACTACTCTTACATTTTTACCTTGTAACTACATTTTCCTGACTTTTTAATGTAATTTCAATAGTGCCCTATACTCAAGTTAGGGCACTCTAGGTTTCTGAAGGTGATTTTCTGAGATGAGACATATAATCAAAGTCCTAACTACTTCTGTTCATAGCACTTATTGGAATACATTGTACACCAATCTTTCTGTACTTAAAAACATCAGAAATTTTAAAAATTCATTTTGAACAATAAATGAATACTATTATGAATATTTGACTTATTTTTTGAAGAGCAAGCTTCTGCTAAAAGACCATATTTGAATATATACATATAAGAATAAATGGGCACAAAGAAGCTTAAACAATGTGATGATAATTGACAAGGGTTTTTGGTTGTTTTATACATATGTGTGTATATATATATGTGTATATATGTATTTTATATATGTGTATGTATATGTGTGTATGTATATATATATATGATTAATTCTGCAGAAAGAAAGAAAGAGAGAAAGAGAGACCTCAGCATAAAATGAAATTTTTTTCATTGTCAAGTAAGGTCTATGTTTCACACAATTCTAGATATAGTAAATTGTTCCAGTTTACAGAGAAGTGTGTGTATGAAGAACTGTGGTAATGAAATTGAAGGTCGAGCAGTTCATACGCTATAAAGGGGCCATCTTGTCCCAAACCTTATTATTTAGCACGACTAGCCACATATCTGGCAGTGGGATGGGAATGTCATGAAACATCATGAAATTTATTGTTTATAGGCAAATTAATTGCTCCAAATTAGTAACTCCAGGATTACTACTTCCTTGGATGCCCTAGGATTCTAGGACTTACAAAGGTGATCTCTTGGGTGGTAAACATCTCCTAGGTCATTTTGGTTCATGAAGGGAACATATACACCCACTGCATTTAGAAATCAATTCTATTAATAGATTCACTAAAAGTCTATTCATTGTAATGCTAAGCTAGTGCTTGTTGTTGAGCTTTTCTTTAACTTTCAGATTCTCTGAAAATTCTATTTGAGACACTGAAAAATACCCCCTATTTTCTTGTGGAAAATGGGAAGTGGGATTGATCACACAGCCGAAAATACAATGTGCAGAGATATATATTTGTTTTGATTTATGGCAATGTGTGTATTTCAGCTTAATGAAGATTTTACTCTTGGGAACAGTTAGAGAATGGATTGTAGTGTTTTGTTGCTGAAAAGCAAAGGGGATCTTCTTTTGTTCTGATTGGTTTCCCTGTTTAATCTCAGGCAGTCTCAGGAACTTGTGAAGCAATAGTTAAATATTCTTTAAAAATGAGTCAAGTTTTTGAAATATGTTATATACAAACTAAAACAGGGAAACTTGCTTGGATTGAATTATGCAATTTGAATTATGAATTTGATGTATTAAACATTTGCAGAGTGACTCACATGGGAAAGAAATACAATTGTCCAGCAAAAACTTTGTCCCACTAGGCATCTTTTTATATTATGAATTTTTCTCATTTTTTTGAAAATATAAAAGAATCATGATTGACAACTTAAAACCTAAATATGCTGCTGAGGCAGCACCAGGGCAGCAATGGCGCAGAAGAGAGGGAAAAAGATTGAGTGACTGTCAATGATCATAATTGTGTGCATAGCACTGGTAGCTCTGTACATAGAGTCTAAATGAAATGTCTCTCTCCATGGGTCTTAGAGACTGACGTGATCATACTGACATCCAAAAAAAGGGTTGCCTTACTTTTTTCTCTGAAACAGGAGTTTCTCTTTATATTCCTTTGTCACCCACTTAGTAATGGTATCTTCCTGACTGAAGGGAATGCATGAACAATGTCTGAATGATCAGCATCCAAATTAGAACTAAGTAAACTTTGACTTCTGATATAAGCCTTATTGTCTTTTTGCTACACAAAATTAATAATAGTCCATTTTAGAAAATTTACACTATCACAAAATGAAATTTTTAAATTTTGCATAACCACATTATCAGAGATAACCTCTGTTAATATGTTATTTCTTTCTAAACAATTATTTATTTATCAAATATACATTTAAATTTAATAATTTTAGAGACAGTTGGGGGCACTGTCTGTATTTTTTGTAAATTGCCAATTTTAACTCAATATATCACTAAAAATTCCCAATTGTTTTAAATATTCTTCTCCATGATCATATTCATAGTTTTAGCAACTCAATCTTACAGATCTCCAGAACTTATTCATAAATCAAACTTCTAAGAAAACACTTTATTTCTCAGGGTCCAGAATAAGAATGTCTGAAATTGTAAACATTTCAGTGATAAGTGGAGAGCCATATTACTCATTTTCTTCTTCTTTTTTTTTTCTGTCCTATTTGTTCAAATCACTCAGGTATCCTGCTTTTTGTATTCCATAACATTATACTTTACTGTGTGGTTTTGTATCCCTCATTTCAAAAGGAATCAGATGTGCATTCTTCTTTCAGCAAGTAACTCTCTACCATAGTCTTTTATCATTTCTTCCTGATAATTTTATCAATGTGTCCTTTGGGAAAAAGAAGATAAAATTTATTTATAATAAAGATATTTAGATATAATATGCTTTAATATTTAATGACTGATGATACCTTAAGAAGCATTCTTAGTGTTCTTATTATTTATTAAGGAGACACATTAATTTTTACAATCCATTTCTGTTCATTCTATTCATGATGAGTATGCTGCAGTAGCTCAATTTCTTTTCTTCCTCCTTTTTATTTATTTCTTTCTTCCATTTTTAGTCCCCAATAACCATAGGAATGGGTTATACTTCTTTAACAAAAAGCTACTCAGAAGCCATAAAAAGTGATCCAAACATTATCCAGACATAACATTTCCATACAGCACATTCTTTTATTCTTTCCTGAGGCCTATACCTGATTACTTACTTAATAATATTTACCACAACCTTATTTCCAAACACATGGATTTCTGATGTTAAATCTGAATTGTGTAAATATTTGTATTCCCTTGGCCACAGTTCATTTAATGTGTTTTATTTGTTGTTAATGAGCATGTAACATCCTAAAATTCTATCTATATTATAAAAATATAATATTCTGCCATATACTCAAAAAGTTATTTCATATAATTGATAAGTATTTCTTTTTCCCTTGGTTTCATTCAAATGCCATGGTTTTAAATATTTTTCCGTGGTTAAATGCTTGTCAAATACCTCAACACAACTTTGATTAAAGATTCTTATTTACAGAAACAAGCAGGGTATTATCCAGGTTTCCTGAGGAAAGCAGAAAGAAAACCTCCTTATAACCTCTCCTCAGTACAATCCCTAAGAACAGGTTCTTAATAACACAGAAGTTCAAATATTGACAGCTTTGATGTGTTGTTTTCATGACAATATGTGGGAACCCAAAACTAGATTACTGTACATTTCAAAAAAAGTATTCATACTTTCTAATGAAGAAACAGTATCAAAAAATTACCAAAAGAGTAAATATTCAAGGATGATGGTAAAATAAAATCATCTTTTGAGATTGTGATGTGACCAACTCACCTAAAATATCTCTGCCCCAAATGGGAGACCTATTTCCCTGATTATTTGCCAATTAGACTGCTGGGAAATAAAATGACAAATGAAGAACAATGAAGACCAAAGGGAGATGAATATAAGGAAAAGCAAGAAAGACAAAATAACATACTAGGCATATGAAAACTTGCATTAACACTTCCATAAGAATATTATTTTATTTTCCCCAATTTAGATTACATAGGATTCCTTTTGCTTAAAGTAGCTGAAGTGTTAAAAATATATATGCATAAGAAAAATTAATTTAGTTCACAGTCTGGATTCCATTTATGAGCATAAAACTTTCTATTTGTCTCAAATTGTTAAAGCTAAGAACTCTAAAAGAATCACAGAACTAAATGGGTAGATCATTTCTGCATTACAATTTCTCCAGCTGCTGGAGGCTTAACTATTTGGTACCATGTCTGAGAATGTGAAATGAACATATGATATGAAAGCATTATGATGTGTAATTATTTTGTATTTGGTGTGTGAGAGAGGTTAACAGACTCATTTTTCCATTTGGTTTTTCAGATTTGTACATCCTTTCAAGAAAGGTTGACAAAAAGCTTTCTTCTTTTTTCTCTGCTTCTAAATTTATTCCTGCTAAGAGGTGAATCTTTACATGCTTGACTCTAATGCAAAGATCATAGTTACAGTACCTTTCCTAAGATTTGCAGGAAACATATGGAGAGCAGATTACTTAGGTTGTAAAAATTACCACTTCAGATTTGGCTCACTTGACTTGTCATCCTTCCTGTCATCCAGTATTCTCTTTTCACCTACCATGTAAACATCACTTTGGCACAAGGTTTCACTTCTTAAGTTGATGAGATCTCATGGGCTCTTTGTGTGTGTAGGTGTGCACAAACATGCTGCAAAATCTAAATTTCTGTTTTGACATGAGAGGAAAGAAAGAACTGGTTCTTTATTTTGTAGATACATACAAAGTTAACATTAATTTACTTTTAATTGAACTCCAAGTATATCGAAACAAAAGGATTTGATGGGGATAGGGGCAGAGACAAAATTGATGTGATCATTGACATTAATGAGCATGAGTCTACCAGCCAAGAAAAGATAGATGGATAAAGAAGTTAAGTATAAGGTAGAAGGTAAATATCAAACAAACAAACAAACTCACAAAGTCTTCTGGAAAATTAAAAATTGGGGAAAAGTTCTTGCTTGGGAACCTAGAAGGCTTGCTGGAAAAGGAAGACTTTGAAGGGAGTCAAGAAAGATGCATCCAACACAGGCTGGGGTCTGAGAAACATAAAAGGATGATCTTGATATCAAAAAACTGTGATCACAGGCACAGAGACAAGAAAGCACAGAGAAGCTTTGCTGAGTTGCAATTGCAATTGTAAAGTGAAGGTATGTGAAGCCCAGTTGTAAGAAGAGTGTTGGAAAGCTCATACGAGGTATGTTGCAGAATCCTTCAAAAGCCTTGCTCAAGAGATAATTTATTTTTCAGTCAATGGAAATCATCAAGATTTAAAAATAAACATTAGATAAGAAGTATTTTTTAGGGAAGCTATTTTTTGTAACAGTGTAAAGATAGATCAGACACAGGGAAGTTAGGGCGGGGAAGACCAATTAGTAGGCTATGTCAATAATCCAGAACAGAAGGAATTAAAACATAAATTTGTATGACTATGGAAGGAAACAACAAAAGAGGTTATGACAAAATTATTGCAGTGAAAGACTGCACAACAACACAATATGCTGGATGCAAATACAGTTGGAAAGGGTTAGAAATAAAAAAATGACTCCTGCTTAATACTAGGGTAAGCAGAGGATCTGGATTGCTAATAGGTAACTGGTATTTGAGATCAATACAGTTTACCTCATAGGTTGTATTCTATCTTTAGAAGGAGGCAGGAATCAAGAAGTGTAGAATTTACTATAAGAAACACCAATATTTTACTGAGTAGAGAGAAAGGAATAGTGGAGTTGTTGATTAGCTTGAAAAAGATGAGGGTTTTTTCTCTAAGTCAGTGGAGAAAGGAGGAGAGAACGAGTGAAAATATACAGATATTTTCAGACGGGATATAATAGATTTGAGAGATATAAATAGCCTACATCAGAATAAAGTTCAGGGTGAGATGATTTTCTAGTCGCGAGGGAACTATAATTGTGGCTGGAAAGAGAGGACTGTAGGTAGGTAAACGGAGAAGACTCACTGCGGAGTGTGCAAGACCCTGCAACATCACACACAAGAGCTTACAGCTGCATACCTTTCATGACGAAGTTCACACCAGCTGGGGGAAATTGGTCTCCCTCACTCTGCCTATATCAACAATTTTGCTACAGCTCAGATGGAATTTGAATGCACTACACTGAATAAGTTATAACAGGTTCAAGAAATACATTTATTGCCCTATTTCTTAGGAGTGATTTTTCTTCCATTTTAATTATTAATTGCTTTTTAAAAAATTATGTTTAGATATGTAAGTTCCTTTAATTTTTTTCAGGAAAATGTGATATACACATATATACATCTTTTGGTTAAATTAAAGATTTCTAACCCTATACTCTTTTGATCAAGTGTTCTTAATATAAAACTCCTTTTCCTTTCTAAAATAGAGATAATAATCATCATTACTTTAATTTTTATGGAAGAATATATGTGTAAAGTTGATTTGCTGTTGATCATTTTTTGTAAATAATCATACATACTTTTTATTTGTATTGTGCTTTCAGTTTACAAAAAGATTTCACATACATCTGATGGCAGGCTCGCAACAAACCTGCAGTAGATATTGCTTTATTTACACTTAACTTTTGACAAAACTGAGGTATACCGAGGTTAGGTAACTTCCTCAAGGTCTTTAGGTTGACTTCACCTGGTGAGTGGGAAGAACCAACTTAAACCCTGATCTTCATACTCTCTATTGTGTGTTATGTCCATTCAATTCAGTTGAAGTTTGAGGATCCATATGTAATTATTAGTCATTATTAGACTTTATTTTACCTTTGATTTCATTAGCAGATTGCTAAGTTATTATAAGGTACACACAATTTGCTGATTTCTATCAGAAATGAACTACTTAAGTAGAAAAAAAATCACTGTGTTCTTAAGGAATTGGTATTTTTCTTAGGAAATTAATACATATATATGGCCAATCTTCTCAGTGAAGAAATATGTAAAGAAAAATTGCCTATACTACAGATTCCTTATTCCCTACTATTCTTTTATTTATTTATTTATTTTTGTATTACAGAATAATATGGGGGTACAAACATTTTGGTTACATGTAATGCCTTTGTCTTGCCCAACCCTGGGCTACAAGTTTGCCCTTCCCCCACACATTGCACTCCATCTCCATTAGTTGTGAGTCTACCCATTCCCAACCCCCCTATACCTGAGGGGCACCCAGTGAACATTACTACCATGTGAGTACCTTAGTGTTGATCATTTATTACATGTGGTGCTTGTTTTTCCATTCTTGTGATACCTCACTTCAAAGGATGGGCCCAAGCTCTATAGAGTATAATATAAGAGATGCTAGTTTACCATTGTTTTTTGTAGTTGAGTAATATGCCATAGTATACATATACTACATTTTATTAATCCACTCATGTATTTATGGTTACTTGGGTTGCTTCCACATCTTTGCAAATGTGAATTGTGCTGCCCATAAACATTCGAGTGCAGATGTCTTTATTATAGAATGTCTTTTTTTTTCCTTTGAGTAGATGCCTAGCAGTGGGATTCCTGAATCAAATGATATTTCTATTTTTAGCTCTTTGAGGTATCTCCAAATTACTTTCCACAAGGGTCGTACTCATTTACAGTCCCAACAACAGTGTAAGAGTTTTCCAATCTCTGCACATCCATGCCAGCATTTGTTGTTTTAGGACTTTTTATTAAAAGCCTTTCTCACTGGATTTAGGTGATATCTGATAGCGGTTTTGATTTGTATTTCCCTAATGATTATCACTATATGTTTATATGTTTGCTGGCTATTATTCTGTCTTCTTTTGAAAAGTTGCTGTTTATGTCCTTTTCCCATTTATTGATGGGATTGTTTGATTTTTTCTTGTTGATTATCTTAAGTTCTATATAGATTCTTTATATCATCACTTTATCAGATGTATAGAATGCAAATCTTTTCTCCAATTCTGTAGATTGTCTATTCACTCTAATGATAGTTTCCTTGGCTGTGCAAAAGAAGCTTTTTAATTTGATCAGGTCCCATTTATTTATTTTTGTTGTTGCTGTGATTGCTTTGGGAGTCTTCTTTGTAAATTCTTTGCTTAGGCCAATGTCTATAAGCATCTTCACAACATTTTCTTCTAGAATTCTTAAGGTTTCATGCCTTGGGTTTAGGTCTGTTATCCATCATGAGTTGATTTTTGTTAGAGGTGAGAGGTGGGGATCCAATTTCAATCTTCAGCATGTGGTTATCCAGTATTCCCAATACCATTTATTGAATAGAGATTCTTTTCCTCAATGTATATTTTTGTCTGCTTTGTCATCAATTAGATGACAATATGAGGATGGTTTTATATCTGGGTTCTCAGTCCTGTTCCAAAGGTCTATATCTCTGTTCTTGTGCCAGTTACATACTGTTTTAGTTACTATAGCCTTGTAAGAAAGCTTGAAGTCTGTTAGACAGATGCCTCCCAATTTGTTCCTTTTGCTTAAGATTGCTTTGGCTACACAAGGTCTTCTCTGGTTCCATTCAAAGTGTAGAATTTTTTTTTTCTAGATCTGTAAAGAATGATGATGGTATTTTGATAGGGATTCCATTAATTCTGCAGATCACTTTAGGTAGTATAGACATTTTAACAATATTGATTCTGCCAATCCATGAGTATGGTAGGGTTTTTCTATTATTTATTGATTCTCTCTATTTGTTCATTTTCTGTATTAAGAAAAACAAAACTAAAACTGTGCTTAGATGGAAGAGATGTCTGGTCTTAGAGACATTAAATGACCAAATTATTTTCTTTACTCAGCAAAAATTATTAAGCAATTTGTTTGAACCTAAATGGGGGCAAATAAAGCAAATATCTATTAAGATCATCATGTTACATTGAAAACATATTTATGAATAGAAATAATTTCTCTTATCTGACTTAGTGCATATAATTTCTAACTCCCAAATATACTTTTCTGTATTTTTTATACCAGTGCTAAAACTGCATTGGCAAAGAAGAGACAATATGTAGCATAAAAAATATTATCAACATTATATATTTTGTACACAGAGATTTGCTTTTAAATTCCTTTAAAATAAGAACTCTTGAATTATTATTCATTCTGAAACAGTTACTTCTCCCCCAGCCCCCACATTCTCATGAATTCCTATTGCTACTTTTTATCCTTTTGGGAACAAAGGAAAAATAAATAAGTCACTATCTTCCAAAAATTTAATGTTAACCACTTGGTATCTACTGAAATAAGCTTTTAGCTTCAGTAAAATTTCATTATAGTGTGTTCAATTTTTCTTCTTTACTATTGCTTAACTTTCAGGACACTTAGTTTAGAGTAATGAAGACAAAAAAGGACATCCAAACTGATATTATTGATTGCTTAATGTTCCCAAATTTAAAGGAAAGGCACATTCTCTCTTGAGCCAAAAATTGATTTGCTTTTCATGGATTCTACTTTGAGTGCACTAGAGAAAAGAGAAATTTGCATGTTTTATATATGCATAAACCCAACCTTCTTGGTTCATCTAGGGTTTAATTCTATGTACTTTATTTCAACAATACCCAGGTCATACACAAAGTATCATTTAGTAATAATTTAACTTTAATTCCTGACATTTATGTAATCTTTTATATCTTCTGACATCAAGACCTTGTTTTATGTCCCTTTTAGCATTTTTCAAAATGTTCTACAGCAATTGATCTTGACCAGAAAATATTTATAGTAAATGGCCCTGAGCCAATAATATGCCTTTTGCTTAATAAAATTGCACTCTGAATGGTTTAAAAGGTGCCTGTATTTAATGGCAAATATAACACTGGCTGCTCATTTCTGTGCCAAGTTGCTGTCTAGTTCAAGGTGTTAAATAGCATAATGAGTTTGGTGTCTTCTAATACTGAAAATAAAGACCCTAGAGAACTTCCACTGAGAAGGAGTTTTAGAATGGGAGATGACAGGTCATTGTGAATATGACTTTTCCAAAAGAGGGGAGCTTCTAAATTTTCAAGGCCATATTCATTCTTCTAATTCATTAGGTGGTCAGAAATCTTTGTCAGGCAGAACTGTCAATAGTCTAAGATGTATTTCAAACTCTGATGTCCAAAGATGTTAATCTTTCCCTTCCAATTCTGCCTATGTGAACAGTGCTTTACTCAGAGTAGGTGATTTAGTAAAATAGCTCTTTTACTTTCACAAAATCAATTCTGTGTAAAAATTATGAATTAAATCCTTCAGATATACTGAATTTAGTTTTATTTTGGATATAATAAGGTGTCTTTTAGTCATTGTGGATTCATTTTGTTATCTTTTAAGGAGGGAAGTAGTGATTCTTGGGTTTGACTTAAGATTTGAAACTAATTCCCATGGACTTATATGTATTGTAACACTGAGATAAAAATTTTGTTTGAGTTTTGATTTTTATAGTTAATTGTTAACTGTTTTAGGGGAATTATTAGTCTACAGAAAATATCATAAAAAGGAAAAAAACCTATTTACTATTTTAAACTAATTCTTATACCTATTGGATACATCTTAACTAATTGGAATTTACTTTTTCATATACTTAAACTAGGATTATTAATTTTTTATATGAAAAGGGAAATTTATGGTCAAGCAGTGAGAACTAGTGTAGGAAATTTCTGAAAATAAATCTCTCTGGTAAACAATCAGAATGATCCATAATTTAAAGACTTCTATTGCTATTTATATCAAACTAAACATTATAGAATACACTAATATCATTTTAAAGCAGTTATTTACAAACATAACTTAGAAGACTAAATATTATTTTCAAAACTAATTTCTGATTAAATATATTTGGCAAGAACTTAGTTAAACAAAGTTAAACAGTTTTACTATTTTACTGCAGGAGTTTCCAGAGTCTTTCCTATGATAAAATTCATTGCAATTATCTGAAAAAATGTCTATTAACTTAGAATGCAGTTCCTATATTGTATAATTAAAGAATGCTTCATTCATAGAGCATCTATTGAGATATTATGTCCAAAACATAGACTAAATCTTGTGATATTCTCACCAAAAATACGCAGAATGTCTCCCCTTGGCCTACACAGTACAGTTCAAATGTCAGCACTTCTTATAATCTCCTACTGAAATTGTCCCTAATGTATTTTAATTCTTCATTTGCAGACATTTATCTTATCTTCCCTCTTTCCACTAGAAGAGAACAGAGGATTGTCATTTTCCAAACAATTCAGGCACTCATGCCTCCTGTTTATTAAATAATTAACTTTTATTTTTTTAGTGAAGAAGAAATTGTTGTACAAGGGAAACAATATAATACATTTTTCAGAGTATGTAGTGTGAGACTATCATTTAAATGATAATCTAAGGCTATTTGATTGAAGTTTATAACAGATGTTCCTGTAAAATATTTTTGTGACAATAAGTGATATTATAGCAAAATTCTAGGTTTTGTGTATGTGTGTAAAACTGATATATTCTACTGATTTAATTAAGATACACTGAAATTGAATTTTAAAAAACCCATTATCTTTTCTTTGCTTGATGAATTCCTCAGAATAGGTACCAGGATCATAATGCCAAATTTTTATGAAAATACAATAACTTAAATGCATTAATTTTTTAAATTTAATATAAATTTTCTCTGGAGGAATTCCATAACTATAATTAAGCCTAAATTGGTAAATAAAACTTTCCATGGAGCCAGCAAATCTTCATTTATTAATCTCTACTAATTTATGATAATGTGGTCATTTCATTATATTTATGAATAAGAGATTTCGTATAATAAATGATGAATTAGTTATATCTAGTCATTTACCAGTATTGTTTAAAAGTTCTTGAAAATACTTTGCAGATTAATTCAAATTATATAATTTAAGCTAAGTTCAAAGTTATTAGGTAATTTATATTTGTCTCCATGAAATAAAAGTAACTTCAGAAACTATTTCCATTTTAGTTAATTTTGGTTTATCTATTATAAATAACATGTATATTGTCTGATTGTTATGTAATGTTAAACGGCACTATATTACTTCTTTTGTTGGTTATCATTCAGATGCCTTTTCTTTTTAAAAACTGATGTTTTTAAAATTCATGTTTTTCTTATGTATTTAGAATATTTGTTTTTACCCTAAAATATTCTGTATGTTGCAAATAATTTCCCAGTGTGCCACTTGCTTTTTACTTCATTTATAGAGTTATTATAACATAGAAGTTTACATTTTTAACCTGAGCAGTAATTATGTTATGCTCATTCCTCCCAAACTTCAGGATCACTTTTGTGCCATTTTGCCATTTTTGCTTTTATTTCTTCAGGTGTTCACATCTAGATGTCAAATAATACTGATAATAATTTACTGATCAATTGAATCCTTTATAAATGGAAAAATTGATAATTTATACCTCCTTCCACCCCCATCTCCAACTCCAATGAGTTTTGTGGACCAGTCTTTATTTTCTCTATTGCTTATTATTTGATCTTTAAATCATCTCTCTAAACCTATGAGTAAGAAAGAGTTCTTGATTTCCTTGTTCTGTAACTTGTAAATGAACTTACCAAGGATTCTGCTGTCTCATTTGCTTTCTTTCCTCCCTAACTTCTGTATTTTGTATACCTTATTAAATGTTTATTGCTTTATCTAGAGTTTGGTTCTTAAAACTGAAATCATTCTTTGAATAAAGAAACACTATTTATGTGACTATGACTAGATAGATATAATTTGTTACAAAGCCATGTAGTTTTCTAAAAATACACCTCCTTCTTTGCTTTTACAATCCCAGTACACTTAAAGAATTCTTATTTGTTAAAGCCTACTTGATGCTCAAATTGTAGTTTTTTTTCCTTGAATTGTAGGTTTCTCCTGGAGTTACTAATTGCTTTTCTTTAGTTTTGCTGAGGAAAAGAAATTAAAGCATGCTTTTTTCTCCATAGCTATAATAATATTCATGTTTGTAACTATGCCATTCTATTTTATTTTTACTATACCTATTCCATTCTTTTTTTTTTTT
>VBSM01000361.1:48157118-48236864 GCA_008086735.1 Cheirogaleus medius
TTCTTACAATTAATCTGTGGCTTTAAATTACAGTTGTTTATTTTTTCCCTAAAGTTTCTGATTGCTTGTTTCTCACCTCTAGTATTTTGTGCCATTTTTTATACCTTGTTTCTCCTAATGTTTCCATCATAATAACTATTTTGTGAGGCATCTCTCTCTCAAAGTCTGATCTTTTAGTCTGCATTAGTAAATCCAAAGAGTGAGATCAACTTAATCTTGGATCTCATAATTGCTTCATGTCTATCGTATTCCTTTGTTTGTTAGAATATATCCTCAATATCTTTCTAAAAAGGTACCAAGAAAAGCCTTTTCATGAATGAAAAGCCTTTGTTGTGCCTTCACATTCCAATGTTTGAATAAAGAATTCTATTTCTAAAAGTGTTTCCTCAGCAAACAATGCTTTAAATTTTGATGTACTTAGATAAACTGATATTTTATTTTATAATGTCTTCCTCTGCTGTCATATTTAGTAAGTACTTCTTCATCCCCTCAAACAGATAAAAAGCCACCTCAATTTCCTGTTATTTAATTTTTAGATTTAATTTGTCATTCCAAAATTTGGTACAAAGATTAGGATCAAGGTGTTTTTCCCTCTAAGGTATATGCATTTCTCTACACCGTCTTGTGAATAATCTATCCCTTCCCCAGTTTATCTGTGATATGTCCTTTGACATAGTCTAAATTTAATTACCTATATGTAAACATCAAGAATATCAATTCTTCTTGACCTGTTTGTTGATTTTTATGATAGTATGACATTATGCAAATTATTAATATTTTTTACTATTATTTAATATCTTGAAGGCAAGTCTTTCATTATCCATTTTATTACTACTCATTTTACTTATTCTAATTAAAGATATTTAGGTGATTGTCATTATACTTTTAATACATTAAAAACAGAAAATGAAAATAAAATCATTGATATTGAGAAAATGTTAATATTTTGTACATAGTTTTCATTTATTGTATGTATAAGGGCATAATGGAAAGTGCACACATCCATCTCTCTGTGTATCATGACTCCATAGACTTTCCTGTGAGGATACACTGACATTTTGGAAATGGTTTGATATTAATGGACATTTCATCTCTATCTTATTTTGTCTATTAAAAAACAGCCCTAATATGAATCACCTTACACATGTGTCTTTGCACTTGTCAGATAATTTAATTGATAAACATACCATAAGTAGAATGTCAACATATGCTCATTTCATAATTGTATTATATTTTCAAATGTCCACTTATGAATTTATGCCCCAAACACTATTCATAGTTTATTAAAAGATTTGATTTCCTCTTCTGTTATTATCATGATCATTATATCATTATTATTATTGGAACAAGAAAAACATTTGCTTCTGATAGGCAAAACTTTTATCTTTGTTATAATTTGCATCTATTTGATAACATACTGATTATGGGTCATATACATTTACTTTTTAAATTATGTGTTCATATTAGTTTTCTATTTTCTATTAGACAGTAATGATTGTGGAAGCAGCTCACAGTTGGCTGCCAAATGTTCGGCACTTACTTTAGTTTGTCATTTGTTAAAGTTGCTGTCGTGTTTTTACCACATTATTTATTTTCAAAATTGATTTTATGGGTTTTTTCTTTATGACTTTATGTTAGAATTAGAGGGGCTTTGAGAATCATAAGACTTGTTTTATTTCCATTTTCATTTTCTTCTAGAACTTTTAATAATGTCATTTTTATGTTTTATTTGAAAATAAATATGGAATCTATTCAGTTGTAAGGAGTACAGATTTAAGTATTTTACAACAATGGCTAGTCATTATTACTAGCCATATTTTGTTCTAAAGCCATATTTCCCCTGCTGATTTGAAATATTATATTTATCATGTATTATTTTAAAATTTTGTTTGATTCTGGACTCAATTCTGTCCCAATAATCCATATTTCTATTTTTGTTCTAGTTTGAAGTTTTAAAATAATATTAGGCTTTTAAAATGTTATATTATTACCAATGAAAATGTTATGTCCCCATTACTATTTTTTACAATTTATTTAAATAGATTTAGGGGGTAAAAATGTTTTTTTGTTACACGGATAAATAGTATAGTGGTGAAGTCAAGGCTTTTAGTGAATCCATCACCCAAATAGCTTACATTATGCCCAATAGGTAATTTTTCATCATTCACTCCCTTCTCACCAACACCTTCTGAGTCTCTAGTATCCATGATATCACTCTGTATGACCATGCATACCAATTGCTTAGCTCTCATTTGTAAGTGAGAACATGCAGTATTTGTTTTTCCATTCCTGAGATGATTCAGTTAGGGTAATGGACTCCAGTTCCATTCAAGTTGCTGCAAAAGATACCATTTCATTCTTTTTTTGTGTCTGAGTAGCATTCATGGTGTGTGTGTGTGTGTGTGTGTGTGTGTACATTTTCTTTATTCACTCCTCAGTTGATGTGCATTTAGGCTGATTTCATATCTTTGCGACTGTGAATTGTGCTATGATAAACATATGAGTACAAGTGTCTTTTTAAAATAATGACCTCTTTTCCCTTGGGTATATACCCTGTAGTGGAATTGCTGGATTGAATGGTAGATCACTTTTTAGTTCTTTGAGGAATCTCCATACTACTTTCGATAGAGGTTGTACTAATTTACAT
Organism: Cheirogaleus medius; assembly: GCA_008086735.1. Taxonomy (NCBI): domain Eukaryota; kingdom Metazoa; phylum Chordata; class Mammalia; order Primates; family Cheirogaleidae; genus Cheirogaleus; species Cheirogaleus medius. The sequence continues at coordinate 48,159,766 of VBSM01000361.1, forward strand.
TCCCACCAATAGTGTATAAGAGTTCCCTTTTCACTGCATCTGCACCAACATATCTTATTTTTTGACTTATTCATAATAGTCATTCTGACAGAGTTAAGGTGGTATTTCATTGTGGTTTTAATTTGCATTTTCCTGATGGTTAGTGATGTTGAGCGATTTTCATGTTTTGGTCATTTGTATATCTTATTTTGAAAACTATCTGTTTATATTTTTTGCCGACTTTTTTATGAGGTTATTTGTTTTTTTCTTGATGATTTGTTTAAGTTCCATGTAGATGCTAGGCATTATTTCTTTGTTGGATGTAAAGTTTGGGAATATTTTCTTTCATTCTGTAGGTTGTTTATTTACTCTGTTGATTATTTCTTTTGCTGTGCAGAAGATTTTTAATTTAAATCCCCTTTATTTATTTATTTTATGTTGTTGTAATTACTTTTGGGGTCTTAGTCATAAATTCTTTCCCAATATCATTCTTTACAGAATTAGGAAAAAAATCCTAATTTTTATCTTCTGGATATTGGCATATCATTTACTAACTTTTTTAATTTGGAGATTTGAGGGTTAAGTCCCTGTGCCAGTAGACCTGGCTAGTTTGCTTTCTTTTTCTTTTTCTTATGTTTGCATGTTGACATTTTTGGCATCCTTTGGGTCTCCTGGATCTTGTGCTTTTTCACAGAGTTGGGAACCTTCATATTCCTTTAGACCAACCAAACATTCCCACTCAGCTTCCCCAAAGCTTGTGTGGAAGTTATAGAGTATTAGTCTAATTGATAATACCTTCTCCCCTTGATTCACTTGTTAATATTTACAAAATGCATATGTATACCTGGAACCTCAGAAGAGAGAGATAACTGAGCCACATTAGAATTCAAATTTTCTTGCTGGCTCTCCAAGTCAATACCAGACATTCCCATACCACATCAACACCCATAATTTATTGGCATGTTCCGCAGGAGTGTAATAAAATGCTGTATCAAACCTTACTCTTACTTACGTAGTTATCTGTATCATACTCAGCCATTTTGCTAAATGTTTCAAGTATGAATATTTGCTTAATTTTATAAAATGTTTTTAAAATATCTACCTCAATACTTACATATTTTCTTTTAACTTTTGTATGTAAGCAATTATATTTTCAGATTTTCTAATGCTAAACCAATCATCCTGCATTATAGAATAAGTTATAATCAGTTTATGATCAATTATCTCTATAATGTATTGCTGTGTTTAATTTATGATCATATAAAGTACATATAATTATTATAGTTACAATGAAATGATTCATTATTTTTATATAAGTTATATCCATCTAAAGTTATATCCATCTAAATTTTTTACATATCTATTTATAAGTAGAAATAACAATTACAAATATCTATTTAGTGCCTACTATGTGGTAAGCAGCATTCAAAGCATTGAGGTTTCAGCTGTCCCTCATTGAGCTAATTCTCTATTGGTCAGAGATGCACAATAAGCATGCTTTTAAAAAAGTGAAATTAGTTCATATTGTGATGCAACCAGTAAAATAAAATTGATTGAATTGGTTAGAGAGTGCCTGAGGTAGCACAATCTTAGAGTGTTTAATGCAGGATTCTGAGGATTTGCCATTTGATTTGAAACCTGAGTGATGAGAATTCAACCTTATAAACATCTTGAAAATGTTCCAGGTAGAAGACATAAAAAAAATTTAAATAAAATGGTTTTTAAATTTTTTATATAATTTTTTAGGTTTGGTAATTCTGACATTATAAAGCTATTGGGGGAAAGTTTTGAATTTTCTGTGCACTGGGATATAATTCAGTAGAATAAAGATTTTCTTTTACTTGCTGAAGGTGTGATACCATTTACCAGAAAAGTCATAAGGACCTGGCTGCATTTTGTTTGATGTTTCTTTGACAGCTTTTCTCTTTCATAGTTATTGGTTAACTCTCAGTTTTTCTACCTCTTTGGCAAACCATTTAACTACTTGTTTAAAATAGACATGCGTTTTCATTATCTTCATTCAGATGTTCAAATTTATTTCCATTATGTATGGAGTATTTTCTCATGATTTATATAGACCCTTTGTGATTACTAATTCTTTGTAATTACTCTTGTTAATTTTTGCTTCTTAATTCCTTAACTTATTTCTATAAGTATTACTGTCTTGTACTTTTTAAAAATAAAACATGGTCTTCTCCATCAGAAAATCTCTTTGACAGCATCCTGTAAGTTCTGATATGTAATATTGTAGTAATCAAAATTTTGTTTTCCCTTTGAACCCATATTATGTAATACAGTCAAATATTTTTAGGTTTAGTTGGATCTTTTTGAATAATGCATTGAAGCCACTATTTAGCTTTTTTGTGGTTTCTAGTCTGATTGGCCTTATAATTTGTAGAAATTTCTTCTAGATGCTTATAATAAGTGGATATTGTTAGGTATGTTTTCAAACTTTATATAAAGTTTATATATATAAAAGTTTATATATATAAACTTTATATACTTTTTTATATCCATAATTATATTAGTGGAAATGTAATAGGTATTTATTAGCTATTAGCTTGATGTTTTCATTTATTCATTCGCTCATTCAACAAGTATTTATTGAGCCCCTATCTTGCACTAGTTATTCTCCCAAATAATGAAGATAGAGCTACAAATAAGAGAGAAAGAAGAACATGGCTTTATTAAGCACTATAAATGTAATCTATAATGCAGAAAATTGAAAAGAATTACACATAACTAGAGAGATACAAAATCATCCACAATACTATTTCACAAAAATGACCACTTAAGAAGTTAGTGAATTTATTTTCTGTTTTTTTTTTAATAAAGTCTAGAGATAAAGATTTGAAAATGAGATTTCACTCTATTTTAAACTTTAAAAGCCAAATTCTAAAGACAATTAGATTTTAACAGTCTTAAGGTGGGTCAAATAAGAAACCTAAACTACTTAAATGAACATTCTCAACCTTTTTGAAAACTGGAAATAAGCCAGGCTTTCTTTGTTGCATGCTTTCCATTAGCTGTTGCTTAACAGAGAACATTTCAGATGCTTCTCTTTGCATTGCTGTCTTGATTTTCTTTTTTTCTTCAATTTCAGCAGAGTGGCTCATAAATAAACATGTTCACGGCTCAGGTTGGGAGTGACAGTTTATTCCTACTATTTTGATGGATTGTACAAGATATCTACAGTTCTCTTCTCTAACTAAACATCCATGCATGGACTGTAAAATTAATCATAACATGGCAGGATGCCTAAGAATTTGGAACTGCTTCTCTCTTGGTGACTCTCAGTGTCAAAGTGAAAGTTTCATTTTAGTAATGATAATTAACAAAATCTACTTTAGGAGATTTATTCTACAAATTGTACATATACTACTCTTCTGTGAACCCCAGCTTATCTCATACACAATGTTACATGTGTTTAACTATCTATAGGTTCTATTTGATTAGAAAGTGAGTGTCTTCCTTTGGCCATTGAATCATTGTTGATGCTTTTCATAGAACCTCATTGTGATATTTTTCACATATCTGCTGATGACCTTGATGTCTGTGTACATAGGCAATGCTGCGTCATTAAAGATTGGCACCCAAGTGCAGTAATACCATTATGTGAACTCCACCTGCTCTGTACCTTGAGAACAAGCTTCACACTAATTGCAGGGGAGACGGGAGGCAAAGGGAAGGCTGTTTGTATATCACTTACCCCCGATACAAGGGATGTCACACTTGTTCAAATGTTTACTCTCTCTTTTTATTCTTCTTCCAGCTGAGTCCTTTCAACTCACTGGGAAGAGGCTGGTGCTTGAGATCTGTAGGTCACGAATTCTATTGCACTGGCGGCTTCATGGATGTGGTTAGCAGATGACTGTGACGCTGTATTCTTTGTATATAGGGTCACAGATCATTAAACATCACTTCCATTAACATCTGCTTCTGTCTTTCAACTATAATGTATGTGAACCAATGGATGTCTTAACATAGGAAAGGTAACAAATTTATCAGTCTTGCTCTACATGCATATTCGCACACAGATACACGGAAGGAATTATTGGTTGTACATTATGTAATCACCACAAGAAAGATTTTTCTCTTTGTATGCTAACTAAAAATATGACTAATTGAGGAATTATAAATAGTAGAATCTCCTTTCTTGAGAGCCTGCATGACTAATGCTGATTTTATCATATCTCTTTCCCTTTTCTCATGTCCTATTACATACCCTTAACTGACAGCCCTGGACTATTGCATAACCTTTTAACTAAACTCCACATCTCTAATGTACTCTAATGTGTATGTGGTATATTGGTGTGTTTTTAACACTCTTTTGTTCTCATCAACTTCCTGCTCAAAATCCATCAATAGCCTCCTTATTAACAGAAAGCATTCAAATTCCTTAGTCTGATCCAATGTTTTTGTTAAGCCTGAGCTAAGACTGCCTTTTAATTATTATTTCTTACTGCTATGCTACATAGCCTCTCTTGTTTAACCAAGTAAGTCATATCATGTGAGAGAGTGTTGCATAGTCAGTACGTAGGGTATAAATTTTAATAGGCCTGTAGTTTTAACACTAGTCTTGCTTCTCACAATGTACTTTTTTTAAATAATTAAATTTTGAGTCACTTCTTCATTGGCTACAACTACCAACTTCATTATATGATGAACTAATTAAGGTAAAGTTCCATCATGGACCTTGAAAAAATGGGAGATGCTCTAAAAACAAAGCTGGTAGTAATAGTAATTATGGCGGCAAATTCTGCTGTCTACTAATTTCCAATATTTTCTTTACTCAAGTCCAAGTCTTCAATTAAGTTACATCAGTATTCTTTCTTGCCTTATAAATTTTGTCATGATTATTACTAATAAAGTGAGATTTTGCCCTCCCAAATTCTACAGTCTAATTATCTGCATCATTAATTTGTTTTTTAAACTCTCTTATTGTTCTACTCCCTATCAAGATTGGAAGATGCTAGAAGGGAATTTCCTATGCTACATCTGTTTCAATTTTCTACTACAATGGCGACTTCACAATTTCACAGAAAATTTAATGCAGATTTGTTGATTAATTTATCTACTGATATAATACTGAGTCAATGCCATATACCTAGGGAATATCGATTTGTAGCTGTATCAAATTGAACTTAATATTTTTATGTAAACTTTTACTAATATCCTGAGGTCAACTTTAATTTTAACAGAAGTAAATGAAGTTTATTAGTTGGTGAAAGCAATTTCAAAATAGCCAAAATTTCACTTCTTTCTATTTCAGCTAAATTTCTTCCATCCTACCGATCATTGTTGAACTGATTAACACCACTAGACTATTTTATCCAATCAATTTTGTGTCAGAAACATGCTAATCTCCTCATACATCTGAACATGTTATATTTTTACCCCCATATTACAGATGATGTTAACACTGAAACTCAAAGACAAACATGGAACGTACCCAGATGTGGAGAGTTACTGTGATAGATTGGAGTATTATTTAGCAAATATTCACCCACTTGACTGCTCCCCTTTTGTGATACAGTACATTCTATGCCTCATTTGGATTTGGCCATGTGACTTTGGCAACAGAAATTGAGTGGATGTTAGGTGAGCAGAGACTTTAAATACATTATGTAATTTAGCTTGCTTTTGTCTTTCTACTACTTACTATGATGAAATATATCTTTGGTGGCTACTTATCCATGGAGCGTGGACTTAAATCTGACCTGCATTGAGGATTCAAGCCACCCTGACCGCTGTTCGAATTAGAGCTGCCTAGACACACATAGCCTACAGAGCCAAATTGTCTTGACCTGTAGACCCATGAATTAAAAAATTAAATGCTGTTTTTATTGAGTTCGGGATGGTTTATTAGGCAGCATTAGTATGGCAACAGCTGAATAATCTGCTAATAATTAGATGAGCTAAGATTTGAACTCAAATCTGTAAACATCTGTGTACTTTCCACCACACCGCACCTCATTAACCAAAACACACAAAGAAGGACCGCATTTGGATAGTTACTCCAAAACCTCATATGATTCCATATTGATCAAAATAACATTCTGCTTTCCTTACATTGCTATGAGAACATACTCCTATAAAAAGCACTCTGATTGTCAAAATGAACATCATTAGAAATACATTCTTAATGTCTGCGAATCTATTTTCAGCATACTATTTGTATAGTTACAACATCCAAACCACAAAACAGTTGCTTGAAATGCTTGCTCTCATGTATATACACTACTCTAAACAAATCCTGCTTTAGGTGAATTCATTACCACAAAACAGTTCTAAATCAAATCTAAAGTTTAGGAACTGATTATGTATTCACAAATGGTAAACCATAATTTTTCTGAGGTACAAATTCAAACTGAAAGTGGATGATTAACAAAATGTTAATTGCCAAATATGGTAGGTACTTAAAAATGTGATAATTGACATATAATTTTGGCTACTAGCACATCATTCACTACTTCTAATATTTGTATGTCCTTCTTATGGAAATATTGAGTGCCTAGAATAGATTTCCAACACAATTTAACTGGCTGAATCAGAAGTATTTGAATAATCGATGTTAACTAGTAATTTCTAGTTGGCATTTAACATTACCAACATCTCAACATGTTTGTTGCCACTTTAAAAATTTATTTTGATATCTCAGCATTTTAAATAGCAGGAACCTTATATAAAATGGTGGGTTTTCATTTGATATCTGAATTGTCACACATTAAATATTCTGGTTAGTCATCATGTGTCTACCCTTCAGTGCTAACACTGATGATGATTACAGGAGCTGGCCATACAGATAGCTGCCAATTATTTAGCACATTCCCATACATATATGTTCTACCTCTCATCAACAAGGTGGAATCTATTTCCCTTCTCCTCTAATCCATGTTGACCTTGTGACTTGCTTAGACCAACAAAATGTGGCAAAAGTGGCATTGTACTAGTTCCAGGTCTAGGTCTTACGAAAACTGGTTGCTTTAGTTTTTGCTTTTGTGGCATCCAGCTTCCCTGTAAATACTTGGTAAGACTTCTGAATGATGGAAGACCACACGCACAGAGAGTCTCAGCCGTTTCTGAAGCTCTTCCAGCCACTCTGTCTGAAGTGCCAGACATGTGAGTGAAGCCATCTCGAATACATAAGCCCCGGTTAAGCTACCCCAGACAATAGCATGTAAAGCAGAGATAAGCTATTCCTAAAAAGTCCTGCCCAAATTGCAAAAATATAATAAATAGTAAATGGTTGTTGTTGTTTTAAGTTACTAATTTTAGGGTGTTTTGTCATGCAACAAAATATATTGACACTGATGTAAGATATAATGCAAAAGAGAACCTTCATAATATATTTTAACATTTTCTATGTATGACCTGTTCTAATGAAAACATTTCATCAATATCTCTTTTTCCAGTTTAATTGAACTCATTAAAAAGCCATACTTTATTGCATTATTTTCTCATTTTTATTATTTGCATATTTGGATAACTCAACTATATTTCAATCATAAGTTTTTGTAAATGTATCATCCACATTTAGCAGAAAAATTGAAGACCATATAGCATAAAATATAAATAATAAATAATAAAATTTACCTCGATGGATTTTAATTTGATCTTATAATAATAGATATCAAAAATGAGTTATTTAATAAAGTTTTCTGTGGTAAAGGCTAATTACCCAAACTTTGGAAAATATTTACTTTAACAGAATATTTGGATGTTCTTTGAATACATTATTTTATGCCCAAATCTACCATAATGTGGAATAATTAACTATTCTTTCATAATGACTATGTTTAAAAGTGAATTATAATTAAGCACAATTAATTAGCAAGTAGCAACAGAAAGAATAATGTTTTAAACTTGGCTTTAAACTTAAAATAATTTTTTTTTCTTCATAGTGTGAGCCCATACATAACTGAAAAAGTATTTATAAAAAACTCTGTACAGATAATTAGGACAATAGTAATCTTAGTATATTAACTTTAAATTAATGTCCTCCAAATGACTGTGTCCAATGGAAGAAATAAAAATATCCAGAATAAATAGACTATGAGCATGCTGCTATATTCACAGATTGAACTGACCATCATTTTACTTATATTTTTAGGATTAAATAAGTCCTTGTTAAGTACAAATGTCAATGACAAAAAAGGCAGAATATCAATATTAAAGCTAATTTAGTCAATGTTTGGATATTACTTTGGATCAAAAGTCAGCATCACTCATGTAAAGGCAGTAGAGGTAGATTGGAGACTTAAACCATGATATAAGTCTCCTGATTTGACATGTATACTGAATACAAATTATGGTGTTGGAATTCTTGACTCAGATTGCCTAGATGAACTTGAATATTGGGAACCTTAAGAGGCCTAAGGGCACTAAAGAAAATGATCAACTTTAGGTTCAGAATCTGAAATATTTGACTTTGACTCTAACGAAAAGAAGCCCAAAGATTAAATGGCTTTAAATGTTTCAGTACCTCAAAGGATTCTCCCTTTTTTAATAGTCATGAGCAAAGGAAAGGGCCTGGGAAATAAATCCTCACACTGAATGACAAGAAGAGGTGGAATCAACATATATTTACCATCATAATTTCAGGCACTAAAATATTAAGACTAGTGTAAGAATACTGGACTGCTTTCAAGAAATTGGAAGCTTGGTCACATTTGTATAGAGTGGGGTTTGAGAATTTAATTACCTAACTGGCTGGCTCCAGAATTTTAACTTAAGGAAGAAAACTGTTGTTGTTTGGAGAAATTACCTTTTTAAGCCTCTTGAATGTAGAAGGTGACACCCTAAAGGCTCAATTCTACAGGAGCCATACTGGTAAAAATATTTAATATTGCCCTGCTCTGGATATAAACAAGTATATTGGGGATATGTGAGAGAGTGAAGAGAAGAGGGGATTACTGGGCAGCCTGGTTGGAGGATGAAACCTGAACCAAAGAAATGGCTGTAAGGGTTTAAGAGCAGGGTGTTTCCAAGGTGGCCTTTTAAGTTGTGGGTGTTGCTGTGCTTGCCTATCTTCCTAACCCTTAATAAACCCTTGTACACAAAATATACTGAATTCCTCATCAGCGTTTGCATTTACAAACATCATATGACAATCAAGACACTTAGCCCCTTCGTAAATTTAAATAAGAGAACAGCTAAAAGTCAAAAAGACCTTTAGAAATCCATAGATATTTTGAAGAAAACATTTGATTCTCTGTAGTCTACAGAATGGAGGTTTGAAATAATTTTATTGAGATCCAAAGGAAAAAGTTTTAGCTGACATCTAAATTAAACAAGTCACAAAACATTATGCACTTGTTGATAAACAAAAACTATAGCCTTCAGTCTTGTGCTAGGTGGAGCCATTGTAAAATAATGTAAATTGCCGTCTCTTTGTAAGATCAATCGAAGGACACTCAGATCACCATTTCCTCAGAGTCTAACAGAGTTCTGCACACATGAACTGGTCAATCAAATCTTAAGTGGGTAAGCCTTGAAGTGATACCTTTGTTATTTATAAAGAGCTGACAATTTTTTGACATATAGTTTTCTTTTCTTTTCTTTCTTTTTTTTTTTTTTTAGGTGGGAGGACTTTCAAGTAAATAGCACGGGACTTCAGAGCCCTAGTCTCTCTGGAAACATTGCTAAAAATAAAACGTCAACAACAAAAACTTAAAAGAATCGCTTTTTTATTCAAAGAATAAATTTTTCTGAAACCAACATACTCATTCAAACCACAGATAACTAAAATAAATCAGAGAATGAGCCTCATTTTGAGGGGAGAGGGGAATTTTTTATCCAACAGCCTTGGGAGTGTAGACTAAGTAGAAAAATGTTAGCAGAGAGAGAGGGAGTAGTAAATCGTTTTGTGTTAAAACTGCACAAGTGATATGGGAAGAGAAGAAAAATAGACACGGCACAGACAGCAGTAAGAGATGAGAAACAAAGACCCTATCAAGTCTGAATAGATCATTGCATGAAGTCTGCCCCATATAGAAAATAAAAGGGTTAAAAATACAGGTGGAGGGAGAAAAACAGAGGAACATTGAAAAAAAAAAAAAAACAAACACACACACACACTCATATGCAGCAAGGAGAGCAAATAAGTAGAATAATAGTAATAACTGAACTAATGTACAATAGACATAATTTAAACCAACAAGAGACACTATACATTATAGGGTAGTGGTTCTACAATCAGTACATGTGTGTTCAAATGCTGATTTCATCAGTACTGGCTGTGTCAATTTGGGAAAGTTACTTAACCACCCTGTGCCTCAGTTTCCTCATCTTCCAGGTGGGTTTTTGAGTAGCATTCTGTCTCTGTTAGTTTATAAGGGCTGAATGAGTTAATCCACATAAAGCCCTTAGAATGGCACAAAGTCTATAGTAAGCCCTCAGTAAATATTAGTTACTAATATCTAATATGATAATAATGGAAAATAATAACTACTTGTATGTGAACTCACTGCATGATAAAAAAAAAATTCTTGAAAAGAGACATGACAAAATAATGGCTAATTGAACAAGGAGGTTCACTAGGACAACTTGTGACATATAAGAAATTAGCTCAAGAGCAAAGGACAAAAAAGAAAGCTGATACCTGGAGCTGAGTTTCCTGCTCCAGTCCCTAGCAGGGAGCCACACCCAGGCAGCCTCAATACAACTCATTCATATATTTCTTACAAAGGTGTCAGAATTTTTTATATATAGTTAATAAAATGGCTTAGTAAATTGACATATCTTTTTAGCCATTATGTACTCCCTGGACAAGTCTCAATTCTGCTTTTGTTTGCATATCATTTCAACGTAAAAATCCTAAGTAGGAAATTCCATAGAAATGATGCCTGAATCACGCTGAATTCTTTTCATTTAGCAGAGGAGTAGACCTTCCAGGGTAAAAGAGCCATATTGATTAAGTCTATATCCACATATCCAGATACTTCAATAGCACCAAAAACAAGTTGAAAGCTCCTTCCTTGATCTACCTACCATTTGCACTGGAAGGGTGTAATCCACATTCACTATTTACTGATGGGCTTCTCTGTGAATGAAGTTTTTGGTATTATAATCAGTCTGTGATATTACTTGTGAGATATGACTAATTATAAGTTTCCTAAAATAATGGGAATTTTTAGGTGAGAAAAAATCATAAACAATATGTAGTTGTCTCACTTAATAAACTAGTAAAGTAGATGAGTACAGAGAGATTAGTTGGATTTTCTAAGATCTTGCAGCCTAGAGATAAAACCAAGACAAGAAACTAAATAGCTTTATTACCATTCTTGTACACATTTGACAAACCTCTGTTGCTCACAGGATGCTTTGTCTATTCACAGAATGATGATGGTTTTCAGAAGCCAGGATAAAAATGACAATAGAAAGTCATCAAAAGGAGAAGGGACAAGACAATAGCTACTTAAGTTATAGAAATCCTATCATGCTTATTATGGAAATGCACAATCATGAAAATTATCATGGAAATGCATTCATAAGCAGTATTCACCTGAATTGCATAGATTGCTGCCCTGGCTCTGTGTGTGTGTGTGTGTGTGTGTGTGTGTGTGTTCATTCTACTATTTTACTCTAGTTCAAATAAAGTAAACTTCAGTTGAAGTTTCTTTTGATCCCCGTTTAATTAATAACCATTATGTTTTACATTTAATGAGTGGTAACATTTCATTTATATTACATGAGTGGTACCATTTCATGAGTGGTAACAACCAAAAAAGAAGTATTGCAAGAATGGAAAAACAAATACCACACATACTCACTATTAAATTGGAACTACCCGATTAGCACCCATGTGCACAGATGAAAGTAAAACTCAATGGAAACCATGCAGATGGGAGGCAGGAGGGAGGATGGGTGAAATCATACCTGATGGGTACAATGTACACTATCTGGATGATGGGCACACTTATAACTTTGACTCAAGCAATACAAAAGTAATCCATGTAACCAAAACATTTGTACCCCTGTAATATTCTGACATTTTTTAAAAAGCATACTTTTCTATTCAAGTCTTATTTTGTTATTTATATGTGGAGTATGTCTGTATATGCATACATATATATTAATATAATGTCTATATCTGTATATCTGTCCGCATCTTATCTATAGGTCTTTTGTATTGTTCAATCTTGCTTTCTATCTGTGTGTATTGGAGTTTTATGAATCTGTACAACCAAATGTATTTTAGGTAAAATATTTTAATGGGTCTGTAGCCCCATGGACTAAAACTAGACAAAATGATAGCTTTATATGCAGAGCACACTAACAGAAATGTAGGATCTAAGGGAGAGAATACTTGAGAAATGTGAGAAAGATGTCAAAGGCAAGAGGGAGGTCTGCAATCTGGGAATGAAGCTGAATTCTGAGGTTAACAAACAACCAGTGTGGAGATTCCATGGCAGAAATGCTGAAGAATATTTTTAAAAAAATCATTTCACACAGTTTATTTAAATTTTTTTCTGAACTGTGATGCGCTGAAAACTATCTCTTCCTTTCATTGTCCAAAATTCACACTTAAGGTTTGCCACATATACATTTGTGGCATCTGAGTGGAGGTTTTCCCAAGTTTTTGGTGTTCAGTGGGAAAAGAACACACCATGTAAGCCAAGCAATTGAAAGCTTTTATTGAAAGTGAAACTACACTCTCAGGGAAGAGACTGGGCAGTCTTTAACGAGAGAAGCTGCAGTGAGAGGAAGTGGTTTTAGGTCTTTTGTAGTCTTATTATTAATCATTAAGAGGAGGAATAGTCAAGGCCAAGGGGTTGGCTTTTAATAAGAATTTGGATAGCAACTTCCAGAATTGGGTTCCTCCGTATTTTCATGCTTTATATGATTTTCTCAAAACTGTCATGGTGATTTTAAGGGCAGAGAAATTTTAAAGCCACAATGTAAATAATATGGTAATTAGTCAAAGTTCATGTAAGATGACAGATAGCTGACAAGCCAGTAGAAACCAGTACTTGCCTGTGGTTATTATTCCCTTTTGAGGGTTGTTTACTTTAACACCTGCACTGAATCTTCAAGTCCCTGCATCTGGTCTGAGCCCTTCTCCTAATTTCCTACTTTAACACATCTGTAAATTGGTGGTGCTTTTGAGAATATAATGATCAAGGTTGTATCTGGAAGTACAGAAGATGTAGGAAATGAACACTGTGCCTGGGGCGGTGGGGAGGGGGAGTTGTGAGTAGAAAAGCAACTGGCAGGTATGTGGCTGTGAAATGGAGACAAGATTCCCCACTTTGCCCAAGTATATTAGAGAAAGAATACCTTGGAAGGGGGACAGCAGACTGACACTTGGGCTCTGTAACGAGTGACTATTAAGAGCCCCTACAGAGCCAAGTGCTAAAACTAAAATTATATATATTCTCTTATTCTACTTTATTTTGCAAGTGTGGATACAGGCTGCAAAAAATATAATCACTCTCTCACTACTTTTCTACTAGCTATAACTTCATGAGAGCTCCATTGTGAGAGAAGTTTAGTTTATGTTTCATGATATTTCATATAATAATAGTATAGTTTCTGCATAACTATACAACTAAAATAGTACCACATCTCTGTAATTGTTAGCACAGTTGATAGTCTTTGTGCATTAAGCACGAATGTATCCGATTCCACAAATGATTTATAATTGCTGCAGTGATCCAATAGCTTATCATCTTAAACAAATAATAATGAACATCTGTCTATTCCCTAAAGAACTCCATGCAGATACTGATCCTCAGGTCTTCTCCAATTTGAATTTTGGTTAAAACCAGGAAAATAAAAGTTTATTTTGGAACTTTTAGTATTCCCCTAGTGTTCCTTTAGATCTTTATCTCCAAAGTGTTAGAGAACTCTAGTGGATAATGTGACTGCCCTAAAGTATGTTGCAGAAAGGCTTCATCTTTTATTCTATCACATGAATTAACACATCATCCTTGACATAACTGGATTCAAAAATGTATAAGATTTACTTTAGGATCATGTTCCTGAGTCAAAATAATCACTCTAATATTTGACTAGTGTGATTATTTTAAGTTTATCTTGGCCTCAGTGAAAGGATGAAGTTACTAAAGAGAGAGAAAGGACGGAAGAAGATGCTAAAGAGAGAGAAAGACAAATTAGAGTGTAGAAATCATGGCTTTCCTCTTTCTATTACTGAGTAGCCAAGGAGACAGGAGGTGGTAAAGAGTTTTTGTTTTCTTGATGCCAAAATGCCAATTTTTACCTTAAAATACTGCTTCAAAAATAATTTATTTCTACTAAGCTATTAAATTATATTGATATAACTTTTCAAAACCATACACAGTTATGGAAATGTCTCTGATGCAAAATACTCACTTAGAATAATTTTTTCCCCTTTGAACCAACTAAAGGAATGTAGTGCCCCCTGTTACTATTTAACCAGCCCTTTTCTTGTGCCTCTCCCCCAGAGTTGAAGAAACCTGTATAAATTGGTACAGGTTGAACATCCCTAATTTAACAATCCAAAATCTGAAATGCTCCAAAATCTGAAATTTTTTGAAAGCCAACATGAGATAGTGACACCTCTGCTTTCTGATGATTCAATGTACACAAACTGTTTCATACACAAAATCATTAAAATATTGTATAAAATTACTGTCTCAGTTCGGTCACCAATATCTCATTATATATATATTCAAATGTTTCAAAATCCAGAAAAATATGAAATCTGAAACACTCAAATCCCAAGCATTTCAGATAAGCGCTACTCCACTGAAGTAGAATTATATGTAATATCAACATTTTGCGTAATGTGTTATAAGTATTGAATAAATATTTGTAGTAAGATAGGCAGTTTTTACTGGACCAGCTTTGCAACTTTTAGCAGCTGGTTTTTCTTTAGGATTAATTCCTCTTTCATACTCAGTACGTGTTATTTGAGTGAGATTGACCTTACCCCTGAGCATATAGGATAAACATATTACCCAGACCTGCCACTTCGCATAATTCTTCACATGTCTTGTCCCTAGTCAAAATAAGTATTTAAGCCACAATCATAAAGACTCAATTCTAGGATGTTGGTTGAAATTTTGGGAACAAAATAACTCACTGTCTTATTTATTTATTTATTTATTTTTATAAATGAAGTATCACAAGAATGAAAAAAACAAGCACCACATGTACTCACTTTTAAATTGGTACTAATTGATGGAGACTAATGTGCACCTATGGGAAGTAAGATTCATAGGGTGTTGGGCAGGTGGGATAGGGGAGGAGGGGATGAGTAAATCCACACCTAAAGGATGTGATGAATGTGTGCTGTCTGGGGGATGGGCATGTTTGTCAGGTGGTTCAAAGGCAATTTATTTAACCAAAGTGTTTGTACCCCTGTAATACTCTGAAATTTTTTTTAAAAGTC
The DNA here is from genome assembly GCA_008086735.1 of Cheirogaleus medius. Lineage (NCBI taxonomy): Eukaryota > Metazoa > Chordata > Mammalia > Primates > Cheirogaleidae > Cheirogaleus > Cheirogaleus medius. Next base: position 48,175,124 of record VBSM01000361.1, read on the forward strand.
CAACAAATAAAGCCAAGCATTTAACAGCAAAAACAAAACAAACAAACAACAGCAACAACAAAAATCTCACTTTCTTTCTTTTATTTATTTATTTTTTAATTTCAGAATATTACGGGGCACAAACACTTTCTGGTTACATATATTGCCTTTGCGCCACCTGAGTAAGAGCTACAAACGTCCATCCCCCAGAGAGTGCACAGGGCACCCATTTGGTATGACTTTATCCATCCCCTCCATCCCCCTCCCAAAATCTCACTTTCTAATATAAACACTGGATGTAAAAATGATATGAGTCTACAGGTGTTGGGATTCTCCACATCAACAATGTGTGTTTGAGAAAAAAATTCAAAATAAACAAACAAAAATAATAGTGAAGGGGAGAGAAAGTGAGTTAGGATAAAGTGACTGAATTCCTATATTCTACCATGCCTAAAAGCGAATACGCCCCTATTTTTCAGGCATTCAGTCAGATTTTTTAAAATGTTTATTTATTTGAATACAGTTATAGTTACTTGTAAATGAAAGTATTCTGGTTAATACATTTTAATATTTTTTGATATTTTCCACAAAGAGAATAGTGTGGTCCATTCATACAACAAAAATGTGCCAAATTAAGTATGTCATGTTTCTGAGATTGTGTTGGAGAGCTGAAGATAAATGTGTTTGGACTGATCAAGTACAACTACATTAGAGAAGTTAGAAGAGGGCTGAAACAAAAGAAATTACTTAATTTTTTTTAACTCTTATTTTCTCATAAATGGGAGGGTATAATAAGCAGCTTCTAAGATGGCCCTCAATGATACCATCTCCTGGTATTCAAGTCTTTGTGGAATCCCTTTCTTTGAGTGTGAGCTCGATTTAGTGACTCACTTTAACCAACAGAACACTGCACAAGTGATATGATGTCACTTCTTTTATTTAATTATTTTTTATTTTTAAATTTTAATTATTAGGTTTACAAACTAGTTGTATATATTTATAGAATACATTTGATGCTTTGATATAGGCATACAATGAATTAACCAGATCAGAATAATTGGGGTATCCATCACCTTAGGCATTTGTCATTTCTTTGTATTTGGAATATTCCAGTTCTACTCTTAGTTATTTTAAAGTATACCTAAACTTATTGTTGATTATACTCACTTTGTTGTGCTATCAAGTATCATTCTATCTAACGGTCTGACTATATTTTTGTACTCATTAACTATCTTTACTTTACCCCACCTCCCCACTACTCTTTCCAGCCTCTGGTAAACAACATTCTAGTCTCTGCCTCCATAAGATCATTTATTTTTAATATTTAGATTCCACACATGAATGAGAACATATGAGATTTGTCTTTCTGTGCTTGGATTATTTCACTTTATATAATGTTCTCCCATTCCATGTTGTTGCAAATGACAGGATTTCATTCTTGTCATTCATTCCATCATATATAATGTACCACAATTTCTTTACCCATTCTTCTGTTGATGGACACAGGTTGATTCCAAATCCTGGCTATTGTGAATAGTGCTGCAATTAATATGGGAGTGCAGATATCAGTTCAATATACTGAATTCCCCTTCTTTGGATATGTACACAAAAGTGGGATTGCTGGGTCTTATAGTAGCTCTATTTTTAGTTTTTTCGAGGAACTTCCATACTGTTTTCCATATTGTTGCACTAATTTACATTCCCACCAACAGTGTATGAGGATTCCTTTTAATCCACATCATTGACAGCATTCATTATTGCCTCTCTTTTTGATAAAAGCCATTTTAACAGTGGTGAGATGATATCTCATTGTAGTTTTGATTTGCATTTCTTTGATAACTAACAATTTGAGCATTTGTTCATATACCTATTGGCCACTTGTTTGTCTTCTTTTGAGAAATGTCTTTTTATATCCTTTGTCCATTTTTTAAACCAGATTATTTTATTTTTTTCCTATTGAGTTATTGACACTCCTTATATAGTCTAGTTATTAATCTCTTGCTGCATGCATAATTTGCAAACCTTTTTTCCCATTCTTTAAGTTGTCGCTTCACTTTGTTGACTGTCTCCTTTGTTGTACAGAAGCTTTTTAGCTTGATGTGATCCCATTTGTCGAGTTTTGCTTTGGTTGCCTCTGTTTGGTGGGTATTACTGAAGAAATCCTCCCAAAGACCAATGTTCTGATATATTTCCCCAAAGTTTTCCTTAAGTGAATTCATAGTTTCGTCTTAGATTTAAGTCTTTAATCCATTTTTATTTTATTTTTGTATATAGTGAGAAATTAAGGTCTAGTTTCATTCTTCTGCATATGGATATCCAGTTTTCCCAACATCATTTATTGAAGAGTCTGTTCTTTTCCATGGTATGTTGTTGGCACCTTTGTCAAAGACAAGTTCACTATAGATATATAGATTTATTTATGGGTTCTCTATTTTGTTCCATTGGCCTATGTGTCTGTTTTTATTCCAGCACCATGCTGTTTTGTTTACTACAGCTTTGTAGTAGTACAGTTTGAAGTCAGGTAATGTGATTCCTCCAGTTTTGCTCTTTTTGTTCAGGATGTCTTTTGCAATTCTGAGTCTTTAGTGGTTCCGTATATATTTTTGGATTATTTTTTCTAGTTCTTTGAAGAATGTCATTGTATTTTGATGGGAATTACATTGAACCTGTAGATTGCTTTGGGTACTATCGACATTTTAACAGTATTGATTCTTCCAATCCATAATCATGGAATATCTTTCTTTTTTTTTTTGTAGCTTCTTCAATTTCTTTCATCAATGTTTTGTAGTTTTCACTATAGAGATCTTTCACTTCTTTGGTTAAGTTTATTCCTAGGTATTTTATCTTATTTGTAGCTATTACAAATGCAATTACTTTTTGGTTTCTTTTCAGATTGTTTACTGTTGGCATATAGAAATGCTACTTATTTTTATATGTTAATTTTGTATCCTGAAACTTTACTGAATTTGTTTATCAGTTCTAATATTTTTATGGAGTCTTTATGTTTCTCTAGATGTAAGATCATATCATTTGCAAACAAGGATAATTTAACGTTTTCCTTTCCAATGTGGATGCCCTATATTTCTTTCTCTTGTCTGATTGCTCTAGCTAGAACTTCCAGTACCATGTGGAATAACAGTGGTGAAAGCAAGCATCCTTGTCATGGTCCAGATCTTAGAGAAAAGGCTTTCAGTTTTTCCCTATTCAGGAGGATATTAGCTGTGGATCTGTCATATACGGCTCTTATTGTGTTGGGGTAAGTTCCTTCTATATCCAGTTTTTGAAAGTTTCTATCATGAATGTATGTTGAATTTTGTCAAATGCTTTTTCATTATCAATTTAAATGATCATTTCTTTTGTCCTTTTTTTCTGTTTAAATGGTGTATCACATTCATTGATTTGCTTATCTTTAACCATCCTTACATCCCTGGGATGAATCTCTCTTGATCATGATGAATAATCTTTTCAATGTGCTGTTGAGTTAGGTTTGCAAGTATTTTTGCATCTATGTTCATCAGAGTTGTAGACCTGTAGTTTTCTTTATTTGTTCTGTTTTTGTCTGGTTTTGGTATCAGGCTCATATAGGGCTTGTATGTAATAGAATGCATTTGGGAGTATTCTCTCATCCTCAATTTTTGGAGTAGTTTATGTACGATTGGTATTAGACATTCTTTGAATACTTGGTAGAATTTAGCAGTGAAGCCACTTGGTACTGGGTTTTTCTTTGATGGGAAACTTTTTATTACTACTTCTATCTTTTTATTTGCTTTTAGTTTATTTAATTTTTGGATTTCTGCCTGCTTCAGTCATTTTAGGTTATATGTGTCTAGAAATATATCCAGTTCTTCTAGATTTCCCAACTTATTGGCATATAGTTGCCCACAATAACCTATAATGATCCTTTGCATTTCTGCAGTAACAGCTTTAATGTCTCCTTTTTCATCTCTGATTCTATTTAGTGGGATCTTCTTCTCCTTTTTTCTTAGTCTGGCTAAAGATACATCAATTTTGTTTTTTTCTTTTTTCAAAAAAACAGTATTATGTTTCATTGATTTTTGTATTTTTTTTTCAATTTCATTTATTTTTGTTCTGATCTTTATTATTTCTTTTCTTCCAGTGATTTTTGGTTTGGTTTGCTCTTATTTTTCTAATTCTTTAAGATACATCTTTAGGTTGTTTATGTGAAGCTTTTAGTCTTTTTTGATGTAGGCAATTATCGCCATAAACTTTCCTGCTTTTTCTGTATCCCAAGGGTATTGATTTATTGTGTTTCATTTTCATTTGCTTCAAGAAATTTATAATTTCCTTCTTAATCTCTTCATTGGCCCACTGATCATTGAGGAGCATATTGTTTAATTTCCATGTGTTCTGTATCTTCCAATGTTCTTGTTATTGATTTCTAGTTTTATTCCATGTGGTCAGAGAAAATATTTGGTATGATTTCAATTTTTTTGAATTTTTGAAGACTTGTTTTGTGGCCTAACATATGGTCTATCCTTGAGGAGAACGTGAATTCTGCAATTTTTGGATGAAACGTTCTGCAATTATCTATTTGGTCCATTTGGTTTATAATGCAGATTAAATCCAACGTTTCTTTGAGAATTTCTGTCTGGATGGTCTGTTGAATGTTGAAAGTGGAGCATTGAGGTCTCCAATTATTGGATTGGGGTCTATCTCTCTCTTTAACTCTGATAGGATTTTGTTTATATATTTGGGTGCTCCAGTTTTGGGTATATGTATATTTATACTTGTTATATCCTCTTGCTGAGATGATACTTTTATCCCTATAGAATGACCTTCTTTTTCTCTTTTTACAGTTTTTTTCTTAAAATCGATTTTATCTGATAAAAGTAAAGCTACTCCTTCTCTTTATTGTTTTTCATTTGTATGAAATATCTTTTTCCATCCTTTATTTTCAGTCTATGTGTGTCTTTATATTTGAAGTGGGTTTCTTTCAAACAACATAAAGTTGGCCCTTGTTTTTTTTATCCATTCAGTCATTCTATGTCTTGTGATTGGAGAGATTAGTCCATTCATATTCAATGTTAGTATTGATAGGTAAGGACTTACTACCACCATGTTGTTACTTGATTTCTGGTTGTTTTGTGGTCCTTTTTTTTTTTTTCTTTCTGTCTTTTTTTGTTAAGAGTTATTTTCTCTGGTATTTATTTTTATTTTTATTCATTTATTTATTTTTAATTTCTTTCTTTGTATTTTTTGTTTATTTGTGGTAGGTTTTTTGATTTGAGGATATAATGAGGCTTACAAACACATTTTATTTATTTATTTATTTTTTGAAGGTGAGGCACATTTATTTGACTATCATTTATGCATATCAGAATAGGAGGAGTTTCACTTGGTATAATAAACAATTTCTTAAAAAAATAGTGGCAAAAATCTGACAACAAACCCAAATGTCCAGCAACATTAGAATGGAAAAATACTAATAACCAATTATTTTAATCATATGAAAACTCGGCTTACAAATGAACAAGCAGAGAGAAATCTAATAGTAATTCTATCCTGTAGCTCCAACCTCATCCTACTTTTTAATGTTTTTTCTATTCATATCTTTTTAAACTGTTTATCTCTCAAAAAATTGTCATACTTATTTATGGTAGGTTTGTCTTTTAGTCTTCTTACTCAAGATATAAGTTTATACACCACAATTACAGCAAGAAAGTATTTTGTATTTGTGTATTTACACTTACCAGTGATTTGCCTACTTTCAGCTGATTACTTATTGTTCATTAATATCCTTGACTTTTGTATTAAAGGACTCCTTTTTAGCCACTTGTAGGGCAAGTCTGGTGTTGAAGAAATCTCTCAGCTTTTGTTTGTCTAGGAAAGTCTTTATTTCTCCTTGATGTTTGAAGGATATTTTTCTAGGAGATAGTATTCTAGGGTTAAGCGTTTTGGTTTTTTTTTCCTCCCTCATCATTTTGAATATATCATGCCACTCTCTCCTGACCTGTAAGGTTTCCACTGAGAAGTCTACTGCCAGGAGTATCGGAGCTCCTTTATATCTTTTTTTGTTTGTTTTTTTTTCTTGCTTCCCCTAGGACCTTTTCTTTATCTGTGACCTTTGAGAGTTTGATTATTAAATGCCTCGAGATAATCTTGTTTGGCTTACATCTGCTTGGTGTTCTATGACCTTCTTGTACCTGAATATTGATATCTTGCTTTAGGTTTGAATAAACTTTCTACCTCAATTTCTCTCTTTCCCTTCTCTTTAAGGCAAATAATTCTTAGAATTGCCCCTTTCAGGCTATTTTCTAGATCTTATAGTCACGCTTTATTCTTTTTTCTTTCTTCTCTTCTGACTGTGTATTTTCAAATAGCCTGCTTTAAGCTGACTAACTCTTTCTTCTGCTTGGTCAATTGAGAGATTCTAATGCATTTCTCAGTTTGTCAATTGAATTTCTCAGCTCCAGAATTTCTGCTTTATTTTTTTATTATTATTTTAATCTCCTCTTAAATATCTCTGATAGGCTTCTGAATTCCTTCTTTGTGTTGTCTTGAAGTTCATTGAACTTCTTCAGGACACTTATTTTGAATTCTTTGTCTGAAAGGTCACCTATCTCCATCACTCCAGGATTGGTCACTGGTACCTTATTCAGTTCATTTAGTGAGGTCATGTTTTCCTGGATGTTCTTGATACTTGTGGATATTTGTTAATGTCTGGGATTTGAATATTTAGGTATTTCTTTTAACCTTTGCACTCTAGGCTTATTTGAACCTATCCTTCTTGAGAAGGCTTTCTAGATATTCAAAGGGATTTGAGTGTTGTGATCTAAGTCTTTAGTCACTGCAGCCATATCAGCATTGGTGGTGTCCCAATCCCAGTGATGCTGTGACTCTTGAAGACTCCTGGTGGTATTGCTTTGGTGGATTGGGGTAAAATATGAGAAAATTCCATGGATTTCCAGGCAAAGTGTCTCACTCTCTTCCCTCGCTCTATATGCTGGGTTGCTGGAGTTAGGGAAGGAGGGATGTGGGCACTCGTTCATGGCCACCATGGTTCATACGTGAAGCCAGCCCAGTCTCACACAAAGCCTGTACCAACTGCTGTCTGGCTACCCCTGATGTTTATTCAAAGCCCCAGGGATCTTTAGTCGGCATGTGGTAAATCCTGCCAGGACTGGGTCCTTTCTTTCAGGGCAATGTGTTTCTTTCTGACCCAGAGTGGGGCCAGAAATGCCTTCCAAGAATTAAGGCCTGGATTTAGGTACTTCAGGAGTCTGCTTGGCACTTTATTCTACTATGACTGAGCTGGTACCCAAGTTGCTATAAGAAGCCTCTGAACTCTTCCTTTTCCTTTCTCCTAGTGGAAGAAGACTCTCTCTGAACTGCACTGCCTGTGTTTGGGGGAGGAGGTTGTGGAAGTGACACAGGCACTGATTTGGCCACTGCTTCTAGTGTCTCACTGGGTCATATGTGCCTCAAGTCCACTGGCTCTAAGCCAGCACAGCCACAGGACTGTAGCCTTTGTGGACTGACTGCCTTACAAATTTAGCCCAGGACCCAGGCTACTTTTTGTCAGCTAGTGATGGAGTTAGTGGAACTCAGGTTAAGGGTCAGAGGATTTTCCTCTGGCTAGGCTAGTCTAAATCCTCCCTCTATGGGCACTGGTAGAATTCTTCCCTGTTCTGTGTTCCCCTGTGCCAGGGCAGCCCTGAGTTTCAATGCAAAGTCCCATGATCAATTTATTTTCCCTCCCCAAGGCACAGAGATTCTCTCTCCACTAGGCATGCTAGCAAGGGATGGCATAGGCAATGCAAAATTTTATTTTCTTACCTCTTTAGTGCCTCTTTCCTTGATATACTAGTAAAACAATATACTATGTTTGCTCACATGATTTTTGGTTCTTCTGAAGGTATTTGCTTGCATGGATACTTATTGAATTTGGTGTTCCTGCAGAGGAACAATTTGGCTTCTGGTTTCTATCTGGCCATCTTGCTCTGCTCCCTTCTAATGTCACTTTTGAGATTAGCTTATGGAAATATATTCGCTTCCTCTTAAAAGCCTTGGTCTGCCTTGGAATGCCCACATGCCATGAGACAATCTTGTGCAGAGGTCCATGGGAGTGAGATTGGAATCAGAGCATCCCCGAGTCAAATCTTCAGGTTACATTGTGGCCCCAGATCATAGATTGGCTGCAAACTCATGAAAAACTTGAAGTCTAGACACCTTGATAAACTGCCTCTCGATCCTTGAACCATAGCATATGTGGGATAATAAATGGAAGTGTTTTAAGTGCTAAGTCTTGGAATAGTTTGGTATACAGAAATAGATAACTAATACATAGTAGAATCAGGATCAGTGATTATAAAATTGAATCAGAGGTTCTATTGTAAAACTGTAGCCATCTTCTGCCACCAATTAGCAAAAAGCAATTAGACAAGGGAAATTTAGCTTGTTTAGTTTCACCTGAATTTATCAGCAGCTACTCTCACCATGCAAGACTTGAATAAACTTATATCTTCTAATCAAACTGGACATATTCAGCATTTCTGGCTTTTCCCATTATGTCATTAGTCTGTCACAGTGTCATTCTATGTAGTGTTCTGGAGCTTGGGCATCTGAACTCGCTATTGTATTGCATGAAACTATTACCTTTAAAACACAAACAGATTCTGAAAAATAATTGCAAAGAAACTTCACTTCTATCAGTATAAATAAATGAAATGAGGGCTGAAAAATGTGAAAGCTATCCAGGTAAAAAGTTGCTAATAGTTCTCCTATAGGGCCTTTATGCTCAACTATGGTTACTTATGTATGTTCACTTCTAGGATTAAGAATTTTATAAAGGTTTTGTGAACTTTCTTAAAGTCCATGTGTACTGAGCTTGTAAACTTTGATTATATGCCTGAAAGTTCAGAGCCTTTAGATCTAATATTGCTAAAATAATCTGTCTTGGGAGCAAGTAAGAAAGCAATAGCAGTAAGAATAAAATGATGTTCCCCTTTTGGCATTACTGAAACAACTATTAATTGAATGAATTTTTTTCTAAATTAGTGAATTTAGATTATTTAGTATATTTTTAATATGGTTAAATTTATAATTTTATACCATATTCCTATTTATTTATCTTTAAAGAAACAAATCACAAAGCTGTCATTAGGAGAGAGTGGTCTACTTGTATAGTCCTATACTCTCTGGAATGAAGACCTGGGATTTTTAGAGAATTTCCAAAACATTCCACCTTCCCACATAATTCCTATGATAGCTGCTCTGAAATAATATTAATGTGGAGAAAGTTCAAATAGAAATTAAAGAGAGATTTAAAGGCAGAATGTTGTAATATTTGTGACACCATTTGAGTTTTGGGGTAAAAACTGAGTTTGTCAATCCATAAGCCACTTTTGGTTCTTTGACTTATGTCACATTGACAGAATTGTCTGGCCATTACCTTAACAACATGCAACACTATGGAAATCAGAGCAGAGGAGAAATGGATGAGAGCAAGAGAGAGAGAGAGAGAGAAATTTCCAAGCACCATTTCCTGGTAAAATGGGCCCAGTAGCTACCTGGCTCTTTCATATATCACCAAGAAATTTGGGAAGGTCAAATACAGGGATAGCACATCTTAACCAGTTCTCTCCTCTTAAGAAAAGCAGAAATCTCCATTCCATCAGAGTATGATGGAATAAGTAACACTCCTAACAGATAATTTTCCTACCTCATGGTGCAGTCTGCTATTGAGAACTATTCATTTACTTGCTCAATGGTGCTTCTCAAACTTGAATGTGCATACAGATCACATGGAGATCTTGTAAAATGCACATTTGATTCAGTTGGTCTACGTTGGAGTTTGAGATTCTGCATTTCTAACAAGCTCCCAGGTAATGTCAGTCCATGGACTATCTTTTAGTAGCAAGAATTTAGAATATCTGATATTTTGCAAGACTCTTTTTAGCTACTGTGGAAATATATGCAGACACTGTTCTCAAGGAGCCTACAGTATATTCAAAAAAAAAGTCAATCTGTGTGTAAAAATAACTCATACATTAATAAAATTAATAGCAATTAGTTCATAGAAGAGGTGTAGAAAGGGCTGTCTTCTACAAAGGGCATATGACCTTTGCAGTCTCATGGGGCCCCACACTTAGGAGGGCCCATGCTTGGTTTAATGCTCTGCTGCTGCTGTCTTGAGATTCTTGCTAAGTTTTAGACAAGAGGCATTTCATTTTCATTTTGTACTGGACCCCACAAATTGCATAACTGGTCCTGGGTACAAATAAATTCCTATGGGACAAGAGTGAAATCACCTCCCACTGAGAGGAATAAGAAATAGTTCCAAAAGGAGGAAGCATTTGAGCAGTGCCTTGAAAAATGGGCAAAATTTGAACCTTACTATGTGGTAAAGTAATGGAGGAGCACAATCTAGGCAGAGGTTAGTACGATCAGAGGAATGAAGACTGAAAGGATGGCATGTGGGAAGAATGGCAAGTAGCTGAGTCTGACTGACTAAAATGCTGAGCACATAAGAGGCGCTCAATAAATTTTTGTTGAATGAAGTTCTGCTGAATGAGCTTCCCAGAGATCAACATACTGTCTGTATTGCCAACCAAGCAGAAACAGTGATACCACTGTATTAAAGTGTAGCAAGTACCCTGCCCTGTACTTTTAAAGGTTCAGAAGTGGAGATGGTAGAGAGTGAAGATTCAAATAAGGTTTGCTAACAGATGTGTTTTCCAGCCCTGCAAAATGGTAAGCTCTTTAGCGTGTTACCAAATGAACTGTCAGTGATTGGGAATGGGGTAGTGATTTTCTTTTTATGAAGAGATTCTAGTTTAGTTTCCACCCATCTGGAAAAATTTTGCTGTATGTTTTTTACATTTTAAAGACAGCACTCATTGAAACAAACAAACAAACAAAAATGTTGCCTTTGAACAGAATTAGAAACTAAGGCAGCCACTTGTGGTGGCTCATGCCTGTAATCCTAGCAGTTTGGGAGGACAAGGCAGGAGGATGGCTTGAGCTCAGGAGTTCGAGATCAGACTGAGCAAGAGCCAGACCATGTCTCTACTGAAAATAGAAAAAATTAGCCAGGCGTCATGCATGCCTGTAGTTCCAACTACTCAGGAGGGTGAGGCAGGAGGATCGTTTGAGCCCAGGAGTTTGAGGTTGTTGTGAGCTAGGCTGATGCCACTGCATTCTAGCCTGGGCAACAGAACCAGACTCTGTCATAAAAAGAAAGAAAGAAAGAAGGAAGGAAGGAAGGAAGGAAGGAAGGAAGGAAGGAAGGAAGGAAGGAAAGAGAGAGAGAGAGAGAGAGAGAAAGAAAGAAAGAAAGAAAGAAACAAACTAAGGTTAAATCATTATTATTTACATAATCTTAAAAACAGACAAATAGCAGATAGGAACAAATATTCATATTACATGTGGAGAAACTCATGCCTAAGAGGGAAAGGATCAAAATATCCACATAACAGTGGAAGAGTAGCTGTAGTGCATCATTTTCACTAATTTTTCTCCTTATTAGAAGTAAATAATCAACATAAATTTTGTCTCATTTTGCACAAATGGGGCTAGAACTTTTTAACAAATTCACTTAGGGACAGCACATGACTTGCTAAGGCTTATCTTTTTGCTTTAAAATTAGTGTTTGGTGTCCAAACTGACAGCTGGGGAAGTTTTCATCCCTGAACTGCAATGCTGCTTTGCTTCTTTGCTCTTTAGGCCTCTCCGAACTTTTCCCATGAACTTATCCTCAATGTCCTCCTATTCCATCCCTGCAGGGACAGATTAAGTGGACAGGAAAAGAGAACACCATGGACACGGTCACCCAGTGAGTTCCCAGTTGAGTTACTGAACCCATGGGCCACAGTGTTTATTATGTAAGCACCACAACACCATCTCCGGGGTTAACTCTGTGCCAAGGATCCCCTTGAAACCAAGAGCAAAAGTGACAGACATTGCTTATGGTGGATCTCATAGTAATGAAATATGTCCTTGATCCCTAAATCCCCTCTGCTGGCTACCTGATAGGTATTTTTGCATGGTGTGATTGGCTTTGCAGAAATATTTCATAAAAATCTTTCTTACATAAACTAGGCCTGATACTTTGCATATTATGTATTAATCTAGTCTCTTTCCTTTTCCATTTTGTAATTGCCACAATTGTTATTATTTTTCTATCCCTAAGATAACTTCTCAAAATAAGACCTTGAAAGGAAATAGAGTACATCAAAAGCTTTTAAGAGACCCGAAATGTTTAACTTTACAGTTTATTGCTTTTTCACTGATGAAACAAAATAAGACAAAATCCTAGCTGAAATGAAACTTCAAAAATTTTTTTATTCCAGAAACAAAAGTCTTTCCACAAATTATGTTACAAAATGGATATTTATAATTTAGAAATTAACAGATGAAGTACTCTTGAATTGGAATGAAAAAGAGCCTTAAGTAAAATATTTATTTTTTTATCTTCAGAGTATTCTATCAAAAAGCAAGTACTGTTTTTGTCTTCTATTAGTTAGTGTATTATCTATCTTGTCAGCCAGAGTTTGCTAGTACTATATATATACATATATAGTGAGTATTAGAATAAACTACAAACTTGGTCATGTGGATCAGCCTTTTCCTATATGATCTATATTGTAGGTCTTCCTTGCTCCCATTAATGAGATACTTTCTGTGTACTATTTTCTGTTCATGTCACAAAGATAAAGTGAAATTTCTCAGTTGAGAAAGCAGGTTAGCTGCTTGGTGCTCTGACTTTTAAACAGAAGTAAAACAGGGTCACGTTGCCATGCAGTTGTTTGGATTATCTATGTATGTTCTAAGTAAGGTACCTGGAATAGTCATTCTTCAGAAAGCACATTCCTTGCTATGGAGATATTTGCATGCACAGAGGACAGACTAATGTCATTGAATTGGCAAATCTCCATAGTCAGACTGAAGTGTGAAGTGCTGTAATTTATTGGGATGTTTCAGACAGAAAACCTATTAGCCAAATAGTTAAAGGAATTGTGAGAGAGGGATTTGTTTAGTTATTCAATAATTACTTTCCATTTCATTTTGGCTATGAACATATGCCAGTGTGATACCAGATTTGTGTCATTTTGGCCTGAGTAAAACAGCTAGCCTTGTTGCCATAGTGAAAGATTTAGGAATTGTGCACTCAACTGGTGTGTAAGAATAGGGGACTTTTAATTTATGTTTATATCCCTGAACACATGTAGGTACTTTTTTACTCTCACAGTTAAACATTTTATATTTCAGGGACCATAACCAAAACAAATATGTCTAGATGAGATAATTGGTAGGCTTAACAAAATAATAATAATAAAAAAAACCTCAGTGAGACAAAACATGACATGGCAATATGTATCATTGATGGTGTTTAACATATTTAATTGATTTGCCTCAACATTAACCTCATAACTTCTAGGAACACATCTAAAGATATGCAAATAAAAGTTAGATCCTTTTTATGGTAACAAGATACTACACATGCAACTTGAAAGAATGACCAGATCCATCACTGAAAGTATGAGGTTCTCACTCATGAAATAGTGAGAGCCTCACTAGCATGAAGGGATTAAAAAAAATTAACTTAGAGAAAGCCAACATTATGCTAAGAAGCCAGGCATAAAAGAATACATATTATATGCTTCCATTTATATGAAATGTCCAAAATAGACACATCTACAGAGACAGAAAGCAGATTAGGGCTGGGGAGAAGGTGTGGTGAGAAATAGGGGAGCAATAGCTAAAGGATACAGGGTTTCTCTTTGTGGTGATGAAAATATTTTAAAATTGCCTGTGATGATGGTTGCATATATCTGTGCATATACTAAAAATCATTAAATTGTATACTTTAAATGGGTGAATTATATGATATGTGAATTATTTATCCATAAAGCTGTTTCCTAAAAAACCCCTTTAATTCTTTCTATTTAATCATTTGTTATACATCTCCTCTAAAGTAAGAATGTTCCTATAATGTTTAAATAGCCAATATCAGGGTGTTTACCCAATTCTCAACTTCTAGATGGGACTGGTAAAAGTAGGTGGGAGAAATGGGAGTGGTTCTTCCTCCACAGGGCTCTGATTTTAGTCCAAACAGTTATGTAGATATCAAAGAGCACCCCAGGACAACCAGAATGGAACAGCTGCAGACTTCCTTTGATCTCTGCTCAATGACCTCTCCATCACATTTAGTGTCCCTTTTTTGTTTGGGGTATTTTTGGAATTCTTATTCCTTCTAGGAAAGCTACTGCCTATAGACTAATGCAGTTACCAAAATGTTTTCCATAAGCAAGAGACCTGTTTTCATAAATGCCTTGCTTGTGGACTGTGTGTGTGTTCTCTGTGCTTATTTGGTATTGAGATCTTTAGGTTATGGATCTCCACTTTTAGACAAAGAAATATCCCCATCTGTTATAATTGGGCTGCAATGAGAAAGAGAACCTTGATAATTCAGAGCTCATCATCTGTGGTCTTGCTAGGTCTTTTGTTTCTTAAGTATTTGATCCTTCCACTGAGGTTATTCCCTTCATAACATAAATTAGTTGAAGGAAAGAAATTTCAAATTAGACAATTATTATAGTTACCACTTATAATAAAGAGATTAGTAGGGAAAAGCAGATGAAATAAATAATTTAGAGATTTTGATTTTTTATGTCCTCATGTTCTATAGAAAAATAATTATAATCATAGTTCAGATGTTTATGTAACTGTGGACCTTCTGCTCAGTATTCAGGCATGTTTTCTGAGACCTGTTATTTCAAAACTGTTAATATGACTGATTTGATAGACATTTCACTTAAACTCATTACATCCCAAATAAACCACCAAAAATATATTAAGTACTGACTACATTACAGACGCTGTGCTAGTGTTCCTGTGGGAAACTTAAGGAGGGAATAAGTAAGCACTCAGAACACGGGATCCTCCAATGAAATAGACTGATATGCACCCAAGAAAAAACTCTGACGGAAGCCGAACATGTGATACACAGTAAATAATTTAAAAAATAGAAGAAAGATTTATCCAAATTTATAGGTGGAGTGCTGGTTTAATGCAAAAGGTGAAATTTGAACAATTTAGTATTTTGCTGCAAAAATACATTATCCTGATAGCATTTTAGGGACCTGAATAAATTATGAACCTGCTTATTCCCACATGTATTTATATGAAGCTAAGAAATATTTATAGATTTCTTGTGGTATAATTTCAAATTATTTACCACTTCAGTGCTTTGGGGAACACATTATGAAAAGAGCTGAATGCTCTTTTGTCCATTGACTTTTTCGTTCATTTGAGTTTTGTTGCCATAAGCACTTACAGCAATAGAAAATAATCAGCAAGAATAATGTGTTATTACACATTAATCAATACAATCAAACAGTAAATATATTTAGTTTTCAATAATATAGGGCCTGTCCTAAAAGAGAATTAATATGTGGATCATACTGATCATTTTCTCTCTAGTGAATTATAGGCAGGCTTATAAAAATGGATTATGGTTCTCAAAAATTGGCATATTATTATGTGAAGTCACTGTTCATTCTCTACTTCTTCCTGGAGGCCTGGCAGGGTAAGGGGTATCTATCATATCCCATGTTTCCAGCCCTTCTTCTATGTGACATATGGCATCTTTTTGATTCCTGGTCAAAGGTTGTTTTCATTGCTAAACTGAAAACTCCATGAAAGCAGGGCCTTCTTCACTGTTGCAAACCTAGAGTAATAGTAGGTAAATAAATATTTCCTTAGTAAATGAATTAATAGGAACCATGGTAGAGTGCACAGAGAACAGCTTTTAAAAGTGTGGCAAAATCGTCTTCATTTATATGTTTATTAAAACATTTGATGTATTTCTTCTCTCTATGCCATAAATGCACTTTTCAGATTTCTACTGAATAATATCCCACATTGCATGGTTTCACTTCCTGTTTATATATCTGTTTCTCTTATTTGACTTTAATATCTTGCTTAAGCATTTGAAGAATGAGTGCTTTAGAGAAGTGCAGTATTTGGAAGGGCATTCTAAGGGCTGGCATCTGGTAAATTAAAAAAAAAAAAAAGTTTACCCAGGATGTCTGAAGCATGAAACAGTACATCTAAAAGAACTTGAACCACTTTCCAGGAGGATCCATAGTTAGTTAAAAAGTGGTTGTCTTTCATGCCCAAATTTAAGATAAACCAAAGGCAAGACATTAGAATAGTAAGGTCTGAGTTTAGAGACCTTACTATTCCAAGAAGGAGGAAGTGAGAGTGAAAAACAAAGAGAAACAATGGGACTCAATCATGACCATAATTGGCCAAAGAACACAGCGGGAGCTTGGCTAAAAGACACCATATCTAACCAGACTATTAGCTGTAAGGATTCTGTGTTATTTGTGTTTGAATTTCTAGCACTTTTCACAGTCATTGAGAATGTAGTAGATACCAGTAACTATTTATTGAATTAATGGATAAATCAATGAATCTCAAATTCCAGACAATTTTGTGTTTTTTTATTCTACTAAATTCTTTTATCTTACAATAAGCATGCTTCCAAAACAATTTGACATTGTGAAAATCATAAAGATTATTGCCAAAGCAATTAACAATTGTGATTCAAATGTCTTGTATAAGTAGAAAATAATCGCATTAAGTTATTATTCAATATATAGATTTCTTCAAGAATGAAGTGGTAACATAAAATTCAATTTATTTCCCAGATTAACATTCTAGGCTTAAATTTTATGGTGTCAGCAATATGATCATTTACTAATTGATGCAATCTAATATTAAACACATTCGCTTTCTGATAATGTATTGTCCCAAAAGACAATTAAAATGTGGATTATGCTATATAATTCAGGGAATCTGAGTAGGCAATATTATTTATTTTGCTTTGCACTTTCCAAGTACTCTCATTTTCCAGTTAATGTCTCATTGGTAATGACCTTGATTGATCATCAATAACATTATCTTTATATAGTAATGATTGCATTATATAATTTTTTATTTTATCCATGTATATTATATTGATATTATTATAATTTTGTGAGGGTAATGTCCCATGGTAAATTTGAATTGATAATCAGGACATTTAAAATGTGTTTAAAATTTTCCTTTTAAAATGTAATTACTTGAGCATTTGCAAAAGGGATATGGAATGTTCCAGACTAGGGGATATAGAGATGTCAGAAAAAAGTTCATACAGATGTCACTAGGGCAGAAGAGTATTATAAAGAACTCCAGTTGTCCAGTGTCCATGCAGGGGACAACTTGCTTCCTGGCTGGCTCAAGGAGAGTTTTTAGACTATACGACAGCCATGAGCAAGATCCTATCTCTTCCTGTGTTAAGAGCTCTCCTCCTCCTACCACACATACTCTCAAAATCCTGAATCCCTACATGAACTCTTAAATATTAATATTAAGTCGGAAATGAAAAGCAAATGAAACAAATGAAATGATGTGACCTTATCATTACCAGGAGAAGGCAGTAGGGAGTGGCTTTGGGTGTGTGATCATCCTGACCCGGGGAAGTTTCCTGGAGAGTAGTGGAAGCCCAAAGGGTGGGATGAAAGAATCCAGGCAAGTGCAAACTCTGGTGAGTGGGAGCTCCGGCACTCAGGCTTGGCTCAGATCACGCTATCAGAGAACCTCAGAAGTCCACCTGTTCACTTTGCTTAGTCTCCATCTAGAGATAGAAGCAATAAAACAACAATAGGAGGATAGGATAAAGTAAACAATAAGTAATGGTAATATAGTAATATTAATGATAAAAAAGAAATAAAAGAGATAGATACAATAAAAGGATTTTTAAAAGATAAAGGAATATTTGTTTTTTAAGGTCTATTCCTCTAATTTTAAACACAAAATTCTCCTCCATGGTCAAAATTTAAACACACCATATCTAGGCAGGTTCTATTTGTTTCCCTGTATCGGTTTAACATTGTAAGTTCAATACTAAAAACACTAACTTTGGGTATGTTGAGACCAGTGGTTCATTGTGTATACCCAAATGTTTGGGACACCGGGCTTAGTTAACTAATAAAGAACCATTTATTAAAGGTAGGGGGCATAACAATTATTTGCTTTACAAGGTAAATATCACTATGAAAATATAGTTCTTAATACTGGAAAAGATTTGTATTTTTATATACTGAATATAATATGTATATACAACTTTATTACATTTTGACTCTGATCCTTAATTGTCATTAATGACTAATTCTCCTAATAGCACTTTACACTCTGTTTGGAGGACATGGTTCTTTCAACCATCTTGAATATTTTGAATTAAAGTTAAACTGTTTTCAAAGTGCATACACTGCTACAGGGCTTTAGGCCAATATCCATCAATTGCTTTGCTCTTTCGGTTGAGTGCGAGTCTCATCCATGACAGCTTTCTGTAAATTAGAGATAAAGCCTTATTCTGCCTTTCTAACATTTTCCATGCAGCTTGATAACTTCTACATCTTTTCTTTTCCAGGGCCAAAAGAGAACAGAATTTGTGTTAGATTTACTTCTTTCATCAATTATTGTCCTTATGTTTATATAAAGTTTTTTTTCTTATTAGCAATCAGATTAAAGCCACAAATTGTGCTCAGATGCGCACTGTTTTCCATTAAAGAGACCATGTGTCTTTTTATAAGACAAATGATTTTTAAAATCACTTTTAAACATAGCAAGATTTAAAAACTGAGATGTACATTGATTTTACCATATGGCCTTTGTCCTAGCTTTGCAAAGCTATCAAAATATCTCATCAAAACCCTATCTCATCCATTAGCATATACCATTTATTCTTTGTAAGAAAAATATTCTTTAATAATTTAAGGTTACAATTATCTTTACAATTCAAATTATTATTACTGTAACAAGACTTATAATTATGTTCATTTGAATGTATCTTTTGTTTACTTTTATTAATCAAGATATTCTAGTTACTAAGTATAGAAATATAATTTTCACACTAATAGTTTAAAAATATAACACGTTTTATATTCTGTAGTGTAATGATGAATTTCTCTTGTAATTTATATAGAATTCACATTTCTGTGACATTTAATTTCATATTGGCTACATTTATATTTTATTTATTTTGTTTTTCATATTAAGGAAATAGTTTTCAGTTGATGTTATTAACTCTTACTATCATGTCAAGATAAATTAACAAAAATAAGTCTCTTATTCAGGATGGACTTTGATACTTTGTGCTACATGAATGACTGCCAGATCTCAAAGATGACCCAGTTGCTGCTGAGAATGTAGAAAGAGCACATACTTCTCATGATCTTCTGGACTCTGACGTACACATTCCTTAGTTCCTTAGGTCCTGTTGTAGGAGTTATATGTGCACACATTGCCTCCCTACTCAGCATCATGCACGAATTATGTGTGAACCTCCTATAGTCCCTGTTTCAAGTCACTGCAGAAGGTGATGAGCCAGGCAGGCCCTTACAGATTCCACAGAGAACTCTCAGACTCCCCCCAAGCACCTATGTGCCTACCATGCCTAGCTATGATGCCATTTCCTTTATGTGTAGTTTTGCATGTGTTTCTCATCTGTTTCAATAGTCACACCTACCAGACGTACTTTAAAGTACAATTTCACCAGACACTATATCAAATGCTTTACTAAAGTGCATGTATTCCATGGACTATATCCTTTCATCTTCTATTCTTGTCTATACTGAAATGTAGACCCTCCCTGCTGCCAGATGCTTCTTCTATGTCTCTCTTATTAACCAAAAAGAAGTATGCAATTCCCAACATCTGTGGCAGGCTCCCCACCCCACCCTCATTTCAATTTCCAATCTCTCATGTTTATACTACCCCCCTGTTTGGAGAATCCCACTAATATATTTCCCTTCTCAGCTGCACACAACTTCCTGGAGTAGCTCCCAGTAAAAAGCCTAAAGCTTCCTTCCTTCAGTCACATAGTTTTAAATCCTTCCCCACCAAGGCAGGTCACCTATCTTTTACCCTAAAAAAGTATCCTTCTTTTCTGCCATTCATAGTTAACAAGATGGTGATTCTGGCTACAAAACAGGATCATTACCTTTTCCTATAGTAAGCCCATGAAACCTTATGAAAATACCACCCACTATGTCTTTAATGTAATCTTATAAAAACTTAAATTTGTGAGTATCAGGGATGGGGAGACACAAATTTGGGAAGAGATTGTATAAAATAATGCATGCTGAGAAGAATATTTTTGGGAATGCCAGTCACATAAACAAAGAGAAGAAACTTGGTTTTGTAGATAATATGGACATTGAGCCTAGAAAAAAGGCTGTATTTACACAATTATAAATACCTTTGTGAAGAGCAAATCTTCTGTTAGTCATCCTCATGTTTCTAAATAGCTGGGTATTTGACATTAGCTGGTAAGTTGATACTGGGTGGTTATGTGTGAACAGTTACATTTATAGTTATTCCCAAAGTGTTTACCAAAAATAAACATAATAAAAATGAATTTTAAAAAGGAAGATGAGAAATACTGGCCAAATTCAATACTACCACATTTTAGTACAGATTCTTTTTATCCCTTGAGGATCTTTGAAATCTAACACTGCTCTGTAGGCAAGCTAAAGCAGTGTCCAGAATACCATCCAACATTAGAGGACACATGGATTCAGTTTCAACAACCTTGACAGATGTGCACATCTCCATTATAGAACTAGGGCACATATATAAGTAGATGCCCTTGCCCTTGGTTACTTCTGCTTTATAAATGCAAATACCAGTTTAATTAAATCATAGAGTCAAATAGGCTTTCCAGAGTACAGAAATGAGCCTCCACTGAAAGTATCTTGATTTGAAAACATTCAGAGCAAAACACATCTATTTAGTTTAAGAAGTATTTAGAAGGTCATGTTGTCAGAAAAATCAGTGACCTGCTGCAAGTCTTTTTCTAATTTTAAGCTGTGATGGATTATCCATGCACAGGCAGCATGCACTTATAAACCAAAGCACAGATAGGTTTGATATGATACAGTGGTTTTAAACTGTGCTTTAATTTGCAGCTATTTGAACTACTTCCATTTTTTACAGATATTGAAAATTGGAAATGAGTCAAGCAGTAGCATGTTCCAACATATTGCTCCAAGTAACAGCATATCAGTTCACAGTGTACAGTGAGAGTCTAAAATTAATAACCTAGTAAAAGACACTTAGCTTAAAAAATCACAAAATAAGAGACTAGGATAGGATTTTATTAAAATCTGACTGTTGGGAGAAAAGGTGCTAAATAGATAGAGACCAGGAGTCCTGGCAGTGACAGTTGCTAACTCTGCAACATCGGTCAAATACATATCTTCTCTAAGCCTCATTCATTAGATGGGAAAAATAACAACCACTTTTATACTTAATTAATGTGAGAGTCACATGAGATAAAAGAGTTTTTGAAAATGATAAAGAGCTCTACATTTTCTTGCCTAACTATTATTTTTGTAACTGTTATTAGCCAGTGCAGTCTAGTTTCATTGAAATCATTATTTATATAAAATTTTTATCTTTTTTAAAATATTCTTTTTGCTTTATCCATTCACTCATTTATTTACTAATGAATATAAATTTGTCATATATATATATTAATCATGATTTCTTTTCTCATGAATCTTATATCTGGTACGAGAGATTGACCCAAATAATTGTAAAGACATATATAGATAAAAATAGAGGCATGTAGTAGATGTGTTTGCATAATGAGAGGATAATCAACTAACTCTCTCTGGAAGAGTAAAGAATTACATCATAGTGTGATGGTTAATTTTATGTGTCAGTTTGGCTGGGCTATGTGGTTCCCAGATAGTTGGTCCAACATTACTTTGGGTATTTCTGTGAGGGTGTTTTTAGACAAGGTTAAAACCATTTAAATTGGTGGAGATGAATAAAGCAGATAGTACTCCATAACGTGGGTGGACCTCATCCGGTCAGATGATGGCCTTAGTAAAACAAAAAGACTGACCTTTCCTCAACTAAGAGAGAATTCTCCAGCTGACTGTCTGGACTGCATCTGCACCACTGACTCTTCCTACTTGATGATCTTTGAACTAGAACATTGGCTCTCCCTGGATCTCCCATATCGCCAGCCCACCCTGCAAATTTTGAAGTTATAGCTTCATAATTGCATGAGTCTATCTTTTATAATAAATCTATCCTCTCCCTCCCTCCCCCCCCCTCTCTGAAAGAACCCTGTTTATTTAGAGAAACTTGATGAATACAAACACTATTCCACTTATGTATAATAGGGTGAGTGGGAATTTGAGATGTGGATGATGAGGTAAAGACCTTATAAGTAGCGTAACAGAACGTGAGAAATTAGAGTTGGGCTGTGTGGAAACTACAAATTCAGTAGGGGTTCCTATAGAGAGTACAGAAGGAAGAGATGAGTTTGGGTATGAGATCATGAAAGGGACTTGTCTGCCACACAAAAACATTTGATTTTAACCTATAGAAAATGAGAAGCCATTTGAAGGATTTAAACAAAGAAGTAAGATGATTAAATTTGCATTTTAAAAGATTACTATAGCTGCGGTGTCAGATATGGATTAGAGAGGGTCAAGGCTGCTGGCAAGGAGATTACTGAACCAGTATAAGCCAGGATAATGAGGTCCTGTACTTAGTGACAGAAATGGAAACGAGATGGAACTAAAAGATACAAAAGAGATAGAATCAACAAAATTCAAAAAGTGGTATGACATAGGGATAAAGTGGGGGTTAGACAAGTTATGCAAGATGCCCAGTATTCAGGCTTGCCAAACTGGATAGAACTGATACTGTACTACAGATTGAGGGGAGGTTTGGGAAAAGTAAGAAAGAATTGGTTATATTTTGAGCATGCAACATTTATGGCACATGTGGTAGCTCCAGAAAAAGATGTCGAACAATTATAATAGAAATAAATATTAAAAATAAGGGTTGTAAAAATAGAGACTTGGGAGGCTAGCTATAAAAATTATAGGTGATGAGATTATTCAAGAAACCGGTGAAAAGTAAAAAAAAAAAAAAAAAAAAAAAAAAGGAAGGTGACTGAGACAGAACCCTTAAGTGTTTTGAAAAATGAATACTCAGTTTGATAGTTAAGGACATTTCTGGAGTTAGAAGAGTAAAAGGCCCTTTACAAAATGTTCCTTGGAAAATAACAAATGTTTAAACTTAAAATATTAGTTATAATCTGTATTATATGAACATGTAATTTGATGCTACTTTGCATACCATCATCTATCTTTTAACCTTATTACTAATTATCTCTACAGAGTCAGTACTTTAGTGAAATGCAAACACTTTACAAATCTTAGACTAAGAAAATTGGCATTGATTTAAAATTGATGCTCTAAAGTCTTCCTGTTATCTTAGGAGAGAATTATAGAAGTCAACATATAGTCACATTTTTTTTCCTCAGAGTATATTTCCTCATCTGGAAAATAAAACAGCTTCTAAAGCAAATCACTGTTAAATGGGTTAATCTTTAAAGTCATTTTTAGTAATAATAGCCCATGGTTCTGTGGTTAGTATCCTTCTAATGTTCTTAAGTAAGCAGTTCCTCAGTGCTGTGCTATTTTAATGTATGGGAAAGACACTCTGGGCATTTTAGGCATAATCAGTCACTTACGGTTTTAAATACAAAGATCTTATAACACTTTATGTTCATCCTCATCAGTGGCCATGAGGAAGATACTTCCTGACAGTCTGTAGAACTATAAGTCTTATAGAACAATAAGGCAAGGTTTGGCAAACTATGACCAAATCTGTTTCATGGCCTGATTTATACAAAAAAGGAGCTAAGAATGATTTCAACATTTTTAACGGATGGTAGTAGTAGAAAAAGGAGGAGGAGAACGAGAAAGAGGAGAGGACAAAGGAGAAAGGGGATGGGAAGTGGCAGTGACAGAGGCCATATGTGGCCCATAGAGCTAAATTTGATCTATCTATTTATCTACCATCTACCTATCATCCCCCTTTAGAGAGGAAAATTGCTGACACTTGCATAGACAATACATGTGTAAACAATGTCCAAGGTTGAGAACATGCAAGCTAATTAACATAACCAGCAAACAAGTAAAACCCACCACCATAAAAATGGTTTTTTAAAAGTTTAAATGACTAGCAGTTTGTATCTGTTTCCATTTGCTTGAAATATCTCCTTTAGTGGTAAAAGGAGTCCTTGGTAGAGCCCTAATTTTCATCTCCAACAGAAGACCAAAATGTTCCAGTTTAGCTCTAAAAGTAACCTCAAGTGAGAACAAACAGTAAATGCCCCTTTTAGTCATAGGTGTATCACTGGCCTGTGAAACAACCTTAACTCCCACGTTAGTTCTCTGCTATAAAAATACAATACTGATTTGAAAATTTAAAGAGCAATCTACCGCTATTCTTATTGATGCGAAGACAAAACTTTTCTGAATTGGAGGCCTCCAGGTTTTATTTGGTTTTATTTTTAACTGCTATTTGTTTTTTCTTTTAATAGTTCCCCGCCAACTTACATATAACTCTGTTTTTCTTCATTTACTTCTCAGAAAAATTCCTCACCTACACTTCTCACCTGCTCTCCTTGTTTCCTCCCTCCTGAGGAAGAGGTGGTACCAGAAACAGCAATAAAATGCACAAACACATATGCAGGGGCAGCCCCCACCCGCCCCCCACATTCTTCCTGCTCCTGTCCCTTTGTTTGCTTCTCATCTCATCTATGATAACTTTCTTTTTTGGTTTATTTTCTTCTCTAGCATAAAGAGTGTTTATTCTGCTCCTTTGCGAACTATTTCTCTGTCAGATTTTTTATGTTTCTTAGATTTTTGAACAGAATAATGATGTTTATTCTTATTGAGAAAAATATTAAGAATCTGTAGCACAGAAGTACATATGGAAATGTCACTATAGCAAATGGTCACATTCATTCAATAAAAAAAAACCAATATCCAAAGAAATGCAATGTCTCACTGAATTTAGCAAAACTATAATTCAAAATCTAGCATTGCTAGATTCCTAAATTATCATATATGCATCCAGAAAATGAAGTATTTTCTATTTCCTTGATTTCTAATTATTTCAAACTCAAGGAAAATTAGATTAGCAGAACTCTTCTGTGTGCTCATCATTTTTCTCTTTAAGTTTCTCTTGTCATTTAAAGATAGCTAGGTCGTACCTAGGGAGACACACTTATGCTGTAGTAGATAGTACACAGAGAATATGAGGAAGCGACAATTTTATTTTTCTTAGCTTAATAGGCTACTAACCCAATTTGTTGATGCAATTTTGTAAAGTATACATAGGCTGCTTAAACAAAGGAAATGAAATTAATCACTGAAACATCAGTCAGGAGAAACGACCTTGAGCCAAAGTCCCTTTTGAAAAAGAAAAATTTCAAACTTCTAGAGAATTATAAGAAGCTCTGAGGTACAGGCACTGTTGTGCTTTTCTGAACCTCCAGTGAAGCCTGTGAATGTTACTCAATCCCACAGTAGTGAGGTGGATCGTCTTACTGTTTCCACAGCTGCCAGGGTATTAAATTCTGACTGCATCCAATGCTGTGATCATCGTACTGTGTCTAACCACACACCAGTCAAGTGTTGGATCTAGTGCTGGCAGAGGACCTTTCCTTCCTGGAGGCTGTCGGGCTCTGATAAGTGCAAGTTTTCTTGTTCTCCAATTATCTCTGTCCATCAGCCACAAGGGATCCTCACTGGTCACCACTAACCTTTCCTGGCTTTTTACATATACTCTGATTTCCTGTTAGCAGCATTTTTTTTTTTTAAAAAAAAGGCCATTAATCCTGTCATCTTAAAAATCAAAAGTTTACTTATCAACTGACAGAAGTTTTTTTATTTTTTTTTAAGTGGGGAATGGCACTCTCCACTACCTTCAAACCTTAAATAGATATCAACCAATAAAAGACAGAGAAAATGAAGATAAATGGCTTGCACCTGTTCTTTACCACACACTGTCTCCTGACCATAATTTCAGATACTACTCCTTGAGAATACAAGATTTTGTTATTAATACTAACTTTACATTGTCACAGAAAGGCTAATATATATCAATGACTTATAAGAAATAATACTATAGATAATACTATGTTTTAAAAAACTATTTTATATTTTTTAAAAGTTACCTAAAGTTGTGCTAAATGGTTATGAAGTTTTTGTGTAGCATTTCTAAAGTGGTACCACTTGTGTGGTTCTGTTATTGGTTCTGTTATTAGTTTAAAAATCTATAAAATATTTTTGAAAGAAATTGAATTTTCTTTCTACTATTGATAAATTAGCATCGTTCAAAATATTAATACTGTTCTAAAATAAAACATATATAAACAATATCTTTATATAAATGTATGTAAAATTTCACATAGAGTTTCTCATTTTTCACAAAGATACATCTTCATTAATTTTTATTTTCCAAGAACTATGGGAATTCAAACTTCAGATGAGAGTTTTTGTAAATTATGAAAATGCTTTTGATTTCTCCCTCATTAGTAACTATGTAGATTTTGAAAGTACAAATAATAAAAATATTTGCGAGAAATGCATTTTGTAGCAGGAAATACACAAGAATCAAGAGAATAATCCCTTGTGAATATCTACCTATCATTATTCTTCTATAGTTCCAAAATATTTCTAAGGAATAAAACCTACTAGATAAAACTTTCAACTTTCCAATAAGTAGTTTCAAATACAGAAAGATAAACTCCATAAAATAAAATAATTAAAAGTAATACCAGAGTTAACATAGAGATATTTTAAGTACAAATTATGCTGAATTTGTAGCAAAAAATTAGTATAACACTTGGAAATAAAACCAAGATTTACATTGCCATTAGTTGTTATGTTGCAATTAATGATGTGTAATTTGATGCCATGGTGTTTTTTAAGGCAATTTCCCTAGTTTTTCACACTAAAATTCTGTGACACAAGTGAAACTCTTTCTGAAGCAAATTGTAAGAAGTAAATATATTGTGAAACTTTTTAAAAAGCACATGGACAATTCCTGATGTGAGTAGCAGCAAAAATTCATGTCTTTTGTTTATAACTTTACCCACATTTTATATACAGGTATAAATCTCTCTTGTCTTAAAACTTTATATTCAAGGAACTAAGAGAGGCTTATGAAAGAATTATGCACTATTGAGTTTCAAATGTATGGTAAAAGATAGCATATGGCCATTTAGATTTTCCTTGCAGGCAACTTAAAATAATAATAATAAACCAATGAACATTTTTGAATACTTATTTTGTGCCAGGCAATGTGCTAAGAATTTTATGTGAATTGACTGTTTTAATTTTGGCAACAGTATAGTAGTGATATTACTATCATTTCTATTTTACAAGAAAAAATTTAGGTCTCAGAAAGATGAAGAAATTTCCCTAAAAATATACAGCTATTCTGTGATGGCCTTTTTGGTGCCAACATCTATGCTTCTAAGCACAACTTTAAATAAATGTGACGATAATCACCTAGGTGTACAGAACGATGTTTGCAATCAAATTGAAAAAGCAGTACCAAAGAAAATGAATGTTTTCAACATTTTACCTAGATTAAAATTTTAGCATTGTTGTCAATTCTTTCTTTTATTTCAGATATTTTCTTTACCTTGTTTAATTTGACTTTCATAGACATAGGCTATGCATTTTAATTATCCTATAAGTCTTAGCAATTAGAACTTATGGGAGATATTAAATTCATTATGCATATAGCTAAAATCAATTTATATTATAAATATCACATTTGCAGAGCATCATTATAGGGTGAGAGAATGGAGGATGGAAAGCCAAGTTTCAATATTAAAAAGTTGCCTGATGCTTCTCTGAGCTTCAGCTCCCACTCTCTACCGTGGGTGCTATGGTTTGAATATTTTTGTCCTCTCCAAAGCTTATGTTTAACTTTAGTCCCCAGCACAATGAGGTTGTAAAATGGAGACTAATGGCAGGTGTTTAGGTCACTAGGGCTCCACTCATGAAAGGATTAATGCTGCTATAAAAAAAAAGCCTGTGAGTGGGTGCAGTGGCACATGCCTGTAATCGCAGTACTTTGGGAGACCAAGGTGGTGGGACTGCTTGAGGCCAGGAGCTTGAAACCAGTGTGGGCAACCAGCGAGACTGCATCTCTGCAAAAATTAATTTTTAAAAATTAGCCAGGTGTGGTGGTGTTCACCTGTAATCCTAGTTACTTTGGAGGCTGAGGTGATTGGATTTCTTTAAGCCCAGAGGAAGAGTCCCTATCTCAAAACTAAATAAATAGCTTGCATAGGCTTGTCCATTCTCTTCTGCTCTTTTCTGTCCTGTGAGGAACAGTGCTCTTCCCCTCCAGAGGGTTCAGCTTTCAAGGCACCATCTTGGAAGAAGAAGGGACCATCTTTGGTCCCTTGCCAGACACCAAACCTGCTGTTGACTTGATTTTGGTTTTCCTATACTCCATAACTTTGAGATATAAATTTCTGGGTTTTTTAAATAAATTGCCTAGTCATGGGTATTTTATTATATTTTGTTGTAGCAGCACAAAATGGACTAAGACACTAGGTTACCTGCAGTTTCACATCTTCAGGCTTTGCCTTCTGCCTGGATGCTTCTATCAGAGCAACTACCACAAATCATTCACTTATTTTTTATAGATTTGTATCTCCCTATACAGTCTAAATCCCCATAGTAAATAGGCAAATTGTATTCCCCTCTGTTCCCCTCTGTATCTTCCACTGACAACCTGGTGCTTACCACAAAGAGGTTCATATATATATATATATATGTAATTTTTAAATGAAAAACTGAATAAACAAATGATTGGAAGATTAGGTAGTAGATTCTTAATTCAGGTGTAGAAGAAAAATTTGGAATAGGTAACTTCGTAAGTATCTTGTAATCATGAGCCTAATATTACACGTCAGTTGAGAGAATAGTGCTCTGTGTCATGGTTATGAATTTGGGGCCTAACATTGAAGATATTATCTGCTTTTTGATCTTATTATAAAAATCCTTAAATATGCAAAAAGTAAACAATGGAATGCATGCTGATGTACTCACCACTCATCTTAATCAATGAAGCTTTTCCTCTACAATTGAAGCCCCCTTCCTCCTAACCCTTAACTCTGAATTACAGATTTACCACTTCCATGCATTTCTATATGTTTTTATCACACCTTAATGTACCTCTAAAAAATTTATAATATTGTTTTCTTTGTTAAGATTTTCTAGAAAAACGATGCCAAATCATACATTCTTCTGACTTTTTGCTTAATATTTTTGAGGCTCATTAGTACTTTGTGTGTAGCTCTAATTCATGAAGTTTGATTTTTAAATGATAAAAAATAAAACAGCATAGACTGAGTACTTGAACTATTGGAAGAGGACAAATAAAAGTATGATCAGGAGGATTTAGGGCTCCTCAGCTATATTTGGAGCTGATTATGGACTGGCACACAGAGGAAGAGTCAACTCCATGAAGTGTGAGGGGTGAAGGGGGAGCTGCTGGGGATTCAGTGACTTGAAAACAGGGAAATGAAGGTTAATTTTTTCTGTGACTTATAACTTATTGACCCTGT
The DNA here is from genome assembly GCA_008086735.1 of Cheirogaleus medius. Classification (NCBI taxonomy): domain Eukaryota; kingdom Metazoa; phylum Chordata; class Mammalia; order Primates; family Cheirogaleidae; genus Cheirogaleus; species Cheirogaleus medius. The sequence goes on from VBSM01000361.1 coordinate 48,204,585, forward strand.
GCTTAAAATGGGGCACATTGGAGGGTAATGAAAAATTAATTTAGTCAGAGATGAGAAAATGGATGTGAGCCCTTCAGGTAAGTGAGAAGAGTTTAAGTATGATATGTTTGGTGATGGGCAGTAAGTAATTATGTAGGGATTTGAGGGAGAATATTATAATGATTATGAGTGGAATATATTGGAGAGGATATAGAATCATGTCAGGAAGGTCAGTCATTAAGAGTGTTCATTAAGTTAGGTATCAGTCATGGACAGCATGTGCTACAGGGGAAGCTGAATCAAGGTAGGAAGGGATAAAACCAAGAGATAATTGGTAGGGAAAATAGACACAGCATCTTGATTAATCTCTCATGCAGGAAGGATGAAAAAAAGATTAGGGTTAACACACACCTTAATGTTCCAAACTTGAAAATGAGCATTTTTTTTATACTACAAATTATGTAAACTAGGGAAACTATTCCAATTGATAGAAAAACTTACTAGCTAATGACTGAGGATGTAGATGATTGAGAATTAAAGGGAAACAAAAGACTGGATTGTTTCATCCTAGGTCTTAACTCTCTTAGGACTCTATGAGGGCTTTAGAGATTTGCAGGCAGTGAAGAACAAAAGTAAACAAATGAGGAAAAGAGGGTGAGAATGCACCCTGGAATAATAAGCTCTGTGGAATAGATTAATTTACTTCAAGGTAAAATCAAAAGGATGAGAAAAATGAGTTACCACCCCCACCCCATCAGCACTGGTTCCAATTCTAGCTAATCTGCAACTTATGTTGCTTTAAAGTGTTTAACTAATTTATCTGTGGCCAGGTTAGTCCGACTGCTTCAAGCATGACATTCTCGAGGTCAAAGTCTTGGATTTGATGCTTCTACAGAATAATTAACTTTGTTCTAACCTGTGGTCACAGCTCATATCCCAAACCCTGACAAATTGTCTTTGTTCATAAGAGGGGACCAGATGAAAGAATAGCACTGTGAGAACAGCAACCCCAAAGCACACTCAATGGACAGGAATCAGAAATGCAATGTTTATTTATAAAATAAGTGATTTGAACACCCAATTTTCATCATGTATTTTTTTAAAAGATGAAAACATAAAAGTCGATATAAAGCATGCTGTCAAATTGAATCCTTCTAAATTATCAAAATGAAAGAATAAAATTAAAGATAAAAGATATTAGAGCAATCTAAAAATCTCATTTACCATCATTATTTACATTTCTAGAACCACTCTACTTAAATAATATAACTGATGATTATACAAGATAAAACAACAGCTTATATTATAAGCTTTGTTCAAGAAGATTAGCATGATTTTTGATATTTAGTTAGATTTAGGGTTTTCAATTTTTATTATATTTCACTTATTTTTGCTACAAAGTCATTAGAGTTGTTTAAAGAGACTGGAAAATCTATTATTCATTCCAAAGTAAAATGGAATTATTTAAAGATTATTTTCATGCTTGAAGTAAGATAAAATGAATTTTTTAAATATATTTTATATCCATTTTGAAACATTATAAGTATTTGTGTGTATAAGCGAATACCCTTATAGAATTCTTTTTGTTTTCTAATATTTTTGTACTTTAATAAATCTTTAAATTTGGAATATTTTGTACATTGCTCTTTATTCTAACCAATGATTTTGTAATTTAAAAATGTATGCATTTTTCTATTTAATCTGTTTGCTGACTTTAAAAATACAGTGAAAAGGCTGTATGGCTCCTTTTTGTATTTTTTCTTCTGTAATCGACACACTTATGCATAACACATTTGTCATACTATTGACTTGTAAAACTATTCTCTGGCTTTCATGGTGACATATTTGTACACTGAATATATTCTTCTTCCATATAATCTTACTTCTTTATCTTGATCTCTAGCAGATTTGAAAGTGAAATTTTAAGGTTTTTTTCCACATTAAAAAATATATCATTATCAAACAATTTTTATTCATCTGCCTTTTCTCATTTCTGTAGTGAGGGAGAGAAAATGAAGATGGCCTTCACGATGCTTGTGAACTCATTTTCTTATCAGCATCACTGTAAGCTAAACTGATCAAAAAAACTATTGTGTTAACTTCAACTATGGAAAGTTTCTGGCTTAGGCACAGAAAGCATGGCAGAGTCAGAGAGGATGTAAGTCTGAATAAATTAATATAGGAATCATCAAATATATTTCCATGTATTTTTTAAAATATATTTTATTCCTAGAACAGTTTTATCTTTTACAGAAAAACTATAAAGATAATAGAGAATTTTTGTATATCTCAGATCTAATTTCCCCTATTATTTATTACTTATGTTAGTATGGCATATTAGCTACAATTAATGAACCAATATTGACAGATTATTGTTCACTGGAGTCCATACTTTTATTCATGTTTCTTTAGTTTTTACATAATGTTCTTTTTTTGTTCCCAAATCCATAATACCACATGACAATTAATTATCATTAATTATCTATTTAGGTGCCTCTGGCTGTGGCAGTTTCTTAGATTTTTCCTTATTTTTGTGACATTAATAATTGTGAGAAGTACTGGTTAAGTGTTTGATAGAATGTCCCACAATTGGGATTTGTCTGATGTTTTTGTCATGATTTGGCTGAGGCTATGGCTGTTTGAGAGGGAGATCACAGAGATAAAGTATAATTTTCATTATATCATATCAAGGAAACATAATATCATTGTGAATTATCACTATTGCTGTTGACCTTCATTACCTGTCTAAGGTAGTGTATTAGTTTGCCAGGACTGCCATAACAAAGTACAAAGTTAAACAGAAATTTATTGCTGCTGTTACTGAAGCTAGAAGTCTCAGATCAGGGTGTCAGCCGGTTTAGTTTCCTATAAGGGTGTGAGGGACAATCAGCTACATGGCCTTTCTCCTAGGATCTAGTGGATGCTGGTAATCTTTGGCATTTCTTGACTTGTAGATGCACCACTCTGATCTCTCCCTTCATCTTCATATGTGATATAGAGAGAAGAGCCTGGAACTGAACACATCAAATATCAAGGGTATTTATCTCAGCAGTTAGAAACAACAGTATATTACAAGAGGAATTCACAAATTCCCAATGCCACACCTTCCCACTTTCCCTCTTTTTACTATATGAACAGTCTAGGCTCCCATTTAAAGAAAATCCATCCACTTCTCTGTACTATTCAATGATTTTATTCTTGAAATTTTGTTTTTTCTCTCCTGCATCACCAGCCTTTTCTGCAACACTGTCATTCCTTACTACCATCCTAGCTCAAGTCACAATCATCTCTCTCCTGGATGACTGGAATAGCCTCCCAACTGGTTTTCCTACATCCATCTTTGTCTTCTTATGGTCTGTTCTCAACAAAGTAGTAAGCAAGATTCTCTAAAAACATCCATCAGATCATCTTTACTCAAAATCCTCTTCTATTAATAGCTCCCCATTTTATGCAAATTAGAAGCCGTAGACCTGCTAGCCCTTGCATAATTGGCTCCCACTTTTGCTCAATGTACATAAGTCTCCTACCCTTTCTCTCACTTAGCCTACTCCAGCTAGCAGCCTACTTGCTATCTTGACCACAACAGGGACATTGGCGTTTCAAGTCCTTTCCACTGGCTGTTTTGCATGGCTCACTCTGTCATGTTTGTCAGGTCTATGTTCAAATGTAACTTTCTCGGTTAACTCTATCCTGTCCATAATGCTAAAAGTGCAACCATCTGCTCCTCAAGTAGCTTTTATCCCACTCATTCTGCCTTACTTAAATCCATAGCATTCATCACTTTTAACATAAAACATACCCACTAATTTTTCTGTGCATTTTCTGTCTCTTTATATTAAAAGATAAACTCCATGAAGCAAGAAGTTGGGTTTGTTCAGTTTATTTGTATATGTACATAGACTAGACCAGTGCAAAGCACGTAGCAGAATCTCAATACATTTTTACATAAATTAGTTTTTATAATAATAATAATAAGGGCTAACATGTTCCACATTTCCTATGTGCTAAACAGTCTTTTAGGTTCTTTATACACATTAACACATTTAATACTGAAAACAACCTTGTGATATAGGTACTATTAGTTCCCCATTTTGTAAATAGGAAACAGACCAAGTTTCCAAAACTAGTAAGTGGAGGGGCCAAGAGTACTGGTTATTTTCTTATCCATTATATTTTCTATTTTTCAAAGTTTTACATTGAATATTTATTTCTTTTATAATACAAAACAATAAATAAAAAAAAGCAACCCCAGTTACTCTTCCAATGTTGCCTCACTCAATAATTCATTACAAAATATATTAGCTTGAAATCTATAATTCCTTTTCTTATATAGACTATTTAAATGTTTATTTTCTATAGATCTTTTATCCTTATAATTTGCTCCTGTGGTTATAACTACTTTAAAAAAGTACATCCCCCATAGACTTTATTTGTAGTACTCATTTATTGATGTCTTGAATAAATATTGAGTGATAAATATTTGGATTTATCCAACTTTTATAAGAATGTGTATGTTTGCGCATGTGAATTTTGAAGATAACAGTCTGTTTTTTGGGGGAAGGGGTAAGTAGCATTTATTAATACATTGGCTTCTGTTCTTTTAAATTGAACTGTATCATACTGGATGCTTTTAGCAAGCTAAAAAGTCTCTAAGCAGCCCCTTAAAACATGTCAACAAAATGATTCTGGGTAATTATTTTGTTCTATTTTTAAAGATGGCACATAGCAATTTTCTTGAAAGCAGAACATTTACATACTGTATTTTTAATTAAGCATGTTTAATTACCTGCGCAATTTACCCCTAAATTTTTTTGAATGTACATATAGTTCAAAAGCTAGCAACCTGATGATTCAGAAGGTAAAGATCAACAAGTTTGTGGCAAAAAAGATAAAATTCACCAAAAACCATTATGATGTCAATCTGCTAAAATGGTCTAGTGATTTGTAATTGTAGCCATTATTTAGATGAACTGAATAATGAAGGATAATTAGAAATTAACATAGTGTAAAGAAAAGCAAAATTTGGATTCGTTGAACTAGTTTTTGGGAATCAAACTTCTATAGCAGATTAATCTCTGAAAATCTATCTCACCAAATGAAATAAAAGTAGTTAAATGCTATATTTTATTTAGTATTAATGTATGGTCACTATTTTAGCAGCCTGTTTTGTGCAATTATCACAGAACACCAAAGACTGGGTAATTTATAAGGAACAGAAATTTATTGGCTCCCAGTCTTATAGGCTGGAAAGTCCAAGATAAAGGGGCCTGCATCTAGTGAAGGCCTTTTTGCTGCATTATCCCATGGCAGAAAAGCAAAAAGAAGGCGAAAGAGAGAGAAAGTAAAAGGGAGTTGAAATCCCCCTTTTATACCAAATCCACTCCCTCGATAAAGACATTAATCCATTCACTCTGCCCTCATGGCTTAACCATCTCTTATTAGTCCACATCTCCTGACACCCTTGCATTGGGGATTAAGTTTCCAACACATGCTTTTTTGAGGGATACATTCAAACCATATCAGCCACTTATTAAGGGAGTAATCTGTCATAGTATTACTCTATGTCTTCCTAGTGTGTACACGCGAGCGTGTGTGTGTGTGTGTGTGTTGTCATCAAATGAGGCTCCTATATATGTGGTAGTTGTTATAAAATAATAAAAATAAAAATGATTTAGCAGTTGACAAATTGACATATCTTTTCTTTTTCTAACATGATTATTAAAAGGTTAGACAGAAATTTGTGAAGACAAAGAAGTTATCAGAGGACTGAAGTGATGTGACTTGTCTGTACTATGGTGCACTGATACAGAAGAAAACCTTTATTAAATAGTGCTACTTCTCTAGTACACCTATTCTAGGCATGATTCCTCTGCTGAATTTATACACACCTTCTGCAGTAGACAGTTTCCAAAGTGAGCACCATCATTTTTTACCTCCCTGTATGCACATTCTGCTTCTCATTTGCTTCTGGGCTAGCGTTAGTGAGTTGTTTACCTGACAGAATGTGGTAGAAGTAATATTCTTGCTGTTCAAAGATTAGGTCAACGGAAGTCTTGATACGTCCACCTAGGCTGCTTGAATGTTTGCTTTTGTGATATTTCTACTTAGAACCAGGCCCCACACTGTGAGAAGTCAAAGCCACATGGAGAGACCATGTGCAGCTGCTCTGATAGACAACAAGGGTGAGCTCTTAGGCAATAGTTAGCATAAACTGACTGCAATATGAATGACCCATCTTAGATATGTAGCCCAGTAGAGCCATCAGACTGCTCCAGCCCCAGCTTCTAAGTTGTTACTTCCTGAGAAATCAAAGTAATAATTAACCAGCTGAGACCAGTCAACCTATAAAACCATAGGAAATCACAATAAATTGTTGTTCTTAACCACTAATTTTGGGGATTTTTTTCCCATAGTAATAAATATTTAGAACAAACATTAGCACAAGAAGTGGAATGCTACTGTTCTGTTTTGAATGTGCCCTCTAAAACAGAAATTTATTAATAACTGCAATTGTGAAGGTACTAAGAGATGGGACCAGTAAGAGGTGATTAGGCCACGAGGGCTTTGTCCTCATGAATAATGCCATTATCCCAAGAGTGGATTTAGTATCATGAGAGTATGTTATTATAAAAGCTAGTTCAGCCTTCTCTCTCTTGCTCTCTTATAGGTGCTTTCTTTCCCTTCAGCCTCCTGACTCAGAATGATGTAGCAAGAAGGCCCGTGGCAGATACTGGCACCTTGATTTTGGACTTCCCAGTCTCCAAACTGTGAGAAATAACTTTCTTTTCTCTATAAATTACCCAGTCTGTGGTATTTTGTTACAGCAACACAAAACAGAGTAATAGAGCTTCCATCACAAAAACTTAAAACGTGGCTGTGACTGTGAGACTAGAGGCAGGCATAAGCTGTAGGGATATCAAATAGATTATGGTAGATGTAAAGGGCATTGAGGAAAAATTATTATAGAATTATATTATCTATTTTATATAGTAGCAAAATACTCAGAAACACTATTACCTGCAGTTAGGTGGAAAATAGAAACTATATATAATTAATTGATGGGTTTGTTTAAGGAAATTTCCAGAGTCATAAAAGTAACTGCTTTTGAAAGCCATGTGTGATCAGGTACAGATAAAGATAGGATAAACAGTAAATTATTTAGTTTGTAGACAAATTTAGAGAAAATAGAATCTAGAAATATTGAGTAAAAAATTAAACTATTTCTCATTTTCAGAGTTTCAAGATGATAAAAGCTTTCAAAATAAGGAATAGACTCAGGTAAAGATCAAATACAAGGTGTTGCCAGTAAAATGAGGCCTGTGAGTAAGAATATTCAGATTGAGGGTATAGTTTCAAGATCCTTTGTTAAGAGCTCAGGCATATTTAAGGCAGTTTTTGTGTATCATATGAGCTAGACAAAAAGACTTTTAAAAATATTAAGGGTATATGTCCCAGAAAATTTGAGCTGGGAGGTCTAATATTGATGTATCTTTTAGATTCTCTTTCTAGACAAGAAGATTTCTAAAATCTTAAGGGCACTGTACCAAAGCGCCATGACTTTCAGCCATTGCCAAAAAGGAACTTGTCTCAGAGAAATATTTGAGTATGCCTTCAGTCAACTAAACTGAACCTCAATAAAATTTATAGGAAACCTCTAAATTTTAGGATCATTGAATTAAGAAAAATGTTGTCACTTTAGAGTAAAAAAGGCAGGAACAATTTAAATTGAAAGGCTTCAAAGCCCTACACTTCTATGGGCAGAAAGCAAAATGAGAGCTATTAATACTGAGCTGAAAACACAGGTAATATCTTATGAATGACTGAGATTTCAGAGCCAAAAGTCCAGGGAATAGATCAAAATCCATATAGAATCACTCTGTTATGGTTTGGATATGGTTTATTTGGCGCTGCCAAGTTGTGTTGAAGTTTTATCACAAATGCTGGAGATGGAGCCTGGTAGGAGATGTTTGGGTTGTGGAGTTGGATCCCTCATAAATAGCTTGGTGCTATTGTAGAGGGAGTGAGTGAGTTCTCACTCTTAGTTCCCATGAGAACTGGTTGTTGAAGGGAGCCTGGCACCTCCTCTGCTCTCTCTCTCCCTCAGCTCTCTCATCATTTGATCTCTACACACTGGCTCCCCTTAGCCTTTAGCTATGAATGGAAGCAACCTGAGTCCCTTGCTGGAAGCAGATTCTGTTGCCATGCTTCTTGTACAGACTACAGACACACAAGCCAAATAAACCTCTTCTATTGATAAATCACTCAGTCTCAGGTAATTCCTTATAAGAACACGAATGAACTAATACATACGCCTAGGGAGTAGATTTTAACCTAACCAGGCAAGTCATGACATGTGCCTAGCTGAGTTTCAGAATTGTTATGCACTGGCCATGGCTATGTGCCAACCTGTCCTCTCTCCCACTTTTGAAATGGGAATGTCCATTGCAATTACTTTATATTTGTATCACCACTTAATATTCGGTACAGATGGGTACAGAGAAATTATTCCTCTAGTTCACAGAGTAAGAAGAGCCATCCCCAATAACTTAAACCCAATTTATTAACAAATTATGAGATTCTGGATTTAAAATCAGTATTGTAATGGAATGAGTTTCAAACTCTTGGTTGGAGTATAAATAGATACTGCACGTGGAGGAAACGTGAACTATGATTCCCATACAGTAATCTGTGGAGAATAGTCTTGAAGATGTTCACACAAGCTATATATACATATATATATATTATATATATATATGCCTAATGCTTCTCATATTAAGAGGTCAAATTCCATATTACCCTAAATTAGGACTAACCTTAGTGTCTTATTTGACTAATATAATATGGTGAAAGTAATATTCTGGTGCTATTTTAAAAGTGCCTTAGAACATTTACTTGAGTTTCTTGAAAAACTGACCCTTGAGATGAATCCTCTCAGAAACCATCCACCACACTGTGTGAAGCACAGCCACAAAGTGTAGCCACTCCATTAAACAACACATCTCAGCTTTAGTCAAGACCTATAATCAACTATCAGCCATGGGAATGATCTATCTTGGATATTGCGTCTTCAGATGACTCCCTGCCCAGCCTCCTTCTGGCTGCAACTGTGTGAAATACCTCAAGCAAGAACTTACTAGGTGGGTCTGTCAACAAATGGAACAGTAAATGATTCTAACAAAGTAATGTTTTAAACCAGCAAGTCTTGGTTGGGATGCTTTGTTTGCAACAATAGATAACCCGGAACACCATCTCTGTAGCAATTTTGTTGCTGTAGTTTGAAAATTAAGACCCCCTTAATCCAAATAACAATTAGGATTGACAATTGAGGTGACCTCTGTCAACATGACTTAGATATTTGCTACTGAAAAATCCTGTACAGCAGATTAGACTGTATATCATTAAATAACTTCACTATTTGCTTCAGAAAGTCCTTTTGAACAGTTTTCTTGTATGGGCAAAAAAGCTCTCCTGTCAAGAAAATAGGCCCTTTGAACAAATAGTTTTCTCATATGAGCAAAAAAGCTCTCCTATTAGGACAATAGATTGTTTACTTGCATTAATCACTCAATTATTAAATAACTGTTTACTCATCAAAACTCCTTTTAAGACACTTGCCTTGACATGTCCAGTAATTCTAAACTGTCATGCCATTCATTTTGTTCATTCCAATCAATTCCTACCTTTAACAACTTGATCCAAGATACCAAAACCTTATAAATATCCTTCTCTGAACTTTTCTTTCTGGGAAACTATTAAGAGTTTGTCAAGACATCTATATATTAAGATTGCATTTTCCCTTATTCAGTACTTCTAGTAAAATTAGATTTGCCTGATTAACAGGTTTTTTGGTAAATTGGAAAAATCAACAATCAATAATTATAATTGTGAGTTTTCAGATATTAAAGGATGTTACACTGACACTCTTTCTATCATAATTTCACTGAGGCTTCAGTGAGGGCTTCAAAGGGCCATAAAATAAAATAGCTGCAAAGCCTCCTTTCATACTGACTTTGACTCTAAAAGAAACACAAATCTGTTTTGTAGCTTCAGTAATCATGTATCTCCAGTCTATTAAAAGGAGAGTTTATGAAAGCCTAAGGATTCCCTTAGATAAAGTGTTCAGGTGTTGTGGCCTCTTACTCAGTACTCACATCTATACCCTTATAAAACTTCTCTCCTCAATAAATAATCTGAATTTTACTACAGGAAGAATTAAATATTTACTGACCATACACTAGACTACATAAAGCAATAGCCTTAAACGTCTGGGAGAATAGCAAATACTTTTAGCTCCTATATCTTATAGGAGCTACCAACCAGAGGCCTCCTACTGCTGGAGGAGGGGTAGCATACTCTACCTAATACAAGTCACAGATGAAGGTTGTGTTGGGCTGTTATGAGGTGGTGGGATATCAACTGTTTCCCTAAGACTGAAATGAGACTGGGTTAACAAAACATGCCACTTCCAACAAAAGTTAGTGCATATTAACTAGCAATAACAGTCAACCATTAGGAAAGTACAAGAATGTAGAAAAAGAAGCTTTCTTTTGCATAGGTGTGCATGAATGATGAAAGCTGAAGATGGAGCACCAACGCTGAAGAAAAAAAAACCATATGGCACCCCAATTCCACCCTACTCCAAAATAAGGAAATGACAGTTGATCAGTAGAGGAATTGAAGGCTGTGATTTACTGACAATAAGTATAGAAAAAAAAAACAAAACCTCACCTTAATTTCTAAACAGATTAATGCCCCACACTAATGACCTGAATAATGAAGAGGAATGCTCATATACAGATTAAATATTTTTTACCTCAGTCTTTATTGAAGTAAGGACAATGTCTGGTATTTAATAAAAAATTACAGGACACACAGAGAAAGTAAGATAAAACAACTTATTGACAAGTGATAAGTAGTAGGACCAGATTCAGGTATGATTCAGATGTTGGAACTCCAAGATGACTACAATATTGGGACTTTAACACATTAACTGCCATGAGAGTTGTATTTAACTCACTCTAGTTTTGACCCAGGGCCACATGAAGCATATATAACACCTTACTTGTTGATGTTCTTGTTGATATTGTTGATATTATTATTACAATTATTATTGTTTATATTATTGTTACAATTAATATGGATAATTTAATTCTAAAAATGTTGATGAAATGAATAGAAGTCAATAAATTTCATTTTTAAATTTATTTTTACCTTTAAATTACGCTTGAAGTTTTTATTCTATTTTCATAATAAAACACTGTCCCCAAGGAAAAGTTTCTGGGTTTTTTTGTATAGCAGTCAATGTGTTAAAGAACTATGATTAATATGTTAAAGAATCTAGTAAAAAAGGTAGACAATATGTATGAACAAATGAGGAATTTCAGTAAGAAGATAGCAAGTACAAGAAGAAGCCTAATGGAAATGCCAGAAGCAAAAAGATCACTACCTTAGAGATAAAAAATGCCTTCAAGGTGCCCATCACATTTACAGAGATTTGACATAGTTGAGAAAATAGTCAATGAACTTGCAGATAGTTCAGTATCTGAAGTATATCTGAAGTGTATTGAGAAAAACTAAGGCAAAAAGAAAAATTAAAAGGTGGGAGAAACAAAATAGAAGATCTAAAAGCTGTAAAATAATAAAGAACAGTCTAACACTTGTAATTTTGTGATGCAGAAGGAGAAGAAATAGAGAAGGAGGTAAATAAAATATGTGAAGCAATAATGGCTGTAAATTCTTTAAACATAATAAAATAAACTATAGATCCAAGAAGCTCAGAGAAACTTATGTAGAATGAATAGAACAACAATATCCACCAGCACTACAACAAAAACAAATATCTTTTCATATTAGAGTCAAACTTCTTAAAAGTAAACATAAAGAAAAAAATTTGAAAGATCCAGAGAAAAATAATACACAATAAATAGAGGGAAAAATTTAAGAATTACAACAGAATTCCTGTCATAAACTATGCAAACCAGATGATAATGGAGTTATATTTTAGTAATGCTGAAAGAAGTCAAATGGCAACCCACAATTCTATATCCAGTAAACATATCTTGCAACAATGAAAGAAAGAAAAGATTTTATAGACAAAAACCTGAGAGCATATTTCTAGCACACCTGCACTACAAGGAATGTCCTTCATAAAGAAGGAATATGATACCGGAAGATACTGATATGTAAACCAAAAAAATCAAGAGCTAAAGCAATACTAAAAATGAAAGTGCATATATGTACCATTATGTATCACTTTCCACTACTCCAAGTCCTTTTGTCTTTACCTCTCTCTTCTTCTGGAACACCAAATTACATAAAGAATGAAAGTGCCTCTATATACATTGTTCTTACTTTCTCTTCAATGCTACATGACAATAACCATCTCTAAAGCTTCCCTAGTAGTCCTTTATTTGGAGTTTTGGAGGACAGTAGCTCCAGGTGGAGCATTCAGTCACATTTGATACAAGGGATGACTAGTTTGATAGAACTTTCTGAAAAATACTTTCTTCCTTTCTCATTTTGCTCTCTCTCTTCATTGTTTGTACAGAATGAGACTGTCCTTCATAAAGGAGTATGTTTTTATGTACCTCTGCTTTCTGTGGGACTTTTAACAGATACTGGGCAGCTGTAGGGTTGGTTAGTTAAACTGCACTGCCAATTGGTATATAGTTGTACATGGAGGTAGATTTTTTCCCACGTTTCTGCTATACCATCATCAGGCTAGCTTTTCTCTTGATTGTAAGATGCTTATGGAGTCTGCTATCATAATAAAGTTTAAGATCAAAAAATAATTTTTATCATAGTGAAAAATCTTTCTCAAATGCCATCCAGCAGGGTTTCCCTCATGTAACATTGACCGTAACCATGTTGCATAGCAAGCCTAAAATAATCACTGGCAAAGAGAATAAGACTATTGTGACCCATTTGGATAAATAATGATTCATTCTTGGGCCTTAGAAGAGTGATCATTTCTTATGAAACATATGAAGGATATAAGTGGAGCTTAAGCAAATCACTTGGTTAGGAAGGAGAAATGTATCTTCTTAATCAGGCAAATACTTTTTTCTCTCTTTGTCCAAGAATTATTGCAAACTCCCTTATTGAAGGTTGATAGAGAATTCAGCATGTAGAGAGTAAGCAGAGATTTCTAAGGTTAGAGAGGCAGGCTGAATATATAACACAAAATCCATCCATCCACTAAGTAAGCAATTCAAGTCATTGTGATTTTGCAGTGTGTATTGAGGAGAAGCAAAGCTCCTTTGACAGCAATAACTTGTCTTAAAATGATCATTGAGCAAATATGGAAGTACAGACTGATGCAATGTTTCTTAAAAGAGGAGGGTTATCAAACCAGGATAGACTAGAATGGAATATAAATAGTGCAAAAGGTAAAGGGGTACAGTAAAACAATAGGAATTCAGATCAATCAGAACATCAGAACTATGTAGAAATTTAAAGGTCGTTGATTCTAGTTACGCCTAGGTTAGCTCTCTATTGAATGCATTTCTATTTACTAAAAGATTGAGACTCTCTCTTTCTCTCTCTTTCTTTCTCTCTCCCTCCTTCTCTCTTCTTTCTCTTGCTCTCTTTCTCTTTTGTTCTCTCCACCCTTCAACTCTCGCTTTCTCTTTCTCTTTTTCTGTCTCTGTATCTCACAGAAGTTTACAAAATTGGATTTATATCTGGTAGATATATGAACTGAGTAGAAATTACTTTAATATTTTATTAAAATTATCATACCCTTACAAAATACTGCAATGATAAGACATATATTCTATTTGAGAGTTTACACATTACAACAGCACATATACTTTTCACAACAACCACAACCACTACAATTGCCTAGTGTGCTATATTTGGCTTTGAAGTTATACACACATTGCTGAATCCCAGAAGCATGCCATCAAAAACTATTTATAGTCTATTTTTTCCTCTGCTAAGACTTATTTTTTACTCTTTCATTGATGAATTTTTTTTACTTTTTAGTTTCCATTAAATTTCTGTATATGTGTATTGTTCACTTATCTTTCTTACTTCAGTTGTTTTTAAATTTGACAGATTAAAAAGCCATTACAATATTGAACTTAATAACTTAGAAAATGGCATGACTTTAGAATTTATAGTTTTATTATGGTAATATCTTATGCTTTAATGCACTTAAAAATACAAGCAGTTTATTCTTAAATGGAAATTAGTTTTAAAAGAGTACAATAACCAGGGTTTACATTTTTCCAAATATTAAATAGCAAAAAAATAATTAACTTAGTATCTTCATTTTTCCAAAAGCTTTTATGCAATACCTTCCTGCTATTTATTTTCTTTACAAAATTGTATACTTTAGATATTCAATCATAAAACTTTCCATAGATTTTATTGAAACAAGTGTCATCTTCTAATTGTCTAAACCACTGAGATTAAGGCCACATCATGGTACTCAGATGAATCATTTAGAAAGTAAATTTATACTAACAATCTCAGGATTGTTATTAATATTATATATGTTTTTGAATGTTGTATACTATACCTAACATATCTACAGTGAAAGCTTTACTTTCCAACAGACAAACAAACTAAACAAATTCTCCTTCCCCTGATGCCAAGAGCAGCTTAATTATTTTTGTATAACAAAATGGAAAAATAAACGTATGTTTTTCTTCTCATCCCCTCCCATTGACATTTTGTCTCATGAGATGAGGTCTTCAATTGCCAAGATTTATTTCTCCCTGCACTGGATACATTTTGCTTCTCTTCTATTTTTATCTTTCACCTATTCCCATCATATTATCCTTGGTGTCTCACCTCTCCTACTCTTACCACTGTGATGGTTATTTTGCCTAAACTGAAACAAATGAATACATGTCAGTCAACATGTACACGGAATAATGGGCAGGACGGACAGAATCTGGGTAAATTGACCCAACATCTGTAGGAGCCAACCCATGACCATTCCTCAGTTTTTCTTTCCATATCATTACACTTTGTTTCCTGAAGAGAATGGGACTCTTTTAATAATGAGGGGCCTACACACATTATTTTTTAAAAAGATTCTTTAGTAGAATTTTATAGGAATGACCTGCTATACAGTGGAGAATAACTTTGATTTCTAAATTTCCTGGTAGAACCAGGAATTATTGCTGATTAATCTTTTATAGTATAGTAAATATTCTCAAGTATAATAAAATTTAAATAATTTTTTCTATAGTGAGAAATTTTAGTGAAAAATAATATAAAAATAATAGTTATGTTAAATATAAATAATTAAAAATATTTAATATAGATACAATTTTATGATTTATTTTAAGTATTCAGTTTCTAAAATATTATAGGTACAAAATAAGATTTATGTGTTTATAAGCTCTCATCTTGGAGAAGCAACCACATATTTATCATATTGTTATCAATATTATATCAATTTACCGATCTGTCTAATTCTTGGATTCTTGATTATCCATGGTTTTGCTTTCTGCAGTTTCAGTTATCCACAATCAACCACAGTATGAAAATAGTTGAGTAAAGTACAATAAGATATTTTGGGACAGAAAGAGAAGGTGGGCACATTCACATAACTTTTATTACAGCATATTGTTGTAATTATTCTACTATATTATTAGTTATTCTTGTTGGTCTGTTGCTGTACTTAATTTATGAATTAAACTTTATCATAGGTACATATGTGTAGGAAAAAACTCCACAGTATATGTAGGTTCACTACTACTAATATCTGCACTTTCTTGCTTCCACTGGAAGTCTTGGAACAAATCCCCTGAGGATAGGGGGAGCTACTGTATACATTTGTGTTTATATTTATATATGGGTAAATATACTGGCATCTAATTGCTAAATGACTGGGAATATTTTTTGTCCAGTTTACCTAAGCTTTTTTAAAAAAAGTCATTTCAGTTCAATAAGTTCAAAACCATCTTGTGAGAAAGAGAAGTGAATTGGCAATCAGTGAATTAAAAGGAAGAGACTATATTCCAGTGCACTGAGCCAAGGCATTATTTTATTATTTCCCTAAATGTAAGGGCGGAATAACTTATTTCATTAAAAATGATGGTGCAGTAAGTTCACAATCTACTTGCATATTACTTCTGTATCTATGAATTAGCATTAGATGTACTCTCTTTAGTCAATTTGTGCATATGCACAGACAGATTTTCATTAGATCTGCAGCAAGCTGCTGCTTGAGATCTTTCAGGCAGTCAGAGGACAGATCCTTCTCAAATTGTTTAGAAGACATCTTCATGATTAACAAAATGGTAGTTGAACCCTCTGGATTTACAAAAAAATTAGAGATGAAAGAGGAAAAAAGACAACAAAAGAAAAGGAAAAAAAATACTAACAGTCGGGTTCTTCTGTGGTGAGCCTACTGAAGCAATTAAATATTGCTTCAGAGTGGAATATACAAAGCTTAGATAGCCACTAAAAAGTGAATCCACTAAATACAAAAACATTCTTCAGGAAGCAGTGGTGACTTACTTCAACGACTTGTTTGAAAACAAACAAAAAGTATTAAAAAGGGAGTATTAGCATTGCCAAGAGTAAACATTTAACAAAAATCGTTTCAGTAGAAAATTAATGATTTCCGTAAACAACGAGGGTGTTTCTCAAGGAAAATTACCTTCCCTTGTCTTGCAGCCCCACGGAGAAACTGGGCAAAGTGCCCTGACTGATTTCTCGCCATTTGCAGGCAAGGTGACTGTAAACTCACCAGCTTCCTTTTTACCTGTGAATAACAGGTTTCTTTGACTATATTTCTTACAGGGTTTGTGCTTGCTTAACCATTTTAAACTCTGAGAAATAAAGATTAAAACAGCTAGGGTTCTAGATTAAAATAAAATGTATAGTTCTAATGCTAAGAGTCCCAAATTCTCTACAGGGGGTTTTCTTGGGGGAACTTTGATTTAGTTCTTTCCCAGCACATAGAATGGAAGTCAGAATTCAGAATTCCTGTTTGAACAGAGAAGTCTCAAAAATTCAGTAGTTTAGTTTTTCTAACAGTGTACTAAGCAAATTGCCTGGTCAGTATTAGTTTTCCAACTGTTTCATGAACAACTGGTTTATAGAATAATGATGCCACCCTAAAGGGTGACTAAAATGCTCATAGTTTAATTGTGGTTGAATTCATTATTAAAACATTACACACATAGATATTCAAAACCTGCATTCTACATAGAAGAGACTAACCAGAAAGACTCAAAACTCTCAAAATGATCATCTTTGGTTTTTAAGAATAGGAGTGGGCATCCAGTAGAAAATAGTTCTGGAAACAGCTAAATTTGTTTCCTTTCTCTGAACTGATGTCTGCCCAGGAATATTGAACTGGCTTGCAAATTTAGAAAAGACCAGAATATATCCCAATTTTTAAAAATTAATATAATGAAATTTGACATATAATGTGAGTGGATATGTTGATGGTTAGCTTGGGGAGGTTTTACATTTTATTTGAAGAATTAGATTACTGAAATTAACCAGTAATCACAAATACCAACATCTTGGAATTGCAACTGGGCTAAATTTTTTTTGAAACTTAGAGCTTTTTTCAAGTAAGAGTTCTCCTTAATGTAATTAGATATTGTAGCTGTTTGGGTTTGTTGAAACATGTTTCTTATCTCTCTTTTTTTTCCACCCTTTTTATTTCAACAAAAGGATTATGCAGGCTTTGGAGAAGATCTGGAAAAAACACAACAGATCTAAAGTCCTTTTATCTTCATCTTAGCAAATCTCTAGCCTGGACAGGACCAAGAAGTACTGCAGCTTTTTGTGCTTATAAAGAAGTCCTAGTGAACTAATCTGCCAAGCATGGCATAAAAAGGCAGGAGCACAACCTGGTTCTCACTTTGCCCTCACGCTGTTGGATGCTGTTGAAAGAAATTAATCTGAGCAGATTTAGGACTAAGGGCTTTATGTCCATATGGATTGGCAGTTGGTGAGACCTCGCTATTAACGGTGCACAATTAATAAATAATATGTCTCTGTTTGCTTCGGTAGCTGTTCAAGCAATAAAAAGCTTATAAAAAGATTGCTTAGACAAAAACCCCACATATGGGCAAGGTCTTGATCCATGCTGGATGTCTTCCATTCAGGAATCCCATTAGCATTTTGCATGGTACATCGCCCCCCAAACACCAATTTGTTATTCATTTTACCAAAATGGACCAAATACGTTAGCTGCAGTTATTAATAATTCTTTCATATAAATAAATAAGGAAATGAGCAAATAAATAAATAGTATTAAAAATAGAAAAAAATATCAATGTTATCCTAACATTAACAATGTTAATGTTGCAGAATACAAGCAGAGATTGGGATGTAAGCAGCTACAACTACAGGGTGAAGCTGCAGCTTCAAAGGGCATCTTTGTTCTCCTGGATGATAAATGACTCTAAGACACTACTTCAGTTCTGATTTCAGAAGCAAAGTAAATTTCAAAATTAAAACAAATTTAATTTTAAATATCTCTCTTATAACACCTATCTATACCAGACTTTATCAAGAAAATCTGCAGGCTCTGTGTTACTGAGAGCTTTTTGACCTGATTTAAATTCTGGGACTAAAAAGATGAAGACACCAACTAATGAAGGCTTTTAGTAAAATATCTCATCCAGAAGAATGATAAATCATGTTCTAGTACTACTCTGTATTTGCAAAATCTTAGTTAAAATCATATCAATTACAACACACAAATGATACGATTCAATTATGTTTATTTTGTATTGATGGAAAATGATCATGTGCAATACTGTTTAAAGAATAATAATTTGACCACCTCATATTAATAGTAACCCTGGAAATGAATTGAAATGAAAGGAAATGGAAATGAAAGGACCTGTACTCTATGTCTTCAAAGATTGACTCAAATATCACAGACATAGATGCATGTTAAAGAATATGGCATTACAAGGATATCTTCACTTTTTCCATTTTTCTGTAACTCTTCTAGGTGAGAGAGGTTATTATCTATGAGTACATGCCTGAATTTCCTTTTTTCTTTTAATATTTTTTTAGGGGAACTCTCACTCTTTTACAAGTAAAACTTTGCAGGAAAGCTTATCTGGCATTGCTGTTACATGAGTGACATTTGCAAATACTGAGCATAATTCAGTTACCTTTTAAATTGGTCACAGCTTTTTCTACAAGAAATTCAGTTTAACAGATAGTTTGTAGTGAATCTGCAGATAAATCAGTTAGGCTATTTTGGATGTGCTAAATAAAGTCCCCAAATTCTCTTACACTCTTGATTGTACTATTCTATAATACATGCAGTTAAGGCTAGCATATGTTTAAAAGTATTACACAGTATTTCCTTCAAAATTAGTACAATAATTTCATTATTTCAGTAGATTCATTAAACATATTCAGTGCCAAAAAGTCTGGGAAAATGAACAAACACAACCATTAAGTGACAGAAAATAAAAATAACTCTATAACTTCTTTTTCTGAAATAACATTTCCTGGGCTTTTAGCAAGGATTATTGAAATAGTTGCCTTATTCTCTTAGAAATTACACAGTTGTGTGCAAAGAAGACTTCATCCAGGATTTTCAAATGCAGAGGAACTTTTGTTCAACTGGGCCACATCCTGGGATTGGGAAAATTACATTTCATATCATAATGTAGATTTAATGTAAGGATGGTAAGATGTGGCAGGCTAGGAATTCTGTCAGTCATTGATTTACTGCTTAACTGTTGGGAAGCACTCTAGAACAACCCCCCCAGGATTGTCATAAGCTCTTTTATATTGTCAAGATGTCAGAATACCCCATCAGGTAGCCTCTAACCTTAAAAGAGATTTATGATTAAAAACTCAACTAGAGATTAGTTTAGTTTAAACATCTTAAAAACTATATGAAAAAATCTTTAAAATTATCTTTATTTTCTGTTCTGTACAATACAACCCACAACAGAGCAGTTAGTTCATAAAAAGAACACACATTATGAGAATGTTCTAAATTTTCACATTTTGTTTATATTTTATTGCTCTTACTTAGGTTAACATGTGGTACATTCTTACAAAGCCAGATTGTTCACATATTTAATTTCTATGCTCATAAAGCCATATATTTTTAATACAATCCAACCAGCAGGAAATGATCAGACTCTACTAAATATTTTAATATTAGCCTGAAGTTGTGAAGTGAAATATAAAAGGGAAAGTGATTTTAGAGCCTGTGACATTTCACACTATTCCATCAGTAATAAAGATACATAAATCAACCTTCTGGAATGCCATTTGGGAATTTAAAATCCTAATACCTGTGCTATGAAATAATTAATGAAATAAGATATGTAAAGTCAACAATGAACATAACACAGGAGTATATTTTTTTTGTTACTAACCCCTTTTCCATTATTAGTGCAAGAAATTTTCATTTGAAGAGAAGATGCATTTGTTAAAGAAACAGGGATTCTTGTTCTTTGTAAATTGGAACCCTGTAGTATTTTTATACTTGCTATATAAATTTGCTGATCAATTTCCACCCTAAATTTTAGGCATTTTTAAGAAATCACATCAAAATCACTATATTTACAATCCTTTTTCTTTTCCTACTTGTAAATTATTTTACTTTCATGCTGTAGCTCTGTATCATACTTACCTCGCTGATCATTCCAATGATACATTAAATGAAGGATTGATTCAATCCTTGTATGATAAGCAGGAAACAGTCAAATACAAAATTCCAAAAAGAGATACACTAATAATTGTTAACTTCTGAAGTCAGGCTACATTTGAGAGACCAAAAAAAGAGAATAAGAATAATTTTGACTTTTTAAAAAAATGATGAAAGAAAATCATCTAAGTGGTCTCTTTAAAGACTCCTTTTTTCTTGTTGACCCTAAAACAGACATTATTGGACATTTTGTAGATAATCTTCACAGATGATATTTAGCAGATTGTATTTATATTGGAGAAGAGTCTCATCTCTTAAAGTTATTATATAGAATTGGCTTGTATAAGAAAATAGAAACAGAAAAAAAGAGCATTTAAAATAAAGAGACCAAGACACTATGTTTCAAGGCTTTAAAGTCTAATATTTTAACAATGTCAGAGAGAGCACGCAGTTCAGTTAGGCTTAGTTCTGTTACATGAGTCATCAGTATGAGATGTAAAAGGAGATTTGAGATACAAAACCTCGGAGAGGACAGAATAGAAGAATCTGAGCCAGAATTTGGAGAGAGGAATATCTGAAGATTGCTACTCTGCTGTTTAAAATCTTCAATGTCTTCCTAATTTCTGAAATATGACATACTTGGCTTTCTATATTCTGTTCTTTAACTACCTCTCTAACTTACCACCACTTCCCCAGTACAACATAAATTCACACCTTAATTAACTGCTTACAGATACCTCACTGTTAGCAGTCTTTGTAGCTTTGCATATCCTCTGTTCTGTGTTTGAAATGTCCTTTATCTCCTAGGTCATAGGAGAATAGTTAGACATGTTTTCCCCACCAAGTTTTAAGCTTCTTGACAGAACAACAATTAACTTATTTTTCTCTTATTTCTATAACCAGTGCATATAATTTATTTATTGCTCTTCTCTGTCTTACAGAATAACTTTTTAAAATTGTATAAATGTTAGTCATTATATTATTTTGGATTTTATTGCATATTGCATACATTTATTCCTTACTTTTGAACCCTGACTTGGTTTCTGGGCATTCTCCCTGGGTCTGCAACTGGCAATTGGATCTTCAACCATTACATGATTTTCAATTAGCTGAAAACAAATTCACTATTTTTTCCCAAATATACTTCACATATCAGATCATTTTATTTCTGTAATTGATATAATTCTCCCAAGGTCCCCACTTGAAAACTTGGAGCCATGCCTGACTTTGTTCTCAGTGACTGCTCTATAGACAATTACTCACCATGCCTGTTTCCTATTTATTTCTGTGTGTTCCTTTTCTTTGCCACTTGATCTTACTTGGTCCAAATTCTACCATGGTAGCAGAAAGTAATACACATTAACCTTTTTAAAAACATTTTGACACATTATTCCTTTAAACATTTAAAAGGAATATAGCTAATGAAATGATATCCCATTTTTCAGCCTACTATTAATATTAAGCATTCTTTACAAGTTGGCCATTTCCTACCTCTCTAATACTCTCCTAACAATTTCCTTCCGTTCCAACCTCATTTTATTTCTAGTGCTGAACATTTATTTAATCTCATTTTGGTTGTTTGAAATGCCCTCCTCATTCTTGTCTTCCCTTGAGCATCATTTTGTCTTGATAGTCTAACTTATT
The DNA here is from genome assembly GCA_008086735.1 of Cheirogaleus medius. Lineage (NCBI taxonomy): Eukaryota > Metazoa > Chordata > Mammalia > Primates > Cheirogaleidae > Cheirogaleus > Cheirogaleus medius. Next base: position 48,226,819 of record VBSM01000361.1, read on the forward strand.
CCACAATGCTCCACAACCATTCTATCCCATCTTTTCTTAGCTGCTTTCCCACTTATTGTTCATGTCATTCATTGGGAACGCAGCATATGTAGCTCTTTACTTAAATTTATGGTTATACATGAAAATATCATCTCCTTAACTGGACTGTAAAGATGTGAAAGCAGGATTATTTTTTAAATGTAAACTCTTTAGTCTTATACCTTGCATTTTTATTCATAATTACTATGATTGATTGAAAGGTTTTATTCAGGAATATGATTTCCATTTATGCCAATAAAGCATTTTATATTATAGCTTCCATAAAAGCACTATATATTAGACAGATCACCAATTGTAGTTCTCCAGATATGTTATCTGTAGGTTACTTAGCAACACTGCTCATTACTTACTACTGTTCTCTACTTAGACTGGACTCTGCCTTAGCACTAGTCCTAATTGTCTCTTACCTAGATTTTCAAGATCTTCTCTATTGTCAATTTTTCCCTTCTATAATATATTTATTGAATATTATTAAGTATGCTCTCTTTTTTCCATTACTATCAAAGTACTATTTCCTAAAATATGAAGTTTTATGAATTTATACCATTTATATCCTCAAAAATCTTCATTGATTTATAATTGTCTGTAGCAACTAGTTCTGAGTGTTCTGTTATACTTTGTCCTGATTGTGATACTTCCCTTCTTATACTTAAACATTTGCAATGATCCGGTTCAAACACATAATGTGCTGACCCCTCTATGACAGATGTACCTTTATGATTTTCTGCCATTACTAATGAGTTTCCTTTGTCTTGAAATACCATACACCTATAAAATACTAGTAAATGTCCTATGCTTCACTTCCTATAAAATACTAGTAAATTTCATAAAATAAAAGTATTTTCTTTCTCTATGTTGCCAGAGTACTTTACTTGCCTTCCTACTATAGCATTATTTCATTCACCTTTATGTTATAGTTTTATTCATTCATATTACTGTTTCTGTAATATACTGTAAGTCTCCTGAATGTCCCTATGCCCCCACTAATACTGAGCTCCATCATCGTAGTGCAGTCAGCATGCAATAAATTTTAATAAATAATGTATTCTCCATAATTTAATATAGGGTTCTATTTCCTAATTTGAGTCGTCACACTGAATATCTCAGCCTCGTATTCATATGCAGAAAGAGTATAATAATGCCTGGTATTTGTAACTGAAGAATGTTTCTGAAAACTGACTCATTCACTTCTTTCTCAGCACTCTCATGTCACCCTCTCACTAATGATTGTTGTTTGATTTTTTGTTTGTGTAAAGCAATACAACTTGATCATGTTTGGTTGACATTCTGGCTGCTCTAATTGCCAGTTTGAGCAGAGGTAGCTTGCAAGAACATTTTTAAGTTGGTTCTTGGAAGACCGGGAACTTTATATGCAATTCCATGAGATTTTAGGAGGAACAAAGACTATTTCTAAGAGCAATATACCTCTTCAAGTTTTAATGAAGTTCAGTAAGAGACAGAAGGTTTACATTTGCTGCTAGGCATTGACCATGCTTATTGGGGTAATTCCACCAGTTATATACAGTACAGGTGAAAACAATAGCTTTTTTCATGTGCCTTCATTGAGTCATTTGAGAAGACTGCAATCCATCCCATTATGGTGAGAAATGCCATCAAATTCAGTCCTGCCATTTTCACTCTGCTTAATCAATACATTGTGCCAAGCAAAAAGAAATAAATTGAAATATCTGGAGCAGGAGGGTTGTCATTTACACAAATAACTTCTGTATCTTGGGTTTCCATTTGGAAATACACTAGACATTATGATATCCGTCCCTTAAAAATTTTACAACCACCAATTTACAGACTGATGTAGTCAACATAATATTTGACTAGGAAATCATTTACCACCACATTTGGGGTTCAATAGAAATATTGTATTAGGGTTTTTAGGGGAAGATGGAAGGCAAGAAGCAGCCTTGTGTGTGCCATTCTCAAGGAGAGGATCAAAAGTTGCAAGCAGATGCCTGCCTACAGATGGCTGCTCTCAGAAAGAACAATGTAAAACCCTGCAGAAGTGACTCAGCACATTCAAAGTGAAAGAAAAGGTGACAGGGTGATTCATTCAGCAAGATCCAAGGGATCTGTGGGGCAGCATCCACACGTGGGGAAGGTCAGGAGGAGAGAGACCTGGGGCACCACACTTGCCCCACAGGCACTGCAGCCTGAGTTGTGAGGGGGCTCCCTCCACCACTTCAGATCTCTGGACTGATGGGGAGCTGCTTAGAGTCTGTACAGAAATATTGTACCAGAAAGCAGGCACAGCGGGGATCTGGTGGCTGAAGATCCTAGGTTTCTGCAGCTGACACTATCCTGAGCTCTCAGATGCATGGCATCAGGTCTGCATGGGACTCAGCTTTTCAGCAGCAGCTTTTGCATCACCTCTACCAGGCCAGGAGGCACCTGAAAGAGCAGATGCTTTCCTGTGCCATTCTCTGTGACTGGGAGCCAAGTACTCCAGTGCGGTATCTGAGCAGAGAGGTACCTCAAGCACCTGAGAAGCCTTGGGTGACTGCCTCAGAAGTATTTATGTAGGAGAACCCCAGCCATCCAGAAACCTCAGCCCACATCCATAGTCCCTGGGACACTGAAACCATCCCCCACTCATACGACTTGGCATCTGATGTCCATGTGCCAGTGTAACAGCCCCTCCTCCTCTGTAGTCCTCAGTTCCAGATCTCAGGTTCTCACTGCACCCAGGCTCAATGTTCCACCCCAATGGCTCCAAAACTTTCACTGGCCCATGACACTGCCCCAAAATTCCAGCATTTCATCTGGAACCCAAGACCCCATCCTTGAGTTTCCATCACTGGCACTGGGCTGGCGGAACCACCTTAAGGTCCACAACTCTGCCAGGGATGCCCAGCCTCAAGCTGCCATTACACTTTGACCTGGTTTGGGCAAATGCCTATAGCCTGGACACCCATGACCACTGTCTAGATAGCCTCATCCAGCTGCCACGGCCACCTCTGTAGGAGGATCCTGGGCAGAGCAATCTCCTATAACACCAGCCTTCATGGAGAGAGTCTTTCCCAGCCCCCAACTCAAACTTCCAACAATAATCTGGGGAAAACCCACCACCCTGCACAAAGATCATCCAGCATGAACCTGAACTGTGGCAATCACAGGGAAAGGAGCAAAACAGAACAGCTCCACTGTAATCTCTCAGTGTACCCACCTCTTCCCTGCTGGGTCAACATTCCAAAATAGGACAGTAAAGTGCCATCTACAGACCACCTCTTCTTCTAACTAAGCAGGAGAGTTCCTAGCAAAGGAGAACAGGAGACCTGCAAACCTGTTAGCACCGAAACAAGAGAAGAGAATTCAGATGAGAAGAAACTAGGAAAAGAACCCTGGCAACATGAAAAAATAAAATAGTTTGAAACCCTCAAGGGATCAGAGTGGAGCTATAGTAGCGGACTCCAACCAAAACGAAATTGTCAAAATGGCAGAAATGGAATTTAGAATATGGATTGCAAATAAGGTGAATAAATTGAAGAGGAAGTTGAAAACCAACAAACAGAAGCCAAAAAAATATTTCAGAAAAATCAGTGAAAAAATCACCGAAGAGCTAAACAATATAAGAAAGGATATAATAGAACTTAAAGGAATGAAAGAGTCATTTAGGGAATTTCAAAACACAGCAGAAAGCTGCAACAACAGACAAAACCAAGAGGAAGAAAGCATCTCAGAGCTTGAAGACAAGACTCTTGCACTAACCCAGTCATTCAAAGAGGCAGAAAGGAGAATAAAAAAGAATGAGCAATTATTTAGAGAAATATAGAACTATGTGAAGTGAACTAATATACAAATTATAGGTATCCCTGAGGGAGAATGAGAAAGAGCAAAATGCATGGAAAATTTATTCCAGGGAACTATTGAGGAAAACACCCTGGTATTGCCAGAAATTCAGAAATCCAAATATGAGATAGTCATCAAACACCAGAAAGAGTCATAGTTTATAGAACATATCCAAGACACATAGTAAGAAACCTGGGCAAAGTCAAAATGAAAGAGAAAATTCTATAAGCAGCAAAATGAAACCAACAACTAACCTACAAAGGAAAACTCATCAAGCTAACTGCCAACTTCTCAGGGGAGACCTTATAAGCCAGAGAGACTGGAGCCTCATCTTCAGTCCTCTTAAACAGAACAATGGTGAGCCAAGAATATATCCTGCAAAACTACGTTTCATAATTGATGGAGAAATAAATACTTTTCCAGACGATCAAATACTGAGGGAATTTTTCAAGACCAGAAAACTTAGAACTGCATTGTACATGGATCAGCACAATAGACATCCAGCAGTGTAAAATCACCCAAAAGCTAAAGCTCATGGCTCATATAAAAAATAGCACAAGAGGTAAAACAAAGAAATAAGGTACTACCCAACATGATGAACAGAACAGCATCTCACATCAATACTATCACTGAAAGTTAACAGTCTGAATGCTCCACTGAAAAACATAGGCTGGCTGAATGGATGGAAAAACACAATCCAAATATCTGTTGTCTTCAGGAAACATATTTAACCCACAAAGACTCGCACAGACTCAAGATGGAGGGATGAAAAAATATTCCACATAAATAGAAACCAAAAGAAAGCAGGTGTAACCATAAAATTGACTTTAATTAAAAATGGTAAAGAAAGACAAAGATGGTCATTATATAATAGTAAAGAGAACAATTCAACAAGAAGACATAACAATCCTAAATATATATGCACCTAACACAGGAGTTCCCAGATTTTATAAGGCAAATTCTACTAGATCTAAGCAAAGAGACAAACAGCAGCATCATAATTTCTGGGGACACCCCATTGACACAGCTGGACAGATAATCAAAGCAGAAAATAAATAAAGAAACACAGCACTTAAATGGGACTCTAAAACAAATGCATTTACAGATATTTACAAAACATTCTATCCAAAAAATATTGAATATACATTCTTCTCATCAGCACATGGGACATTCTGCAAGACTGATCATAGCTTAGGCCATAAAACATGTCTCAAAAAATTCACAGAATTCAAAATTATAACATGTATCTTCTCAAATTCAACAGCACGTTGGGAATATTGATTATAGAGAGAAAGAAGAATAGATGGCAAAGAGGGCCATGTAATGTTGAGGAAAAGTTTTATTTTGATTTATAATTATAAGAGAGATTTGAACAAAGTTTAAATTCAGAGAGAGAGAGAGGGAGAGTGGGGGAGAGACAAGAGACATGAGAAAGAGAAGATCCACAATGCAGTGATCCCTGAGTAATTTCTGTAATCCAAAGAAGCACAGTGATGAGTTTAATCATAAACCTAAAGAAGAGAAAGGAAAAGAGAGAATTTTTCCCCTAGGGAAAGGCTGCAGGTCGGGTGTGGGAGAAAGTAAGAGGCCTCAGGTAAGTTTCAGGATGGAATTAGTTGGTTAATAATATTTACTAAATAGATGATGTCCTTAGCTAAAGATGAGGAGGAGGATGAAGAGCGGAAGACATAGTAACAGGGGAAGATGTGGAAGAATGAATACTGTAACCAAGGACTTGCTAATTTTCAGGCACATTCTTAGAGATGATGAGCATCAAGCAACTGTGCACAGCATGTCTTAAGCATGAGCAGAGCTTTGAAACTTTGCTTTCTTTCTACCCCAACATTATATTTTACATGATATTTATTGTCAAATCCTCAAAAAGGATACCCTTGGTCCAAGACAAACAGTAGGTCGGCTATCGCTTTCAAGTAGTCCCCTGCTTCTCTGCTTTTTTAATCTACATAATTTCTCCACTGTTGGTTGAAATGCTCTACTTTTTGATGGTTATTTCATTCCCAAAGCTTTTACATGCATGATTGAATTAACGTACTTACAGTTAAGAAAGGCCTTTAAAATTGAGTGCCTCCAAGGCAGTGGAAGCATCAGCTTCACTCTCTGGCTTTCAACTTTCTCTTTATTTTTGGCCTTGGAGGAATCCCCTTGATTTCTCAAGGGCTAAGCTGTACATATAAAATGATGTTTGTTATATATTATCCATAATTTCTTAGTGTTTTGAAGCAAAACAGGATCTTATAAATAACATCTTTATCTTCCATATTATTAGAATTAGAGATCTTGATCTTTTAACTCTAATAGTATTTTCTCTTTACTTGTATCCTGTGAATTTCCCCAACCCGAAGTATTCTTGAATTTTATTTTTAACATGTAGGCATCCCCATCAGAAGTAAAACCAATGAGAAATTCGAGAAGGGAACATAGGGGATGCTAGCTGAACTTCAACTAACACCTTAAATATACATAAAAACAAACATTTCCTTGTCTCCAAGAATAAGAAACAATAAAAAGAGATAGTGTAGTCTTGGCAGTAGCAGCTTTCATTTACCGAGATTCCATTATTTATAAGCAATTCTTCTGGGTGACTTACTTTATTTAATACTTGTAATAGCACTGTAAGGAGTATATTACCATTCCCATTTTATAGAAACAAAAGCACAGAAACTAAATTACTAGCTGAATGAGTGGCAGAGCCAGAATTTGAACATGGTATTGTGTGACATCAGTTCAAAAATTGGTATGTATGGCATATAAGCAAAACACAAATTGATTAAGGGACGAATTTAAACATGGCTGAAAGAAATGTTGAAAACCTGTGATAGGCAGGATTATTGGCTTGAATTGTGCTTCACAAAAAAGTTATGTTAGAGTCCTAACCCTCAGCGTCTCAGAAAGAGACTATTTGTAGATAGAGTCTTTACAGAGGTAATCAAATTAAAATGAGGTCATTAGGTGGGCTCTAAATCAATACTGGTGTCCTTATGAACATGGGAAATTTGGATATAGAGACAGACTTGCATGCAGAGAGGATGTTATGTAAGTGTGGAGGTAGAGAGTGGGGTGATGCTTCCACAAGCTAAAGAATGCCAGAGATTGCCAGCAAACCACTGGTGGCTAAAGAGAGGCATGGAACAGAGTCTCCCTCACAGCCTTCAGAAGGAACCAACTCTGCTGACACCTTGATCTTAGATCTAGCTTCCACAACTGTGAGGCAGTGAATTTCTGTTTTTTAGGCCACCCAGTATGTGGTACTTTGTTATAGTAGTCCTAATTAATACTGACGATGATGATGATAATGATGCTGATAATAACAAAAGCAACTGTGGCTGTTTTTGAAAATTAGTATTCTACTCATTATCATTATAAAATAAAAACCATAGTTCTTAAAAATCTTTTTACTATATTTACTAGTCTACCAAATTGTAACAATCACTTTAACGAGGACTTCGAATAAAATTTTATCTAATTTTCCAATTTAATTAAATATCTATAGCCATTATAAATGGCTTTTATATAGATACTATACTCTATTTCCTTTTAAATATTTCACTTGTCTGATTTAAACAAAATCTTCTTGAGTCTTTAACTTTTAATAGATTAAACTTATAGATATGTTGAATCCTAAAGGCTATTAATGTTCCAACACTATATATAAATGGTAAGATTTAGCTTAAAGTTATAAGCCTAAACCAAGTACTGAGTTAAACATTTTAATTTAATCTTATGGGTTAAACTCTTTTAAACCTATCAGTCACATAAAATATCCAATACCCACTAACTGCTTAACCCACATATATAAGAGTTATGGGGTAGAGTCTCTCAAACATTCTTCTACTTAATTCTTAGTCTTTCTCAGGTTGAAAGATATAAGTGACCAGAAACAATATATCATCCCAGACAATTCTGGGGTTACCTTCTCAATTTCCTGAGGTTATTTAAAGAAGAAGAGATTGTGGTTGAGGCATGACTGGGCTCATATCTATGTACAAATGGAAATTCTAAGCCTTATTCATGGTCTGTAACAGGCTCCTTTAAAGAGGAAAATGATCTTGTGTTCCATATGCCTAAGATTTGGTTCAAATTCTTACTTACTTTTCAAACCAAAATAGATTCTGCACCTCCCTCCTCTCAACCCCAACAATGTGGCAAACCAATTAATGGTTTTTGCTTTTCTTTGGCTCTTAAAAGCACAAGTATAATATGATGTTAATAAAGTGCCAAGCACAAATACTAGTGCTAAAGATATATTAGCTCATTTTTAATCTGTGGATTGTGATTCTAGCTCCCTGTGAGAGCTCAGGAGCTTACTAACATCAATGAATGAGGAATGTCTACTTTGCATAACCAAAATATCCTACAGCTAGGTGGGTGGAATAGTAGAGCCAACATTTGTTCAGTAATCATACCTAGGATCAACACATTAGGGTTCATTTGAGTATAACCAATTCTAGTAAGGAGTCAAATGAAATAAATATACCAGGGAAACAGATCACAGTCAGAGAATAACAGGCATTGTTGAGGTGGCCTGACACAGGATTGATACACTATAAGCCTAGGGCTAGAGAAGACATTCATAATGAAAAGATAACTAATGGGCCATCACATGCATCCTGCCTAAAGGTTAAGGTACTGTCCTTTAACGCCTACTCCAAAGCATCAGTGTGTGCTGTGTTTATTGATTAGAACGTTTATTTTGGATGAATTAAATAATTTTGTAATGAAAAACATTTATGGTAAATATTCCAAATATACATATATATGATTCTGAAACTACCTCTTGTAATTTCCTCTTGAACATACAACGTAATGAGCTGAACATAATATGGTTTAGTACAGCTTTCCAACCTGATAAATTTGAAAATGTTTTATGTATATCCTATAATATAATTCTTGCAAAAACACTATCAATAACCAAATAGGAACTGAGTCTTACAGAAGTGAGAAGACTAGTTAGTGAGAAGCGAAGCTGTGATTTGAACACAGAACTGTATGAATCCCAAGCACTCTTGAATGCACTTTTCTCTCTAGCTAATGATTTAAATGGGCTTTTAGAGTTTTCCATTTTATTTCGGAATAAGACCTCTTCTAGACCACTATATCCTGAAATTAATAAAAGAAAAAGAGTAGGAAAACTTTGTAAAATCTCTTCCTCTTCTCCTGTAGAAAATGATAAAATTTTTGGAATTTGTGGTTAATAGGAATTAATAATAGAACAACAAATAAAAAGATATATCCAGACTGTATTGGGTGGGAGGATCATTTTAAAAAGGAAAGGGAGGTGTTCAAAGTTTGGCATTTCACATGATCAAACTTGAATAATAGCAACATTTCTAATCATGGCCTCATAAGGGCTCCAAATCTTGGTGCAATTCTTCCCATTACTTAAATGATTTAATACATACAGTATCCCAGCAACATACATTTCAATAAGATGACAATTTATTGCTGGACATTTTTTTGAGCTATCTTTATTTCTTTCCCCCTCTCGTTAACTGTTGCAACTACAGCTATCAGTGTGTTCAGTCCTCTCCTTGTTACAGCAGTGGTACATGCTGCTGTGGTTTGTAGTTTTCCTTTGCTTAAGGTCAGGGAACATTTTCTGGGTAATTCATTTTTATCATTCTTTGTTTTTATGTTTATGTTCAATTTTAAAGAAGTAAGCTTTATTTTTTTTCTGCCAGACAATCTTCAAATTGTAAACATTCCACAAAAATTATTGAACATAATGAATGCAAACTAAAACTAAAACTTTAGTTTACAAGATTTTTCCAAAACAGTGATCCCTATGTTTATTATTTTTAGCTTGTTTAATTTAAAACATGGTTAGAGTCAACATTTATCATATTTCAAATTTACCCAGACATTATTTTCCCCTCCTAGGCAGCCTGTGATCTTACCCCAACTCTACCTTGAATCAGGATCAGCATTTTGGTGGATCCAACTCCACAAGATATTAGACTTTGCACTGAAAACTTCATGGGGAATGAAGACATTTAATAAACTCTCTCTGGTCGATGTTTCTGTTTCCCATGAAGATCCATCAGACACTTTACCACCCCTTTCTTAGATATAACACCTAAATAACACATTAAATGACTTTTTGCAGTAAACAATTTTGAAAGGATTGATATAATTTTGTGTCGCGCCCGCCTCGCCTGCAAGGAAGACACGGCAACCGGAGTTCTTCT
>VBSM01000361.1:48243652-48281661 GCA_008086735.1 Cheirogaleus medius
TATGTATACCATGGAGTACTATTCAGCTTGAAGAAACAATGGTGATATAGCACCAGTTGTATATTCCTGGATGCAGCTGGAACCCATTCTACTAAGTGAAGTATCTCAAGAATGGAAAAACAAGCACCACATGTACTCACCAGCAAATTGGTATTAACGGATCAACACCTAAGTGGACGTATAGGAATAACATATGTCGGGTGGCGGGCGGGTGGGAGGGGGGAGGAGGGGCTGGGTTTATACAAATCTAATGAGTGAGATGTGCAACGCTTGGGGGATGGTCATGCTTGGGGCTCTGCCTCAAGGGGGGAGGGGGGCATGGGCAATATAGGTAACCGTAATATTTGTTCCCCCATAATAGGCTGAAATAAAAAAAAGAGGTATTTCACAATATGTTGAAGGTTTTGTTACCTGCTGAAATAACTGCAGTGATGGGATCACAAATTTCCTTTTTTTAAAACAATGATCCTTATACTGGATTCATTTATCTTTCAGTGGTGGGCTGCCATAGCTGCAGACCTCAATCTATGGTATGTATATCAAGCAATTCAATTGTTTCTTGTTATGTGATGACTTTTGTCTGCTTCTGGAGAGTTTCCTAGGAAAATCGTTTATAAGATAATGTCTGCCTCCCAGGTCCAATCACTTTCCTTACAATAATTTACAACTCCTTAAGTTGCCTACATTTTCCCTAGATTCTCTCTCCTGTGAAGCAGGTATAAAAGCCTCAACCATCTGGTCCTTCTTTAACTCTCATATGTGTGGGACTTCTATGTCTATATGCACATTAGCAAATGTGTGTTCATTTTTCCTTTTAATCTATTGTCAGTTTACTTCAGTGAACCTTCAGAGGGAGCAAAAGTGAAGCTTTCTCTCTGTCTCTACACTATCTAATAACTACAGAATATTACTAAGAAAGTTTTTGTCAATATTTGAAAGGTAAATAAAGGATCATTGCCTTGTGATAAACTATTCTGGGCAATCAAAGCTAATTTATCTTCCTTCTACCAAACATAGAGTCACATGGAAAAAAGACAGAAGTTGATTTATATACTGTATTTTATGCAGTATATAATGATTATGGCATGTAGCTTTATGTTTCAGTTTTTAAATGACATTTTCTATATGAAAGTAAGCTAAATACTGTCCACTGTCTGATAAGCTTTTAATAAAAATAAGAAACCAGATAAAAATGAAAATGAATTTCATTTATTTTACTGAAAATCTCCATGCTTAGTTGTAGAAAGACAAAACTAAGAGAAAAAGTGGAAAGAAGTTTTTTTGAAAAATAATTTACTTCAGTTGCCTAAATATTAAAAACAAAACTAATTTTATTTGTAGCTTGTACTTTTCTGTTTCCCTTTTAATACAATAGTAATATAATTGCTAAACTTTACATACTAAGTAAAAAGCACATCATATTCATTATCATAATTAAGTTTTGAAACAATCACGGATAGTGGAAATTGTTATACTCACCTTATAGACACAGAATTTGAGATATAGAGAGGTTGAATGACTTTTCTAAAGCTACAGAGCTGGTAACTGGTCAAGGTGCTACTCATATATACTCTGTCCAGCTGAAGCCATTATATGTTGATATATGCTAATATGCATATATATGCACATATGCTAATATGTGAAAATCAATGATTTTCTTTGGAAGTAAAGAGAGTCTAGTGTATCTGATTTTTGCTCTTTATAAACTATGAAAATATTCATTTTAATTCACTACTTTAGGGAAATGAATTTTTTAAATTCGACAGTTAAAAGGAGTAAAATATGGTTTCCTATCTTTCATTGTCATAGTCATCACCATCTAAACATAGAAAGAAACATTACATTACACTGAATTCAAAGTACTCATCATCATTATAAAGCACTTAACAAGATTTAAATATTATTTGAATATATAGTGTGTATTCTAGAAGCTCAGCATCAGTGTCAGTCTAGAAATAGTCATCAATTAGATTAAATTAAGATATAATCTTCCTCTTTATTGAATTGTTATTAAAATATTTCTTGTAATTGTGCTTTAAAGGTTATTTAAAATTTATTTTTATACAGAATTGTTGTAAATCCAGCCTGCTCTTGAAGAAATTGCCTTTTCAAGCAGACTCTTCTAACTGGAGTAAATCTTAAGTATTCTCTTTTCCATAGGTCACTTCACTAGTCACCTGGCCAAGAGAAATACATTCATCATTTATCAGTCTGGGATGAGAAACGTCCTGTGTTGTTTAGCCAGGTGGTGAAAGCTATCACTTTAGGTTGCTCACCAGGTCTGAGGAAACTTTTCTTTCTGTATTTCCTGGGAGAGGAGTCTTTATACTACATTCTGGTTTAAATGTAAAACAGCACCTTTTTAAGGTGATAATTTCAAGGCCAATTAAAAGGCCTCACTGTAAATTATCAAAAAAGAAAATTAGATAGGAAACTAACTCAATTCTTTGGGTTTATACATTACATTCTATAATAATTATTATAAAAATGAAAATACTTTATATTTTGAATTGGACATGTAGAAACATTTTCATTTCAGTGTAAAAAGTGTTGGAACTTGTTCTTTTCTGTGAGAGGAAAGATGGTATATTATAAATGTATATTATAGTCAATCCAAATAAAAAAAAGAAATACTATTTTCTTTCATTTTTCTCAATTTCCCAATTTATAATGGCTATTACCCCATCATCATCATTATTTTGTCACTCTCTCCTTATCTTCCTAGCATATAATATTCTGTCATTATGTACTTATTTGTGTATTTAACTGCTTTATGTCTCTAAGCTCCATGTGTTTGGGAACTATATTCATTTTATTTATTCATCATAACCTACTCAGGGCCTAGTCAATGCCTGGCATATATAGTAGATATTTCATCTTTTAAAGAATTAAAGCAATTTTTAAAAAAATGAAAAATAGGCACAAATTGTTCTCAAGGCAGCTTTAACTTCCTATCATGTTCTATCATGTTCCTTTGATTATAATGTTAACATTTTGAATTATTTATTTATTTTCCTTAGCACCGTTAGTACTATCTGGTCTTGTTTTAGCCCAAGTGATTTTAACCTCTGACATAGTGTCTTAAATGACCTTGATTTTAAAATTTGCATAATATCTTCTATGGCATGAGGATAAAAGAAAGATAAAAAATTATGAACTACAACTAAATGGGAACTATTACCATTCTTTTTACTGACTCACTTGTATCATTGAAATTTAAACACTAATAAGCTACTGTTTTAGAGATGCTCATATTTCACAAAATAAAGGTGTTACGTAGATAAAAAGAAACGTAGTTAGTAATTTTTCTGTTACATTATCATGAAGATTTTTGTTTAAAAAATGAAAAAAAGTTTATTTTCATGTGTTGGGGTTTAATTGTTCAACTCAAAGTGTGAATGGATTTATTGAGTATTACCTATCATATTGTAAGTGTAGATTGCTCTAAGACCTTGATGGTGAATTTTTATCAGCTTCACAATGCTTCTGAGTGTAGCTATGTAATTTAGCAGTAAAAGCATCAACTGTGGTGGCAGAGAGATTCCCTATTTCCCCCCCTTCCTAATTAGCTGTGGAAGCTCAGAAAATTTACTTTATCCTCTGAATTCGAGAGTCATTGGTTGTGTAATAGGGATGCTTATAACTAGCTTCTAAAATTGCAGATATTTGCAATGCACTAAACTGTCTTCACATAATAGGTGCTCAACTAATGGCATCTATTTTAAAGCAGAAAGCAGCACTCAGCTCATAGTGACTATGTAAATAGATACTGTATGATGTAGAGCTTGGCCTCTCAGCTAAAGACTTTTTTTGTTGGACTGCAGGAATACTAAGCACTATGAGATCATTTCTTTTAACTCTTCATTATATGGAGTTTGGTGTAAAAGAGATGTTATTTTCATCTCTTCTCAATCCCGCAGAATAACAACTAAACTGCCGATGAATAAATTACTATCTTTTGCGCATATCTATCTAAAATGGTGAAGCACTTATTATTGAATTTGGGTCAAGTATGGTGTTCGCCACATAATATATGTTCAGTATGCATTTGTTAACCAGTTAACTGCCACCTTTTAAAAAAACATTTATTTCTTAGATTTTAGCCTTTTATCTTTACTCTTGGGACTCCCTGTTCCATAAATATATATATATATATAGTGTGCGTGTGTGCACGCTCCATATTTTTTTCCATATAAAAATTTGATGGTTTCTGATTCAACTTCTTCAGGATCATCCCAGTTATAAAGGTATACATTAAAGCTAGTTCAATATTCTCTCAAATTATGCCAAAGAAACAATAATAATTCTGTATACAAATACAGAATACATATTAAATATGTATTTAATACATACACAAATACATATTAAATAAACCACTATATATTTGAATAAATTACCAGATATTTGACTAATTAGTAGTGACTGAATATTCATTGGTTGAGTATTTCTATACAGAGCAGAGTATTTCTATAGCATGATCAGTATGGCCTGGTCATTCACCCCAATTGATACTAATCATTCTACATATATGACTGCGATAACATTGCTGACATTGGTGCTTTGGAATTTAAATACAGTCAAAATTTTAGTCAAATACTGTATTAATAGAAAATTAATGTTTATAATAAAAGAATATTAGGTCCTTTTTCAATGTATATATTGCAACCTTAAAATCTTCATATTACTTCCTACTGTATCAAGAGAAGCCCTGTGTAAACATTTGTATACTTTATTCTTTTTGAGCTTTTTGTATTCTGACATTAGAAATTGATCTCTAACAAACACATAGTGTCTAGGCAAAATAATTGTTAAATGTGAATCTGCATTAAAGAACCTGTTTTAAAAATGTTCTATCTGAATATTAGTGATACAGCAGAAACAGATTTATGGATAAGAGTCATTTGGCAAGTGTAGAGAGTAGTAAATAATCATCAACTAAAGAGTTACGTGGTGTCCTTAATGGAACTATTACAATTATTTACAGGAAGTTCTCACATTTTTTAGGTAGTCTCTATAATTCTCTACATAAGATATTCATGACATGTTACTTTTGCATTTACTTAAATTATCTACTTTGCTGTGATCCTGATTACTTTTAATGGGATTACACTACATTTTAAAAATACAAAAAAATTACCCCATAATTTGTTTCTTGTGTAATATTTGGTCAAACATCAAAACAAACAATTGAACTTTTGGTGTTCCATACTTTCTTGACCGTTGTAAAATGAAGCTACAAAATAAGACTCTAATAGGGTACACATATAGACATGTTGCTAATCTTATGTAAACAGATGAAGGAATACTACACTGAGCTATTTGTCAGTTTATCACAATTAAGACAGTTGTAATATTTCCCAAAAAGCAAACTCTAAGTAGTTTACTAGGAACCAACTCATGGTTGATTTTCTGAAAGTGTAGATTTCCCAAGGAAATCAAAGGCTTCAAAGCAGAGGCCTTTGGAATTCTATTGCAAATGGAACACTAAGTATTTCCCTCAATTTATCTTTATGCCAAAGCAGTTGATATCATCTTTCGAAGTTCTAGGATTCTCTTATCTTTGAAGATCTCTGAATTGGGAGTGGGTGGGGGGGTGCACTTACACACACAGGAGATATAGGGAAGATTGAAGTGCCCATCGGCTCCTGAAGGTTCCTATTATGAGGCTTTACTGGATCTAATATAGCTGCCCTAGGATTTCAGAATGTGAATTTCAAGGTCTAAAGTACATTTACAGTGGAGAAAAACATGGGATATTTAGGAACATAACGCTGGTTGATGTATTAGTTTCATCAGTGAAACCTTGTTATCAGGCATTTTCAAGGAAGTTTATATGAAACACTTCTCTAACAATGCTAGTTATCAAAGCAGAGTGGAACAAATATGCAATCAAACTTTATTTATTTAGCTTGAATATATGAATTAGTTCCTGCTGTTTTAACAAGTATCCAACTGGCATTTGTTAGAATTAAATGACGATCTCCAAGTGAGAAATATAGTATGTTGGTAATCATTAGCATTTTATTGACCAATTTGAAATCACTGACTAAAACTGACATCAAACAAATGGTTGTTTGAATAGTAAATAAATATAAGAAAAAAATAAAAAACCTTTCCCCTCTGACACTGTTAATTCTTTACAAGTGATTAATGAGGAAGTAATAATGAAATCAAAAATAACCTACCTATCAGATTTAGCATTAGCCCCTAAAGGACACAGATCATAAACTCAATTATTGAAATTCTTAGAAGCTTCCAGCTCCTATTTTATATTTAGAAAACAGTTCCCCTAAAATTAATAGAATTGAAATTTGCAATATTTATGATCTCTAATAAAACTTGTTTTCAATTTATTTACATAGCTAATGTTATAATACTTTGTGTAAATATTTGAGTGATTATTTTTCCAAAATGTTCAAAATTCTTTAGTAATACCTGCCCTAGTAATGTTTTCCCTATTTTGGGACAACACAAGGACATACAATGGTGCCTTCAGCATTTTTATATTTTCTTAATGTCCAAAAACTTAGAAGGTTTTGAGTCTATGTGTTGAAGTGTGGACTACAGCAATAATGTTTTGTGAGATTACAGTAAGTCAGCTAAAAAAAGGGAGAATAAAGAAAACAAAGAAAAAGATGGAGGGTGGGAGAGGTCTGAAAATAACAGCAAGTACTCTTGCACATTAAGACATGTGTCCTTTCATTTACTCCTTATACATACCCAAGATAAGAAACAGTGCTCTGATTTTAGCAATAAAACAAATGAGGCAAAGACAATTTAAATAACTAGTAAGACAACAAGCAATTCTGACAAAGGAAGGACTTAAACTCAAGTCTCACATAAGCTACAGCACATGCATTTCCACTGCATCCTAGATGACCAATATGTTTCAAAACTCTTTGATATTTAGCAGCTCCCTAGACATTGTGTTGTGGGGGAATCTTTTGAACCAATCTAGTTTTACTGGGAGAGTACTGGGATTAGTTAATGATGTCTATTGTGTATGACATAGTGGAATGAGGTAGGGTGTGTTTCTAACTCTATCATGTGAGCATCACAGCATACAGTCCTCCTGAAAGACTTCCTGGCCATGATCTGAACACCTTACAGTCCATGTGAAGCCAGTTTCTGTCCATCTCTGTCTTCTACCTTAGAGAAGCCATAGAAAGCTCAGAAGACTACTGGTGGCACTAGGGCTATCACTCTTCCCCTTTATGCAGGGAAGCATACCCCTAACCCCCACATCTATGAAAAAGAACAAAGAAGATTGTGTTCACATTTCCTTAGCCTGGCATTCAATGACTGCTAACAGGTGGACTCCACACACTTCACAACTTCTCAACCTAACACTCCCCATTCCTCACTTCAGCAATCTGGTTTCCCTATATTCCATAGGCAAGGTAATGGATTTCTATGTCAGAGACTGGTACTTGACTAAAAATATTAACATCTGCTCTTGTCTTCTTCCTTAGTAACAGAACCTAATTTTATTTGGGATGGCCATACACTTAGCTTAAAGACCACATTTTCAGCTTCTTTTATAACCAATTATGACCACCTGATCATAGTAATTGAGTCCAAGCATGTCTTAGTCCATTTTGTGTTGCTATAAATGAATACCTGAGAGTGGGTAATTTATAAAGCAAAAAGATTTATTTGGATCATGATTCTGATGTCTGGAAAAGTTCAAGACTGGGCATCTGGTGAGATTCTCAGGCTTCTTCTACTCATGGTGAAAAATAAAATGAAACTGATGTGTGCAGAGATCACATGGCAAGAAAGCAAGCTGGGGGGAGATGCCAATCTCTCTTTAACAACCAGCTGTCACGGGAACTAACAGAGCAAGAACTCACTCACTACCAAACTATTCATGAGGAATCTGCTCCCATGACCCAAACACCTCCCACTAGGCCCCACCTCCAATGCTGAGGGTCAAATTTCAACATTTGGTTTGGAGGAGACAAATATCCAAACCACAGCAAAGGGTTATTTTGGAAAAATATTTTCACAAAAATATTTGTGTACTGTTTTTTAAAGGGAGGGATGGTCCCACTATTTTTCCCCTTTTGTTTTCCCACTGCCTAATATATGGATGTTACAGGTATAACCCATGTCGCTTTCTTGAACCCCAAGATTTCCTTAAGAATGGAAGCTGATGCTGGGATTAGGCACAGATTGTTTTCCATTTGCTTCTCTAGATCCATTTTTTGCTCTTGTTTTAGATCCCGTTCTCTTCTCTAGGAGGTTGACCTCTATTAATAGCATCACATAGGTGTCTTTGTTTTCTAAGGACTATATGGACTTAGCCAATGAAAGATTCCAGCAAGATATTGAAGGGTGAGGGGAGAATAAGGTAGCAAGCAGCATTTGTACCTCTGCTGTTTCTCTGCCTGGACATAGGTGGGCAGGGACAGCGTTCCTCTCACAAGGCCCTTACTTCCCATCAAGCTAGCCCTCTTCTATATCTTTAGCTCTTGCTGAACTTTGCTAGCAGCTCTTCCCCTTTCTCCTAGTAGTGGAAGCAACTGCCTGTTTATACTGATATCTATTAGTTTTGTCTCTTTTTCTACTGTATCCAGGAGCAAATAGATGGCATTCTCAGGTTGGATAGTTTGCAGAGAACTTAAAAAGGATGCTTGACAAAGATGAGGGAAGGTTTAGAAGAAATAGCTGTCACTCCTAGACCTGAAGAACTGAGGAAAGAAAGTTTTTATTTAGCCTGGAGAAAGAGAAAGCTGATGGAGAGGGCTGCCTGAGAGGAACGTTTTAGTGTTTGGTAGAAAAAAACATAGAACCCGTCATGATTGAGCAGGGAGGGAACCAGGAGACTTGATCCTCAGCCTCACTCTTTCCAACCCTCTTATCCGTTGCCAGTGCTTCTTACTAGTTAAACTAACTAGAGGGCAAGGGAAGCCATTGGTGTAGAGCATGTGTCTGAATACCCATAGAGAGGCATGGAAAGTAAAGATGGAGGGGCATAGAGAAGAAATATAGCAAGACTTTCCATACAATCCAAACAGCTGTTTCTATAAACACTTATTGATTACCCCTTTAAATTTGCTACCTGTTTCTTTCAAGTGTCCTAATTAGTACAGTAATGGCTATTAGAAGTAGACCCTCTAAATATGATGCTGAAATTGGGGTGTTAATATATTCCAAGCTCAAGATGTGGGTGGAGAAGTCCCCCAACTCTTATGGTCATAGGGTAAATAGGAACAAAGCCTGATTGTGAAAGGTGTGGATTTTCAAAACTAAAATGCAGAATCCGGCTAGGTCTCTGATATTAAGGTAAGTGTGGTGGTTGGGAAAGACCAGGACCTTGAGATGTAGCTTGGGGTAAATTAGGCAGACACAAATGAGGCTGAGAATTTATACTCTCAAATCTTCTTTAACATGTTTTTATGATGTAGATGGCTTTTCCTACCATCCTATCTCCCCATTTCTCTTACACTAAAATAAAATAACTAAACAAAACAAACAACTTTACATGGTGTTACTGGTTCAGATACTTAATAAAGAGACATGGATCCTCTTGAATAACTATTCCCAACACCCCCCTCCCACTGACTCCATGCCCAGAATAACAGTTATACCCAAGCATAACACAGGCAAATAAATCAAAGCCTCATCTAGCAGAGGATTGATTCTACACCAGGACAATGGCCAGCTTGTAAAAAGTTCCTTTCCCCAAAACATTAAGAAATACATTATTGAGGGGATCACCAGAATTCATGAAAAAGGCTATAGTGTGTGTTGTCTATAGGCTAGAGATGACAGTGAGCTCTGCTGCAATGGAATTATGTTCTCTAGTGGAAATGATTGGATCCCATAGTGGAAGGGGTCAGGTAGTGGCATGTAACCTTTAGAAATATAGTGGGCACAATTACCATAATTAGCCACAGAAGTCTATAGCTGTGGCTAATTATTCCCAGGCTCCTGGGAATGAAATAGCTGGGCAGCCTCATAATGTGTTGTTTAACTTATATAAGTAGAAAAATTTCAGGTCTACTGAGCAAAAGACAAGACTTGAGGTACTGTAGTGGGGTTCTCGGCCTCTCATTCTATTCTAAAACTTAAACTATCTCACAGACCCAAAATGACTTGATTGACAGGGAGGCCAATCCCCTTTGAGGAAAGACCCTTGAAAAGGGCCTAAATTATGTGCTGTGAATCTTTCTCCACATTCTCTCCAGAGGCTATAATCCCTTAATAATGTGACTGAGAAAAAGCAAATAACCAGACCTTATGTGGTTATTAGGTACTGGCTCTGAATGAAACCATGTGATCCAGTAGTCCAATTAGGGACTAATGAAGATCAGGTGAGAGATGAAATGAAGTCTTAGCAAAGTCAATCTTATATTAAATTGGCTGGAATTATTTTTTCTGTTTTCCTAGTTTTGGAATATTTGGAGAAAATATGCATATTTAGTAAATGACAGAGTCCTCTTATTGGTTCTTTGCCCTATTGTATGAGGGTTATTTTTATTGTAGAAATGTCCGATATAATTTTCTCTCATGGTGTCCTTTCCTAAGTTACTAAATCAAAAATAATACTACATTCTTGGTGGGTATAGCAGAAATTAGTGCTACCATTCAGAACATAGCAGATAGTGGACTGGATAATTTTTATCTAATTTTAAATCAATTTAACTATTTTATCCCCATTTAACTTTTCTGTTTCTTCTAACCTTCCTGTTAGAGTGATCCTGGAGAATGGCTATGGTTATAAGAACCTTAAT
Organism: Cheirogaleus medius; assembly: GCA_008086735.1. Classification (NCBI taxonomy): domain Eukaryota; kingdom Metazoa; phylum Chordata; class Mammalia; order Primates; family Cheirogaleidae; genus Cheirogaleus; species Cheirogaleus medius. The sequence goes on from VBSM01000361.1 coordinate 48,254,392, forward strand.
CAGATAATACAATTTTATTTGTTGTTCTGGACATGGTATGGTATCTTTACTGGAGCAAATAAACAGATGCCTTGGCCTCTAGTATGCTATTACCCTAGAAAACAATCTTTAACTGCGAGCCAGTTGACACAACCAGAAATAGTCTTTCTTCACATATAGGGACAGTAGCACTATTTACCATCTTCTCTCAGGTCTATGTCTACTATTTTGATCTCTGTCATAACCTAGTATGGAGGAAACTTCTTCATTTGTTTTTGGCATTCCATAGACTACATGCTAATCCATTACATTGTGCTAATTGAAGCAGGTAAGAAGGAAGTAGAAAGCACCATAGTTGATTTAGTAAGACAGATAGATACAGGCCTGAAAAATCCATGGTGTTTCTAGGAATCCCTTAGGAAGTTCATGGGTAGGGATATCTCCTTAAAATGAAAGACAGTGTGCTTCATTTTTCACTACCCTTCAAAAAGAAATAAGCATAATGTGTGTTTTAGAGTTTAGAGCAAATATGTAAAATATTTAGGCACATTGTTTTGATATATTTACCAGGTAGCATTCAAGGCTGAATTTTTTAGTTAGGCCCAGAGCAAGAGAATGCTATGAAGCAGGTCTAGGAAGCAGTATAAATTTTCCACACATGTGAACTTTAGGAACCAGAAGGTAAAATAGTCCTGAAAGAAACTGAGGCAGATAGAGTTGCTTGGTTGGGTCTCTGTTAAGTTCAAATATGATAATATCTACACCGATCCCTTGGGTTTCAAATTAAATTCATGTCCTATACTGCCATTTGAAAAGCAGCTCATGGCTTACAACTGATTCCTAGTAAATTGTGAATGCCTAAATATGAGACACTAAATAATATTGGGTCCCAACGTGACCAAAATGGAACAAAGGCAAGAAGAGGCAATGAGAGATAAAAGGAGTTAAATGATTATTCTGTGTTTATTCTTCTCACTCATTTTTTTCACTCTTCTTCATCCTGTTTTATGCCCTGAAAAGCTAAAAGTATCCCTTGGGCAACGTTGCTCTCTAGCTTCTAATTGTATTTGGCCAATAGCAGATAATAAAATGGAGGGCAGTAGTAGATTGATTATTTATTCATCCCCTATACTTTCTCTCTGCTGAACTGAGGTTTAGGAGTGGTGTTGTTACTCTCTTTAAGGCAATAGGTTTGTTTTTTGTGTTTTTTGGTTTTTTTGTATGGCCACAGCTATAAGTTCTCATAACAGCATCTCCCTCTCCCCTCTTCAAGCCTAAAGATAGTGTTGGCTTCCCCCTGTTGCTAGTCCTTGGAATCTTCATTATCCTCACCTGTTGCTCCTTACCTATCCATATCACTACCAGGGGTCTTCAAACTATGGCCCGTGGGCCACATGTGGCCCGCCGAGGACATTTATCTGGCCCACCGGGTGTGTTTGCCCATTTTGTTTTTTACTTCAAAATAAGATATGTGCAGTGTGCATAGGAATTTGTTCATAGTTTTTTTTTTAAACTATAGTCCAGCCCTCCAATGGTCTGAGGGACAGTGAACTAGCCCCCTGTTTAAAAAGTTTGAGGACCCCTGTATGGTTCAACTTGAAACCATTACCACTCTGAGTATTCAATCATTTTCCCCCCCCATAATAAATAACAGAGCAAAAAGAGGACCCTGGGAAGATATCAGATCATTTTGTGTTGAATATTTATAGACTTTTTACTAAGAGATAAAAAAAATCTATCTCTTTTAAAGACACTGTTACTTTGGGGTTTTCTATCATAAACAGCGAAGCATAATCCTCAATGATATAACTCCTCACTTTAACTCCTCCTCTTGTCTATTTGGAATGTGCCACTCATTTCTTTCTTGGTCTCATCCCAGTGTTCCCTGTCCAATGGACATCTCCTTTCTCTTATTGGCAATGTCTAAATGTACCATGATCTATTATTCATGAATCTTCCACTGTCCCTCACCCCAAATCTAGCAAACATGCCCTGAACTCAATAGGTAATCAACATGTATTAATACTATTGATAAGAATGATACTTTCCCCATTTATTTAGAAAGAGTCAAACTCTGCAGCCTTCTAAGTACTAGAGACTGTAATAGTTCAAATATTTTCTTGCTGGCTTCTTGCCATAAGCCTGTCTTATGACAAGCTGGGTTTTTTGTTTGTTTGTTTTTGTTTTTTGCCTTTTGGTTTTTTGACTCTGCTTAGAAAGCAAGGTGGAAGAATATTATCGGGTGATGCTTTAGTAAAGAGCAAAGAAAGCTCATGGCAGAGTCGCAAGCCCTGCTTCATCCTCCTCCATGCTTATGTGTTGGCCCAATGTTTGGACTCAATAGCTCCCAAAAACCTTTCTGCAGCATGTCGTCTGTCAACATCTGCTCACTTGACCCAAGTGAAAGCTGTTCTTGCCTACCCCCAGCTACCCCTCTGAAAGCTTCAGATAACACTGTCAGCCTCTCACTTAGGAGTGATTTTGTTTGTGTGTGTATGAATGCATGTATCTCCTGGGATTAGAAGCACTAGAAGTGCAAAGACATTTCTTATCTTGGGTATTTTTTGTACCCTTAGAAGCTAAGTACATGGCTCACTTATAGCAAAAAGTCAAAGAAGTAATTCCAAACAGATTAGTAAACGTATGTTCAAAACTTCACTCAAAATCCTATCACGCTTCTTCAAACTTGTGATAGTGTTTACTCCCTCTGTGATTCCATAATAATTTGTATATGTTTCTGTTATAGTATTTTTCATGCTACCTCATAATTATATATATATATATACACATATATATATGTGTGTGTTTTTCCCACTAGCCTATATAATGATCAAGCACAGTAGCTATACAGCTGGATGCTTAAACCTTAGGCTCTGAATCACAACTCTGCTGTTTCATAGCTATCTTATATTAGTGAAGTTACTTAATACCTCTATTTAGTTCCCTTATTTTAAAAACTGGATATAATTTATTCATTCATGTGGAGAATATTTATTATGTGCCTAATATATGCCAGGTGCTAATGTAAATATTGGCAACAGAGTTAGGAGAAAGAGAAAGAAAGAGAGAGAAAGAAAAAGAAAGAAAGAAAGAAAGAAAGAAAGAAAGAAAGAAGAGAGAGAGGGAGGGAGGGGGAGAAGAGAAAGAAAAGAAAAGAAATAGATAGAGGGAGATAAAAGAAGGATGGGAGGGAGGGAGGAGAAAAGAAAGAAAAGAAAAGAAAGAGAGAGAGGGAGATGAAGGAATAAAGGAAGGAAGGAAGGAAGGACGGAAGGAAGGAAGGATGGGAGGAAGGAAGGAGAGAGAGAGAGAGGGAGGGAGGGAGGGAGGGAGAATAAAAGGAAAGTACAGGGTAGGGAGAAAAATAAAGTTGGACAATACGTTTATCATCATGCTGTGTACATTCTAAATATGCATGTATCCATATTTTCTATGTGGATGTCCATATCTGTAAAATAAACAATATAACTTAGTATATTAATAAGAAGTCTAAAGAAAATAAAGCAAGGTAAGGAAATAGAGCCTGACAGAGGTGGTAGAAAGTCCTAGTGTTTATTAAAGAAGCTGATTTGAGAACTGAAGAAGTTCTTCAAATTAATAGTTCAGTGCAAACATTTCTGTTCTTTCTTTTTGCTGTATGGTAGGATTGTACTGTCTACTCTCCTTGGAGTTAAAGTATGGCCTTGTCACTTACTTTAGCCCATGAAAATTGAACAGAAAGGAGTTGCACACAGAAGCTTTAAGAACAAGTTTAAGATTTGTCATATCTTCTTTACTTTCTGGAATTATTATGGAAACATTTATTGAGAAGCTTAGGGCTTCATGTTGGCCCACACTGGACATTGGCCTGCAATTTAGAGATCGTTTTATTATAGTATAACTTACCTTATCCTTATGATGCAAGTCTTACCATGATGCCTGACACCCAAAAGCACTGGATAAAACTCTTGCTATTGCTGTTGCTGTCATTATTATTATTAATTTTATTATAGTAACATTGTATGACCTATGTAGAAACATAGCAGGAAGTAAATATCTTTCTTTTGAATAAGGATGAGTTTTAAGGCATTAAAGTACAAGTCTTTTGATCCTATCTTCAATTCAAATTATTTGTCAGAGGTGGTGGAATGGCAATACTAGGTCCAAAGAGGACTCCTGGTGGGAAAAAGTAAATTTTATGTTTTGAGTGCTAGTTTTCTATTGATTAGCAATATAACACTGGATACACATACTTTTGAAGTCATTTAGCTTGAAGACCTAATAAATCTATTTATGAATGCAAAAAACCTTTAAAAATCAAGTCTATAAATAAAAAAAAAGTTAACTCAATGAAATACTATTAGGAATAGTAAAATTTGTCTGAAAATGTCGATATAAACTAGCAAAGGTTATTTATTTTTAGGCACAGAGATTACAGTTTAAAAGAAATAACTAACTTAACGGGACAGAAATGTCAGTTTGAACTGAATGTAGCTCAGTTTCTCTTAAACCTTTGCAAGGGAGACACAGGAAAAAAATAAAACTTTCTCTGGTGGCAGAAATTGCTAACAGCACCAGAGTAAATCTACTCATTTTGAAACATGTAAGGACAGATCTGGAGGGGTAGGGAAATGCAAAACACCTCAGAGGCAATTTTTCAGTGAATAGAATTAAATCAAAGCAGAAAGTAAGTTTACTAGAACATAAATATAAATGATAAAATGAGAACTACATTTTATAAAATAAGAACGTGTCCCTTCAATAAGTATTTCAGTGGTATGTACAAAATCGACTCCATGATTTAAAATTCTATAAATGAAATTCTAAATATCCTATTTCTGGTGCATACCAAAAACTAGTGACTTAGGTATATTGTTTCTTTTCTGGAGCTCACCATCTACTACAATAGCTGAAGGAAAAATTAATTGAATTTGTATTATATGTTAGTAATAAATAAATTAATAGTACAATCACAATAGTAGCCTTAATAGGCTTGACTTGAAATAATGTACTTTAAAAGGCTTGATTTGAAAATATGCAAATATTGCTTTTTCTAAGTCATTGAAATAACCAATGCAACTTCCTCTGCTCTGGGAACTGAAGAAAAAGAAATTATTCAATGGACTAGGTTATAAAGTTACTGTACTTTTAATTTTCCTGTTGTTTGATGTATTAACCTAAATAGATTTGTGAAATGTGTGTTAGTAAGAATGAGAAATAACCTTTTGTTTCACTTTGAGATTTCTTTCTTTATTCAGAGCTCATAGTACTATGTGCTATCAGAAGTCTTAACCCGGAAGCTAAGTTTCCAGCAAGTGTTATCTAGACATTGCATGGTTTAGTTTGTGTTGGTACTAAAACATCACACATACAAGTGATATCATGCAGTATTTGTCCATGTCTGGCTTATTTCATTTAGCATAACATCCTCCAGTTTCATCCATTTCATTGCAAGTGGCAGGGTTTTCTTATTTTTAAGGGTTGAATAATATTCTATTGTATGTATGTACCACATTTCTTTATTCGCTCATCTGTTGATGGCCATTTAGGTTGCTTCCATGTCTTAGCTATTGTGGGTAATGCTGCTATGAACATGTCTTTACAAATATTTCTTCAAGATCCTGATTTCAATTCCTTTGGATTTCCAAAGGAATTGGATACCCAGAATTGTGATAGCTGGATCATCCAGCAGTTCTATTTTTAGTTTTCTGAGGAACCTCCACACCGCTTTCCACAGTGGTTGCAACATTCCCCTCTCCTGGGGAAACTCAGAGGTATTAGTGAAAGGGTACAAGGTTTCAGCTATGCAAGAAGAATGAGTCTGAGAGAGCTATAGTACTACATAGTGCCTATGCTAATAATATTTTGTTGTATAGTTAAAATTTTGCCAGGAAAGTAGATCTCATGCTAAGTGTTCTTATCACAAAATAATAATAATAATAGCAATAATAATAATAGCAATAATAAGTAAAGAGGGTGAGAAGAAAATTTTGAGGTGATGGATATGTTTATGGCATAGATTGTGGTGATAATTTCACAGGTGTACACTTATTTTCAAACTTACCAAGTTGTATACATTAAGTATACATAGCTTTTTGTATGTCTATAATATCTCTCAATAAAGTAGTTTAAAAATTAAAATAAAATAAAACACAAACCCATACACAAACTACTGCATCAATAAAAAAAAACTTAATTCTTAAGGTTACATCAATAAACCTTATTTTAATTAATCCATGTACTCATTCCAGTTGGTAAGCAGCTTTTATATTCAGAAAGTTAAATACAATAATAATATGTTCAAGTAATAAATAAAAGAATAACAATTATTTTTCAACGTGAAGCTATGCACATATATATTATGTCATGGTGGGGTGTATGTGCATGTGTGTGTGTTTATTAATATATATGACTTAAATTTTATGATTTGTGCATCATACTAGAAACAATATGAATAAAATTCAAACTAATTTAAATAGGATAAATATCACATTTTCTTTTGTTCTAAAGAGAAAATACAGATCATGTCCTTTTCTTCAGTTCACCAAGGTTTCCTCAAATGGCTTGACACTACTGAGTTAAATAAAGTAATAAGACTCCCCTGAATTTTTAAAATACATTAAAATGGAAATCTCTTTCACTAACACATCTCCTAGAATTATCAAATCTTCACCACTGAAGGATAGTCATTGGACAGATGAATGGGTTTTTACTCCTTCTATCATTTTTAATTGTCATGGAATTACATTTATCCTCCCTAAACCAGTACAATGTATGCTTTTCTTGGTTCAGTTGAAAGGGATGCACCCTAGCAAAGATAAATTATTCCATTATCACCAAAACATTTATTATATGTCCACATTTTTAGGAGGCAGTGCTGAGTGTTATAAATGGAAATTAATTAGGCTCAATTCCTGCTTCTTTGGAGGTTACAGTGTGAGATGTTCAGACAGTAATGATACAGGAATTTTAAGGTCATGCATTCAATATGGGGATGCAAAGAAATGAGTTAAGTAAGTTTTTACCATGAGCATTTGCACCCTTGAGCAAAGTGTATCAGTGACCTGGGTGAAAAGGGAGATGCATGTCATGGAGATTAACGGTCCCTCCACAAATCATGTAAAAAAGATCCTTGCCAAAATCACTTCCAAATGAGAGCATGATAATAAGGGATAGGCACAGTGTAATTTTTGCTAAATCTTCCATATCCCATCTCATAAATTACTGAACGAAATGGATTGTCAGCTTGCATCTTCTCTATGCCTTTTAAAAATTTTTTTATATACTCTGGGGAAGAGGATTCAAAAGGGAATAAACTAGTTATTGGTAAGCATCCCTGAGAAAAAGTGTGGATATTTTTCATACTGGTAGAGATTTAAGCACATGCTTAGAGAATTATACCCATTTCATATACTAAACATCTTTAATACACCAACATATCATTACCTTATCTTTACTTCCCAATCTTTAAATAGGGATATCTTATTAGTTCTATCACATATCCCTCTTTCAAACTCACTACTATTTCTTCACCTTTTCCAGGGCAACCAAATTAACAAAAGTTGTTAATCTTTTCATTCTGGATAATTGTAATAACCTCCAAATTTTTCTTGATCTCTCCTTACTGTATTCCACACAGCATTGCTTCTGACCAAGAAACTCACTTCACAGCCAAAGAAGTACATCAATGGGCCCATGCTCATGGAATTCATTGATCTTACCATGTTTCCCACCATCCTGAATCAACTGGCTTGACAGAATGCTGGAATGGCCTTTTGAAGACTCAATTACAGGGCCAGCTGAATGACAATACCTTGCAGGGCTGGAACAAAATTCTCCAGATGGCTCTATATGCTCTGAATCAGTGTCCGGTATATGGTGCTCTTTCTCTGATAGCCAGGATTAATGGGTCCAGGAATCAAGAGGTAGAAAAGAAGTGGCATCACTTACCATCATCTTTACTGACCCAGTAGCAAAATTTTGCTTCCTATTTCTTCAGTTTTATGCTCTGATGGCTTAGAGGTGTTAGTTTCAGAGAAAGGAATGCTTTTACCAGGAGACACAACAATAAATCCTTTGAACCAGAAGTTAAGTCTGCCACCTGGGAACTTTGTGCTCCTCATACCTTTGATTCAACAGGCCAAGAAATAAGTTATGTTATTGGCTGGGGTTATTGATCCTGACTACCAAGGGGAAATGGTACTACTGTTCCACAATGCATGTAAAAAGAGTATATCTGGAATGCAGGAGATCTCGTAGGACATCTCTTAGTATTATCATGCCCTGTGATTAAAGTCGATGGAAAACCACAACAACCTAATTCAGGCAGGACTAAAAATGGCCTGGACCTTTCAGGAGTGAGGGTTTGAGTCAGCCCATCAGGTAGAGAACCATGACCAGCTGAGGTCTTGCTAAAAGCAAAGGGAATACAGAATGAGCAGTAGAAGGCAATTATAAATAGCAGCGACTACCAAGTGACCAGTTACAGAAAAGAGGACTGTAATTGTCATGAGTATTTCCTTCTTATTTTGTTTATACGTGTGTGTATATATAAACACTATATATATATATATAGACAGAGAGAGAGAGAGAGAGCACCCAGATATCTTTGTTTTCCTTCATCTCTTTTTGCCTTATCATGTAACATAAGATGTGTTGTCTTTACATCACTATTTAAGCCTTGTTAATTTCGCATCACAGTATTTAAGTAATGGGATATCAGGAGAGAAGTAAACATCAGTCAAAGACCTTACCTCTTCTTCTGGGGAAGTGGTTAGTATAATACATTTCCAGCTATGCACAAGCTAGTTTTATTATGTTCAGTGGAATTATGACTTTGATATTTTGTCTTTATTTTATGATTAAGTATGGTTTATGGGGATGTATATGCGTTCCAAGTTGACAAGGGGTGTCCCTATGGTGGTTAATTTTATGTATTAACTTGACTAGGCAAAGAAATGCCCAGAGAGCTAGTAACATTGTTTCTGGGTGTGCCTGTGAGGGTGTTTCTAGAAGAGATCAGCCTTTGAATAAGTAAACTGAGTAAAGAAGTTTGTCAGGCATCTTCTAATCCATTGGGCATCCAAATAGAACAAAAAGGCAGAGGAAAGGCACATTCATTCTCTCTCTCTCTCTCTCTCTCTCTCTCTCTCTCTCTCTCTCTCTCCCATCTTCTTTGGCCCTCAGATATCAGAGCTTCTGATTCTCAAGTCTTTGGACTCTGGGACTTACATCAGGGGCCTATCCCCCATCCTCACCTACTCTTATTTCTACCCCAGACTGGGAGTTACACCATTGGCTCCCCTGATTCAGGTTTTTGGACTCAAACTGAAGTACACCACTGGCTTTTTGGGGTCTCCAGCTTGCAGATACAATATTGTGGGTCTTTTTAGCCTCCATAATCAATCACTTGAACCAATTCCTATAATAAATCTCCCCTTATATACTTATCTCTCTATGTATATCATTCATTCTGTTTTCTTTTTTGGAGAACACTGAATGATATTCTCCTCATGTCTAAATGGTTATTAGAACTTATTAATTTTACCACAAACTCATCCCTGCTTCACCTTTTCAAAACAGACAAATTAACATACGTTGTTAATTTTTTCAACCTGGATAATTGTGATAACCTTCTAGTTATTTTTCTTGATCTCTGTGGCTACTAATCACTTGCATGACAGGGACACACTACTGACTTATTATTAATTTTGTTTCAAAAATATACATCATGTAATAAAGTTTTCACTGTAAAAACATCAAAGAGATTTTCATCAATTAGACACTGAAATTTTGACTCATCAGATTAGCACATAATCAATGCCAATCTACCAATATTTTTTCAGCCAACTCTTCTTCATCGTCTTCCCATTTCCCCATCTCTCAGCCCTAAGCTTAATGAATGTTTTGTGTTTTTTCATGCGTATTTGTATATGCATATATTGTTCCCTCTATTTGCAAAATTGCTTTTTTTTCCACTTCAAGAGACTTTACCTTCAATATCAAGTCTAAATGTTACCCTTTTATAGAGTTTTCCAGGGAGTTCCAATGCAGCCACACATTGTTTGTCTCACGATGTTTTACGTATCTGATGCTTTCAATATTCTCGGAGCTCTTAAAAGGTAGATAGAGGGTCTTGTTCATATTTTCTAATTTGCTGACACCAACTCAGTTAATATTATCTTCTCATTACCTGTTGATTTTGATTTTCATAGTTCTTTCAAGCACGTTGTTTCATTTTAACTTTCAATAAGTTTGTAAAGTATTGCAGAAGAGATTTTATTCCTCTATAATAGACAAGAAAATTGAGTCTTGAAGCCAATAAATATCTGAGAGTTTTAGTTTTGTTTTAAATATTCACTTTGATTTTCTTATACCTTAATGTCTTTCTAATAATAGTATATCACAGCATTTATTATTTATAAATAGTACATTAAATCTGTGTATGTGCATATATGTATATATAAATATATTTCTTCCATGTGTAGTAGAAAGAAAAATTATCCCTTTGCATATGACTTTCTTTGAAAATTCATAAGGATCGGTATATATTACAAGACAAAAAATCCGTTAGCCTTTATTTCTTTTCTTTTGCATCCAATCTCATCATACTATTAACTATGGCTTGACGGATGATCCAACCAAGTTATTATACTACATTTTAGATAAATGCTTTAGGATAATGATATTTATGAAATAATCATTGGGTCAACTACCATGAATCAAGCATTCCAAAAGCCTTGGTACAAAAGTTCTAATAGTTCGTATCCTTTGTGCACCTTAAGGGGGCTAAGTATAAATTTATTTTGATAATGTCAATGTCAGTATTTTTATTTTTATTCTATTCAAAATACTATGTCAAAGACAAACCAGATGTAGTTGTCATCCTACATGAAGGTGGAGGTGGGATAATGATATTAACCAAATATGTAAACCTATTTTTTATTCCAGAATGAGAGGAAGAACATTCAGGCATTTTTAGGACTCTCTAAAAGGCAAAGCAAATAGCTATTCATTTGTTTTTATAGGATAATGCTGTGTTTTCATATATACAACAATGGTATTCCCACAGCTTTTAGTGTGGCATATTGCTTCAATTTCTTCTATAGTGGCTGCTGTGGTTATGTCTTGGTTCATTCACGTTAAGTTGTCCAATCCCTACTTATCTGTAGCCTCGCATTTATAAGTAGATGCTTGGAATCTTTTAGTGACCTTCTACTGACCAACTCTGTTTGTACAAATATCTCTTCTCATCAGAACATTTAGAGCAAAGTTTGGTAAATAGTGCGAGATTCAGGAAAGAAAACATAAATCGAAACTAAAATCATAATTCAATGCCTTGAACTCTTGCTATATATTTTCTTTCATTCTTGGGAGTTATTGAAATGATTAACAGACCCAAACTATTTGAAATGCATGTCTCTAAAATCTAATTGGGATGCAACCACATTTGAGTAAAGGGCTATTAAAATGATGAAATCATTATATTGCATCCAAGGATAAAAGACATTGTAAATATTTAGTCTTTCACAGTCACAAACCACTTAAATGAATGAATATAGTCTATTCATTGGTTTATGGTTCTAATATCCAGCAGGAAATGTCAAATTCACATGCTGTTCCAGAACACAAGATTTAGCTTTTGGATTTTTAATTTAGCTAAAAGATGTGTAAAAGCACACATTCAGATCCCTAATGGTTCCACATCTGTGTAAGATTATATGCAAACAATAGTTGAGCTAGTATTGGCAGTCACATAGGCTAACTAACTTGAATGTAATTAATTGTGTTTTTTTTAGGTAGAAACCAAAAGAATGAAGGAACACAATTTAGAGAAGTGCTGTTTTCAGTAATAATCTTACATATGAGGTAAGGCTCAAAGTTGCCAAAATGAAATCTGGAAATAAAGATCCATCAGCCTTATGTCTAAAGTAAATCATAATTGTTCTGAAAATGATTAACGCTGGGTGACAGCCAGTGTTCCTTTGATAAAATAGTACTTAGTCTGATTCTACAATTGAGTAGACAGGAAATGGCTCACCTTTTGATAATGAATTAACTCTTTCATACAGGACTATAGTAATTCCAAAATATAAGTCACGAAATGTCTCAATGCCAGGAAATTTAACAGAGTTTCCACAGGTAGCAGACAATTGCTCTTTTTTATCATGATCTCATATTCCTCTTTCTTTTACTCTTTTTTCCTATCTGCATATTTTGGTGGACATTGTACCTATTGCTCAAGGAGCTTCTCAAAAATTCTCTTTGCTGATTTGGCTCCATCAAGATAGAAGTTAGTAAGCAACAGCATGACAGTACTCTTCAGTGACTTTTTAGCTTGCAAAATTACACAAGATATTTTCAAGTACTTTGTAATAAGGTGGGACACAGGCAGAGCAAATCCTTACAATTTGTCAGAGGTAGGCATTAAAATTGTAATAATATCTTGAGACTTCTTGATTTTTGGAGTGCAAAAATCTATTAAGCTGGGTCTCTGCCATCATATAGTGTACTTAAATGCTTCCTTTAGACACATGTCTCCACATTACACACCACACTCCTTATATGCAATGTTGCCAAGCCCAGGCTCTTCCTTCCCATGGGCATAACTTAAATGCATCTAGAAAATGATTTGAACTGCAGAGTGCATGTCATTTTAACTGGAGACAGGAATAAAGCCTTGGAGACAGCACCGTTTGTGGTTATAGTAGTCCAAGTTAAAAATGACCAGAGCATCAACAAGGGATTTGGCTGCTAGACTAGTGTGGTTATTAATGGACTCATGCTCTTTCCTCAATAAGGGAACTGCTTCTACTCCTTATGGTTATGGGAATAGGAAATGGAAGGAGACAACACTTTACTGGCAGACACATTACTGACCCAGCAGAGGCAGCAAGAATAATAAGCAGAGAAGGCTTCAGAAAAGAGAGTTCTGCCAAGCAGAATAATTGCTGTAGAAGTGCAAGTTTCCTTGGATATGATGGTGAATGGGTTGGATAATCCTCCATCAGAGTAGAATGGACCAACCAAGTGGGTTATTGAGTCAACTCATCCTAGAATGTTGAAACCACACTGAGTAAGAAGCAAAGGCATCCTGGTTCCTACCCATTTATAAGTGATAGTTTGAGGGAACCAATCTATCATTTCATTTATGATATATATAAATGGTAATTTGCTACCCTTATGTTTGGGACAGTCTTGAGTTCACATATTTATTCTATAATCATTATATAAAAATCAATCTTGGCTGGGTGTGGTGGCTCAAGCCTTTAATCCTAGCACTCTGGGAGGCCGAGGCGGGAGGATCATTTGAGCTCAGGAGTTCGAGACGTGCCTGAGCAAGAGTGAGATCCCGTCTCTACTAAAAATAGAAAGAAATTATATGGACAACTAAAAATATATATACAAAAAATTAGCTGGGCATGGTGGCACACGCCTGTAGTCCCAGCTACTTGGGAGACTGAGGCAGATGGATTGCTTGAGCCCAGGAGTCTGAGGTTGCTATGAGCTAGGCTGACGCCACGCACTCTAGCCCAGGCATCAGAGTGAGACTCTGTCTGAAAAAAAAAAAAAAATCAGTCTTGATTTTTTTGCTTCAGTAAGTATGACTATTAACATAGAATGCAATTTTTAGACCAGTGTAACTCTCTAAGATAATGCTTAAAATAAATAAATAAAATGGTTAGGCTTTTAAAAAAATTTTAAAAAATAGCAAATATTTTTAGTTAGAAAGAAACAAATATTAAGTGTATGCTTTTAGATTTGATATTTTGCTTATTTCATATCTTAAAATAATTTACTTATAACAATAATCAAATCTTTATGAAAAACATATTTGGAACTAGACTCAATATAATAAAATGCATAAGACAAATGAAGAAGGAATAAATAATGGAAGAACATAAATTAATAATATTAAATAAGAAAACAAGCCATGTAGCTGAATGCTAAATAATATCCAGAAATGGTCCTGCCTTAGAAATAGACATTTTGTTTAGTGTTGTTTCTCCTCTTTTTTTCACTATGACTTAGGGAGGTCAGAGATAGTTTAGCCTGGGAACAAAGACACAATTAAAGGAGTCTAGAAGAGGGAGAAACCAGTACTCACCTCTGCTACTTTGAAATTGAGAGATAAGTGGAGAGTATCTGAAGTAAGATGACTTTTATAGAACTATATTTTTGAGATGCTTAAAATTCTTCCACTAACGATGTATTCTTCCACTTGTGATATATTATTGAATTTCAGAGCAAGAATTTATCAAAGACTTTAGGGTCAAAACATGATTTATTTAAATGAAAGTGTCCCCTGAAAGGGTCACAACATTAGCAACAGATACTGGGCAGTCTTCTTTGTAATACTGTTAAAATAATCTTGCTTGCTGTTTAAAAAAAAGAAGGAGAGTTTTCTAAGGAGTTATGGGAAAAGAAAATCAGGTACCTGAATTAGGGAGAAATGGAAATAGGAAAGTCTCAAGAATGGACTTTCCCGGATCTGTGCCTTTTCTGCAGTTTGCTCCACTCTGTGTACAAAGGGGTCCAGCTCTAGCTGCTCTTCCCCGATGATATTATTGGCAGTCACCTGAAAGTCTGCACAGAGAATGTCACAGTCACGGCAGGATTTTTTCTGTATTGAAAAAGCAGAAACCAAGTTCTTGGCACTCCATCAGAAGAGATGTGATTTCCTAACTAAAGCGAAATGCTCAATCAGAAGAGTTTTTGGAACTTTTCCCTCTGCCATGGAACCTGGTGAATGGTTTATGTTTTTCCAAAATTACTTGAAATTTAGCTGCTAGGAGGCTGTGCCGACTGTTCCAATTCTCCTTTCAATTTTGTATTTTGTTGGATGCTTCCCTTAAGTCTTCCAGTGTAGTTCAGTCATTAGTCAGAGCTGGAAGGTTTATTATTTATTTTGACAGTCACCAGCTTATTTTGTCAAACAGTACACATTACTGCTCCATTTGACAGGTGTTACTCTTAAAAACCTTCAGTTTCTTTCTCCCCCTTGTGTGAAGCTTCTGTATCCGCTGTCTTGTTTACTTTCCCAAAGGAAACACAATACGTTTTCTGGTTGATAAAAGCTTTGTTTAGTTGCTACTTGTCAGTGACACGTTAAGCAGCCATTGGCCAAAAACTTTTTTCTTGATTTAATCTAAATTTTGGTAAAGTGCTTAAGCTGAAACCAACAGGAATTAAAATGTTAATATTAATAGAAGAACAAAAGAAAGGACAGTGAATGCAATGTAAGTAGAGGTATGTAGACAAAAAAAGAGATGATGGAAAAGGCCTTCTGTATGAATGTCAATATAGGATGGATGGTGAATTTGATTTTGGATATGTTGCTTATGACATATCATGCAAATATTTGGATATTACTCTTTTTGCTGATGTTCGTGACCCATGATTTTTGTACATTCAGTTCTCTGACTTTCTTGTCTGCTCAAGTATTACCTCCTCAGGAAGCCTTCTTTGGCCACCCAATGTAAATACTTCTCTACCACCTCCTTGGTAGCTCTCCCTCTTTAAGAAATGATTTATGTTTCTTATTAGAATGTTTCATTGCCTGTCAGGAAGAAAAACAAATATTTTTTTAATTAATTATTGTTAACCCCTTATTTTTTTTAGCCATACTGTGCAACACACTACCTTAATGTTTAGTGGCCTAAAATGCAACCAGTTTATTAGTCATAATTCTGTGGTTCTGGAATTTGAGCAAGGCTCATCAAGGATTGCTCATCTCTGCTCTGTGTGGTAGTGGCTGGGATCATTCAGGTGGTAGCTGGGCTAGAGGACGAAAGGTGGCCTCACTCACTGGTCAGGGACCATAGTGCTGGGCTGCTGCTGGGGTCTCTATCCACATGGCCACTCTCTACAGAGGGACAACCTGGACTTCTTTTCCATGAACCTCAGGATAGCAAAAGAAAGAAAGGAGAAGCTAGCCTGTCTCTTAAAACAGGTCCAGAGCTAGCGCAGCTTCACTTCTACCACATTCTATTGGTAAAATCAAGTCCAAAGCCAATCCAGATTCAATGAAAAGATAAATAGATTCCACTTTTTAACATGAGAAGTAACATGTACATACAGACAAGGGAGGGATTGTTACAGCCATCTTTGCCAACTATTCATCATACTTTCTAGAATTCAAACTTCCGAGTGTATCATCTGGTTGTGTGAAATCAAGAATAGTTGCTCACTTATGCATTTTTTGCATCATGTCTACATTGAAACATTATTGAGTACCATGTCCACATCTCTAATCCTGATATATTTCTTTTAACTAGACTCTTTTATCTCTATCTGCTTATTGTACATTTCTTTTTACGTGTTCTAATATCACTTCAGAAAAAAATATCACAATAAACATCTTTTCTCCCATTCCATTTTTCTCTTAATTCTTCTATTTTATAAATTGTATTATCTCAGGCTTTTATTATCATCAAAGATTTAAAATGTAAAGTTAACTTTCTCTCTTTCTTTTGCAATCAGATAGAACCAGAACCACATTTGAAAATTGGCTCTTATATATACTGACAGTGTAGAATTGATTAACTCAAACTTTCTGATCTTATTTATTATTCATTTAAGATTGATATGATATCCTCATCTCAGTGTCATTGTGGACATTAGTTAAGAAACTAACTTCGTAGAGGGCCCAAAGATGTTAAGCACTCATTAAATGCAAATTTCTGAATTCATGAAGTTTTTCTCTAGTGCTTGTGGTCTCCATGCATTATTATTAACATCTATGTGTATGCTGTATCTCTACAACTAAAGAGTAAACTCCTTGAAGGTAGTGACTGAAAAAGTCTTGGCATAGGATCATACACATTTAGAATTTGGAATATAATAAATTCTATTGATTCATCAAAATTGACATTAATTAAAAAGCATAAACACCATTTTGGGGGGAGTAAATATGAGTTCTCTGGCTTTATCGAAGACAAGGCAATGTATATGAATTCATTTTGTTGTTGTTTTGTGTTCAATACAATGCTGTGCTCTCTATAAAGCAAACTCTATTTTAAAAGAAATGTCTATAAGAAAATAAGAGAGATGGTATAAAGGGGTCTACTGATAGTGATAGTCAAAGGAGGATTTTCAAGACCTAATAACCAGATGTTGAGGCCATTTTGATAATTGCATCCCTTTTAGGCTTGCATTAAGATCTTTAGACCTTCTTTAAAAAAGTTAAATAATATTGCAGCAATGTAGTTTTAGCCGAATACATTTTGGAGACTAAATGGTTTTTTTCTTTCTCTATGTGAAATATGATTATTTCAATTTCTAGTAACAATAATTAATCACTGACTAGTTCATCAGCCTGCAGCTGGGATTGGAGAGCTGACTTCCTTTCTTTATTCCTATTTTATGTTCTGCTGTGCTCAGCAGGAATTGAGAAAACTAGTAACCTTTCCCTATCCTCAGTACCTTTTTCTAATACTGGCAAAGAAGATAATTTCGAATATTTTTCCCAAGTACATATTTCCCCACATATTTCATTTTTTCAATTTTATTGAGGTATAATTGAAAAATAAATATTTTATGTATGTGTGTATATATAAATAAAATAATATGATATTTTGATATACATATAAATTATTAAATTATTTCTACAATCAAGCTAATTAACATAGCTATATACTTAAGATCTACTCTTAGTGAATTTCAAATATACTCAGTATTAACTATAGTCAGCAGGTTATACATTAGACATCTAGAATTCATTTAACTTATAATTGCAATTTTGTACTTTTTGACTGATATCTTCCCATTTTCCTCACCCTCAATCCCTGGTAACCACCCTTCTATTCTCTGTTTCTATGAGTTCACCTTTTTTAGATTCCCAAGGTGAGATAATGTAGTATTTGTTTTTCTGTGTCTGGCTTATTTTACTTAGCATAATGTCCTACAGGTTCATCTATGTTCTTATAAAAGGCAGAATTTCCTTCTTTTTTAATGCTGAATAATATTCCATTGTACATATATATACCACAATTTCTTTATCCATTCATCCATCGATGGGCACTTAGGTTGTTTCCATATCTAGGCTATTGTGAATAATGCCTCAATGAACATGGGCGTGCAGATATCTCTTCAAGATAGTGATTTCATTTCTTTTGGATAAATGCCCAGAAATGAAATTGCTGGACCATATGGTATTTCTATTTTTAATTTTTTGAAGAATCTCCATACTGTTTTCCATATGGTTGGACTAATTTACATCCCCATCAACAATGTATAAGGGTTCCCTTTTCTCCATATCTTCACTAATGCTTGTCTTTTGACTTTTCAATAACAGTCATCTAAAGAGTGTGATTTGATTGGTGTTTTAATTTGCATATTCCTGATTATTAGTGATATTAAGGACCTTTCCAAATAACTGTTGGCCATTTGTGTATTTTCCTTTACAAAATGTCTGTTCAGATCCTTTTCCCAGTTTTTATTTGGGTTATTATCATTATTATTTTTGCTGTTGGATTGCATGAGTTCTTTATATGTTTTGGATATTAACCTTTTATTGGATATATGCTTTGCAAATATTTTCTCTCACTATGTGAGTTGCTATTTCATTTCATTGATTGTTTCTTTTGCTTTGCAGAAACTTTAGTTCGATGCAGTTTCACTTGTTTTTTTCCACTTTTGTTGCCTGTACTTCTGGGGTCAAATCCAAAAAATCATGGTCAAGACCAATGTCATGGATCTTTTTGCCTATTTTTTTCTTCCAGTAGTTTTTGGTATCAAGTCTTATGTTTAATCTTTAATAATTTTGAGTTGATTTTTTGTATCGTACAAAATAGGGATCCAATTTCATTTTTTTTATGTGGATATCCGATTTTTCCAACATCACTTATTGAATAAACTCTCCTTTCCCCATTTCTCTGATGTATTCCTGAAGGGAACTTTAGAAGTACAAGTTTTGATCCTGTTGGTTATAATAGACATTTCTAGAAAGATCTTTTTCCTTAAGGTTTGACCAGCCATTCTTTGCTATTTTTCATTAAACAATACATGCTACAGAAATGATTGTATTACTCACTCTGAATAGATAATGATTTTCCATTTCTTGGCTACCTGACATTTTGAACTTCATGGGAATTGGCATATAAAACACTGAGTTAATGTCCACAGACAGAACAACTATTAGAAAATACATTAGTCAGATATTATATATATTTTAAACTTTGAAATAAACTTTATATTTTCTAATTCTAATATACAAAGTCAAAATTAGTTTAGGAATTGATCTGAGCTATGCGACTCTAAGTCTATACTATATAAGTATATAACATCCACTGATCAATAGATCTTCTTCTACTGTTATTATCAATATGTTGCATTTTCTAGAATTCTATAAGGACATTTTGTAACCTATTTGGGTCATTCCTAGGAGGTGCTAGAAGGTTGGTCTTGGAGCAACATGCTCTCTCTCTGCTCCAAGTAACAGAGAAGGAGTAAGTTCATTTAGAGCAAGTGTTCTTAATTAAATAATCTGTAGACTTTAAACTATCTACAAATGTCAAAGCACAGTTTATGTATTAGGCATTTTCTATTGCTTTCATTAGTTTCTCTAAAATATTAAAATAAGTTCCCTTAGTGGGAACCAGAATTTCTCTTCAGGACAGTACTGAATTACTTCCTATATAATTATGTTCATTTATTTACTTAAGTATTTTAAAATCAGCAACCCTTGGAAATGGTAGCTGCAAGAACAAGAGACTAAAGGTTTTTCGGCTACCTGTAATGTAACTGAAATCATAATTAGTACACATTAATAATATTATATCTGTTAAGAACTTGGGTTTGAGATTTTACCTTACCTATGTGATAAATTCTCTTACCACAGTTTCATGTGTGATGGCAAAAGCACAAGATTCCTGGGTCAGAAACAAAGGACTTTGTTACTCACAGCAGTAGCAACAGTCAGAGTATCAACATTTATTCTGGTGTCTCACAGGACAATACTAGTAGGCCAAGTGCCTGCATATGCACAGTGGTTTGCATTCCAGGAGAGGAATTCCAAGGTTAGGGAATCCAGATCTTTTATAATGGGCAGTAAACCTGCCTGTCCTTTCCCCCAAAGGAAACATTATTTTTGTTATATTTAACAAGAAACAAACCTGTCTTATACTTTGTAGGGAGAGATCATCCTTACCTTCCAAGTCTGTTGTACAAATATCCTTGAAATGATAGACCAGAAAAATGGCTGTCATTGCCTCTGTTCTCAGGATGTGCAGAAATATGTGAGATGTATAAAGAATGTTCTTTTTTTACTACATCCACCCCTTTACTCAATGCTATCTTGACTTTTAGCTAATTTTTAGATGAGTACACCAGTCTGACAGCCGCACTAATTAATCTGATAGCAGTTGGGACTAAATCCATTTAATTTTTATTATACAGCATTTAATTAAGGTTACTATCAACAAGACTCTGAGCAGCAGGATGGGTTAATCTGTAGTATTAATATCAACTGTGCTCCCCAGAGTCCCAGTCTCAACAAAATGAACAAATCTTATAAATCGTCCAGATCTACATTAGATATCCAGGTGGTTCTCTTCGTAAGTTTCCATATTGATCTTTCCACTTGGCTCAAGGCATTAATTCAGGAACAGCAGGATTTATTAGAGAATGAGCTTATTCTACCTTGGTCTGGAAAGAGAAGATCTAAAGCCAAAATTATCTATAATGACTATGGTCACTGAGTTAAGGCTAACCTGAATACATTCCAGGACCAAGTTGACGTACTTGATCACCTCGACTAATATCAAAGACAAATTTTATACTACCTTTTCTAATTGGACGATTCATATTATAGGTAAAACTGCCTACAAGATGCGTATAAATAGCAAGACAGCTTCCCTGGGAAGCTTCCCCAAGTAATCAAGTGTAGCTCATTTTGGAGAGATAGTGCAGTCATCCAAGGGCTACATGATCCATTAGGGGATGTTTCCTCAAATCCCTGAGGGTCTCCTATGACCACTTCTAAGGCGATGATCACTACTTTGAGGGAAGATAACTATAATGTTTGGCTTGAACACAAGAAATATAGTCCCAAGAGCACACATGGTATCCCTAAAAAGAAAGTGCTGTTTACAATCACTGGGGCCACTGAAGCAAGATCTACATCATCTAGGAACATAAGTTAACATTTTTGCAATGTGGCCTCCTGGCCATCTGATAACCTTTAAGTTTTTCAATTCACTTTGAATAATTAAGTATAATAATTGTTTTTAGAGGTAATGTCAGAGGGCAGTCAGTCCTCTCTGTCCTGTTTTTCCTCACCATTATTAGCCAAGTAGCCTTTAGCCACTCCATAAAATGACTAAGCTACAACAATGGAAGTAAGGAGAAGCAGATAACTAGAGGTACTGCTTGAATTGCACTGGAGGTGAAAGGACTATGGTTATTATCTACTCTTTTGATACATTTTTTGCTAAGGATAAATAAGAGGACTAGCAATCAATTTGTGGACAGAGCTGCCCGTAGAGGATTACAGACCCAAAAATCAATTAAATTTAAGTGCTTGTTACAGTTTGGGAGACCCACACAAGGGAATTTTTCTTGAGGATGGCTCTAGGGGTAGTCAGGAAAAAAAAATAATTATGAATGTCCCTCCCTCACCCCTGCCTCCTGGGGTCTAAGATGGTCACTCCTTAGATTTCAGAGTTGTTACTCTTCCTCGACCACCATAAAATATCTGTGTCTTATTACAGTAGCTATAACTTCACTTTTTAAAAATCATCCCCTGCTGACACTCCCGTACTTTTCATTTAGAATGGATAAGTGCAAAAGTGACAAAGGGAATTCAGCAAAACTTATAGGAACCTGATATTCCCTCACTTTGACCAGTGTAGGCCATTTTAAAGGAATTTGGCAAGCAGTGTACTCAAACAATTGGCCATTATCTTAATGATTTAAATAGTTCAATCTTCCAAAAGAATCCAGGTGGTTGAATGAGAATTAAGTTTGAATCTTCCAGGCCTCCTTTTGACCAGGCTTCCACCCAGGGTGTGTACAAATCAGGCCATCATGGAGTTGCTGATAGGGGAAAATGACACATGCCATGTCTGGTATTGATCAGGACAGAATCCCAAACTTTCAAAATACCTTTATATGATGTCCTATCCTTTTTATCCTGATAATTATGGAGGAAGTGACTAGAAAGTGATGATGTGTTTCTAGAGAGAGATGCATTCAGTAGTCAAACTTCTTTACTAAGATATGTGGATGAGGAAGAGTTGAGAGGTATAATCAGAAATCTTTTTGAGTTGATTTTTGAGAAGGCCATTCCAATGTTCTCCAATATCTGATGCCTGTGGATATTAGGACGTGAAGGAGATCCATTGTATAACTTGACTATTATCCCATTGTTATGTGAATTTTTGATAAAAGACATACCAGGTTCAGACTGTAAATGGTCTAGAAAGCTGAACGCATGATATAGACCAGTTTCAAGAGCCATAGTAGTGTGTGGACTTGGCTGATCAGGTCATGGACCACAACACTGTAAGATAAAAACTGTCACCAGCTGTGAGGCACTGCTGATCCCCTGAGAGGGGGCCATAGTCCTGTCTAGTCAATGTGCCACGAGCAGATGATAAAAATGTCCATTGTGATGTGGCCTCCCCTACCATGAAATAAACACATTAACTTTGGAAGATTCATATGCCTGGTGCATAGTGGTAGGCTGTGCATCACAAACTAAGGGTACTTTACTTTGTGCCCAATCTATAATGATGTATGTGTTGTCATGTCTAGCATAAGAATGGATCTAGGCAGCAATAGTGGCAATCTGAGTAGTGCAGGCTCAATCAGCAGATTGACTCCACTTGGTCTCATCAGAGAACAGACGCTCACTGTGGGTATCTCTATGAGTGACCCAGATGGCTCAATCAATAGGGTGATTTGTTTCTGCAATCTGTGGTCCTAAAGAGAGGCATCTCAAATCTGTCAGTCTATAGTTTACCAGGTGGCAGAATAAGTAAGTAGTTTTGACCACTGGCAAAAGCTCAAGAGATAGTAAACATAAAACAAGCTTCATCAAAGGGAATATCAGTCTACTGAATTGAATAACCACTTCCATATTCAGTTATGCAGAGCTAGTACTGTGGTTGGACAGCTGCAGCAGTTCAGTGGATGCCATCAGGTTTCCTTTAAGATGACCTACCAGTGAATCAGGCCCATACATTCAGTGGGACCTCTATGAACTAAGAATCCTATTATTCCAACAGCTTTGCTTCAGTTGGCAGAGTGAAGGATGAAGATTTCCCCAAAGATATAGTTACCACTTTTTAAAATGGAAAACAAATTTGTCATTGGGTCCAAGCCAAAGGCCTTCTTGAATATACTGTTTCCACCCGAGAAGTGAAGCTTGTTGGACCTTTGCTTATTAGCCATTATTAGTTACTGAATCCGTGTTAACCCAACCACAAATGGTAACATTAGTCTGGAAAGTCACAAAGCCTTCATGGATCAAATATACAGTTTTGATTAGTGTCTCATAGCAAGCCAATTACTACTTTTCAAAAGGAGTGTATACGCACCATCTGGGGGATGGACACGCTTGAAGCTCTGACTCTGGGGAGAAAGTGGGGGAAAGGCAACACACATAACCTAAACATTTGTACCCTCATAATATGCTGAAATAAAAAAAACAGAACAAAACAAAAATAAACCACCTCTCCAGAGAGCAGAGGTTGCCGGTAGTGCAGAAAAAAAAGGAGTGTACATGATAGCTGTGTCATAGAGGCAATGAATCCATAAGCTAAGAGGCTCCACTGGGTATAGGGTACCTCACATCTCTAAATAATCCAATCAGCAAAATCATTAGTCACAGAGACCTGTAGGTGAAAGAGGTCAGTAGTGTAGAGAACATGCAAAATTCACTGAACAGCTTCAAACATACCCTTTTGGTCTGAGTCCCATTCAACGATGCTTATTTGTCGACTAGCCAGTATAATGTTCCAAGTAGAATGCCACTTGAAACATGTATTTTCCCTAATACTCAAAGATTCCATAAATTGCTACGTCTCTCTTTGGGAGTGAGGTGGCGAAGACACAGCAGATTTTTCGTTGACTACCAAAGGGATTGAGTGTTTTGATACATACTCATAGTCCTAAGACACTTGTTGGCTACTAGGACCCTGAATTTCACTGGAGTTTACAGCCGCCCTTGGTAGTAGAAATGTAATAACACTGCATTCATGGCCATGGAAACTGAAGATTCTAACTTGCTAGTCATCAAGATATCATCTATTTAGTGAAATTTTCAGACATGGAAAGATATAGCCATTGATGTTATTCTGGCCCATCCCCTGGTGGAAAATGGCAAGGGAGCTTAGGTGTCCCTTGGTGAGTACTGCAAATGTATATTGGAGACCTTGCTGCACGAAGTATCTCAGGAATGGAAAAACAAACGCCACATGTACTCTCTAATAATTTGGAACTAATTGATGGGCACACATGGGCACAGAGAAAAGGAAAAGTCATTGGAAATCAAGAAAGGAGGAGGGGGAGGTGGAGAGGGGTATAAACCTACCTATCAGGTAAAATGGACACTACCCAAGTTATGGGCACATTAATAGCCCTGACTTGAGCATTATAAAAGCTATCCATGTAACAAAAACATTTGTACTCTCCTAATATTTTGAAATAAAAAAACCAAACAACAATAAAAAAAGAAATGCAAATTTGATCCATAATGAGATACCATTTCCTAGCCATCATTTTGGCAAAAATTGAAAAGCTTGATAATAAACTTTGTTGGCAAGGTTATTGCGAGACAGGCACTATTATTCATTGCTGGTGGGAATGCAAAATGATATAACCTCTATGGAGGAAAATTGGCAATATCTAATAAAACTATACATGCATTTACCCTTTGATGCAGCAATCCCACTTCTAGAAATATACTCTGAAGAAAATCCTCCAATAACATGAAATACATATGCACATGGTTATTTGTTGCAGTACTATTTATAATTAAAGAAGATTGAAAGCTACCTATATATATGCAAACAGGAAATTAGTGAAATAAACTATGACATATATATTTATACACAAAAACAAACAAACCCAATTTGACCTTTGCGTCAGATAAAAACACTATTTCCACCTCCTGAGGCTATTTGCAACATCTTTGAAATAATTGTCCAGAACATAAGCTGTCAGTGCCTCTGCTTATAAGACATGAAGAAATGTGAGAGACCCATGGAAAATTGTCTCTCCACAACATTACCCTGTAAAAATATATTAAAGTGCATTTTCTCTCTCTCTCTCTCTCTCTCTCTCTCTCTCTCACACACAGCAAATGTTGAAGTGTTTTTGGGGTGTCTTACAGTTTTAAAACAATCCCCCAAAATTTTACAATGAAATATCCGGAGGTTCTTTTGACGTGAACCTTGAATTTATAGTTGATAGAAAGAAAAACTCTACTTTTTCAGTAATTATTCATATTAAATGGAATGAATTCTAACCATATTAATAAAATAGATAAGAATTATGACTGTAGAGAATAAATGGGAGACTGATATGTGGCAATAGTAAAAGACACAGGATTAGGAGCATTATGAGTAGCTAAGCAGATATCGGGCTGAGGAAATAGTCTGGAATGAGAAAGTCTGAAGAATATTTTAAAAAAAGAAAACAATTTGAGTTAAATTTATAAATGAAAAGAAATCCAGTCAGTTAAGGTGATGGAGGAGGAGTGAGGGCGAAGCAGTCCCGCTTCACTGAGCAAGATAATAGTCTGCTCAGAGTATTCTGGACCCAGAAATTTTAGAGACTGAAGATTTAAGGTGGCTATAAAAGAATGAATTGTAGTAGTTGACATAAGAAGGATGAATAAGGATATCAATTGAAGCCTACTCAATGTAAGAAAAATCTGGCAATGTTTCAGAGATGATGATAGTCAAAACTATATACGGAAGAAGAAAACATTCTTCTTAGAATTTTTCAGTACAGAAGCCATTTAACTCACGTGAAGTGAAGGTCTTTGAGACAGCCAGCTATTTCACAGGACATAAAGATCTGCTCCAGTGGGAGGTAACAGATACAGCCCTCCCAGCTTCTGTCTGAAGATATATGCAGCACGAGTTTAGGAAATGCCTATTATTATATTATTTTTATTGTACTATAAATATTCATAGCATCATACCACACAGAGGAAAATTGTGCCAAAGGAGAGATAGAATTCCAGCACCAATGAGCTTATGGAGCAATGTAATATGCAGAAGGAACAGAAGGAGAAATGTAATACACTGACTTTTAATTTTTATTTGAGACTGATGCTCATGGCTATCTAAAGCCAGCCTCATTAGTGGAGGAACAAAATAAATTATGTCAGTAGAGGAGGAAAGCACACTGCAGATTCTAAACCCTATTTTTGACAGACTTATTTATTGCATAAATATGATGAAAATGTAAGTATTACCATTTATAATTATGCTTTGCAGTCAGGTTTTGTTTTCCCTTTTTAAAAATGCATACATGTAAATGTGGAAGAGATGTCAAATAAGACCAATTTTTTCTCTCAAGAACAAATATCTTTATATGCTCTCACACAGGGTGTACACAGAGGCACTTTCTTTTTTATATTTCCATTTGGGCCGCTTTGAAATTAAGAACAAAAAGGGCCAAATGCAGAAGTTATATTAAGACTTAGTTTTTCCTAAAATGCATTTTGCATCACAAGCATAACCCCATACTGAAATACATTTCATTTGGGCTTAGCTATCTCAGAAGCCACCTACTGCAATTGCTTCAAATCTTGATGCCTATGCAGTTGAACTTGGAAGATAATCTAAGCTAATTGTGTCTGTATTTTAGAAGCTAAGCGTATCCGGAAGGTGGGCCTGTGAAAAGACACACCTTGTATTGTCTTGTACATGACAAAGCAGATCTTCTGTTTTGAATCACAAATTTGGAATCTCATTCCATCAGTAGCTTTGAGTAGATATGAGTAGACATGAGCATATGGTGCAATTGACTTTGAATTGTAAGAGTGTGAGTCAAGTTTGATTTTATTTGAAGCATCTCCTGGGAAACTATTGACGGAAGTAGCATTGTCAAATAAATAGTAATATAATGACTAATAGTTATTCACTTTTGTCCACAATAGGTATCGTTATCTATCATCTCTATTACATAGATGAAGAAATGCAGGTTTGGAAGGTTATGTAAACTTTCTGAACTCATAGACCTGTTAAATGATATTATCAGGATTTAAACCAAGTTCTCTCAGACCCTGGAGCCCAAATTCTTTTTATTTTCCTTTTATTTTATCATATTATGGGGGTACAAATATTGTTAGGGTTA
>VBSM01000361.1:48288146-48343384 GCA_008086735.1 Cheirogaleus medius
CGTGAGTTGATTTTTGTGTCTAAGGCCTTACCATCCTGAATGCGCCTAATCTCATCTGATCTTGGAAGCAAAGCAGGGTTGGGTCTGATTAGAACTTGGATGAGAGCAAGCCACTATTCTTAATAAACTATGTTAGTTGGTTCAGAGTCATATTTTACAGAAGCAAATATCTAAGTTATTATTCCTTGTTATCAGTATTGTTTTACATAGTTTCATCTGGTCCCAGTATTGTTTTACACAGAGATAGAAAATTTGAAAATATGAAAGAAGCAAATAAAAACTCTCAAACTAAAATTTCTTTGATTTAGCACATTATTTCCCTTCTTCTTCATAATTAAAGTTTTTAGAAATGCTACTTATCTTCCTGTTCTCCCCTGATACTATAATCTATTACCTGCTTCTACTCTGGTAAGCTCACTAATGACTTTTAACAAGTCTACAATTTTCACTCATTGTTCTTATTTGATCTCTCACCTTCAGGCATTGCCAAACCCTTGTTTTAAAATTCCCCCTTTTCTTGGCTCCCAGGATATCATCTTTTTCTCATGCCTTTCTGCCCCTACTGTTTCATTTACTGCCTCCTTCACCTCTGCCATGCACTACATGTAGGTGTTCCCCAAGGGCTTTGCTTAATAAATGAAAATCTACCTATTGAGATCTTCCATTTAAGAGAATTAATTGGTAATTTTAAACTTTCCCCAACCATAACTGAATATATCTTACTTTGTAAACCAAGTTTATTACAGATAATTATTATAATGCTGTAGATGATACAAATTTAATTTTTATTCCTTTCTAGTGATACTTTAATTTTTTTCAACAATTTTTCCTCATCTTTCACCAAAAGAATTTTTTAAGCCTTGACACTCACATATTTTGCCAGAATATAACTAGGTTGTTTCTCTTTTTCTCTTTTTTACTCCTTCCTTCCTTCCTTCCTTCCTTCCCTCCCTTTTCTTCCTTCCCTTTTTTCTTTCTTTCTTTCTTTCTTTCTTTCTTTCTTTCTTTCTTTCTTTCTTTCATTCTTTCTCTGATACGGAATGGACATTATTAATCATCAGAATCAGCCTTCAATTGAAGAAAGCTGTTGGTTTTATGCCTAAAAACCTTTTTCAGTAAAACGATGTATTGGATCGTGAGTCCCAATACTCTAAAGATATCACTTCACACCAAATTAATTTATTTGTAAGTTATCTCAAGCAACGTTTCAATAGGATGTGTGTGTTTCAAAAATCATCAAACTGATTCTAAACTTTCTTCCTTTATATTATCATTTTTTTCTATTGATGTTATTTCCTTATCACTATATAGGAACACTTTATGTTACTGGTATTAATCATTTGTTAATTTTTGTTCCTTTTCTGCATGCTGCTTTTAATATTATTATGATGTTATTATATGGTTTTAAATATTTTCATAGTCAAACATGTCATTGTTTTCTAATTTTTTTCTTTCTAGGGAAGGTATTGCTCACCAGCTTCTTTTAATATTCTCCTATAGTTGCTCCAAGAAGTTACTTATTGAATTTTTTATACTTAGTGTTTTTTAAGCCATTTGGACTCCTTCTGTGTGAGGTATATCTGTAACTTGAGATTTTTGTCTTTGACATCACTTTTATATACGGTCCATCTTTTCCTCAATGACTTGAAAGATCATTCTTACTATTAACACAATTCTCTCTGTATATATAGATTTATTTCACCCTTTCTGTTATGTTTTACTGAACTGTTTTTTTTTATTGCTCTATGTATATTACAGTGTTTTACTTGTTTGGCTTTATAGTATGATTTGCTGTTTTCCAGATCCCTAATTTTCAATCTTATGTCACTCCATAGAAGCAGGAAATATTTGGAAGTTGTAGGGAATTTTATAGTGTCACAATGTCTGAGCGTTAGTCACTAGCTTTAATAAATGAAGGCCAGATATGTTAACATATTCCAGTATGTGAAAGAATCCCATCCAATAAAGACTTATATTAACCAAAATGTCAACAGTACTTTTACTTGAGAAATCTTTTTAAACAAACAAAAACAGTGTTGAATCAGTTTGTCAAGCATAACTTAAAAATTGAATTTGATTTGGAATGCTTTAAACTCATTAACTGATTTGGAGGAGAAATAACAATTAAGGAGAATTAAGGTTGATTCTGATCATCTGATCATCCAGAAGAAAGCATTCTTCATATATTTTATGTTGTCGGTAAAGTTGTATTTTTCCTTCACTTAGAGTTTGCATATTTTTGTCAAATTAATCAATAAGAATCTTACAGGTTTTGCTATCACTGTGAATTTTCCACTATATTTTTATTGTACATAGCTATTAGATTTTCTAGTGGTTATGGCTTATGTATATGATGAGCAAAATCACCAATTTTTCTTTGTTGAAATGGCACTCAATTTTCTTGTCACTTGGGAATTTACTTATTTATTCATTTTTTAAATAAATTCAATTGTATGTAGTTAAGGTACACGACATTATGTTATAAGATATATACAGTAAAATGGTTACTATAGTGGAACAAATTAACATATCCATTGTCTCACATAATTATCCATTTCCCTTCCTGTAACAAGACTAACTATAATCTATACATTTAACAAAACTCCTGAATATAGTACATTATTATTATTAATAACTATAGTCCTCATGTTGTACATTCCATCTTTCAAGTAGATCATCATACATATTTGCTACTTTGTATCCTTTGCTATATATCTCCTCATTTTCTCTCCCCGACTCTCAGCCTGATTATCACTGTTTTATTCTTTATCTGTATATATGTGACTTTTTTTCTATTCCATGTGTAAGTGAGATCATGCAATATTTTCTTTTTTGTGTCTGGCTTATTTCATTTAGCATAACATCCACTTGGTTCATCCATGTTTTGGTAAAGGGTAGGATCTCCTCCTTTTTTAAGGCTGAATAATAATTCATTGTGTGTATATATACCACAGTTTCTTTATCCATTAGCCCACTGATGGATATCCAGGTTTTTCTATACTGTGGCTAGTGAGAATAATTCTGCAATGAACAAGGTAGTGCAGATTATCTTTATAAGGTGGTGATTTTATTTTTCATGGGTATATACACAGAATAAGGATTGCTAGGTCATATGGTAATTTTATTTTTTAATTTCTTTGGGGACCTACATATTATCAAGCATAATGGTTGCACCAATCTCTTTTACCATCGATAGTATAAAAGGCTTCCCTTTTCTCCACATCCTTGCCAACATATGAAACCCCAAAAACTGTAACTTAAGAAAACAACCTGATGACACATTTTAGAAAATTAGAAAAGCAAGAGCAAACCAAACCCAAAATTTGTGGAAGATAAGAAATAATAAAGATCAGAGCAGAAACAAATACAATTGAGACAAAAAACATACAAAAGATCAATAAAATGAAAAGTTGGCTTTTGGAAAAGATAAATGACAAATTGACAAATCTTTAGCCCAATTAATTAAGAAAAAAAGTGAGAAGACCCAAATTAATAAAATCAGAGATGAAAAAAAGGACATTACAACTGACACCACAGAAATTCAAAGGATCATTAGAAACTATTTAACTATATGCTAATAAATTGGAAAACCTAGAAAAAATGGATAAATTCTTGAAGGCATACAATCTACCAAGATTGAACTCTGAAGAAATCCCAAACCTGAATAGATCAATAGCAACTAGCAAGACAGAAGTTGAAATGAAACGTTTCCCATCAAAGAAAAGCCTAGGACTTAACTGCTTATGGCTTCAGTATGAAATTCTACCAAACATTTAAAGAACTAATACCAGTTCTACTCAAACTATTCCAAAAAATCAAGGAGGAAGTAGTATTTCCAAGCTCATCCCATGTGAACAGTATTACACTGATTCCAAAAACAGAAAAAGACATTACAACAACAACAAAAAAGAAAACTAAAGGCCAATATATCTCTGATGATCATAGTTGTAAAAATCCTCAACAAAATGTTAGCAAACTGAATTCTATGGCACATTAAAAATATCATTTATTATGATCAACTGTGATTCATCCCAGGGATGCAAAGTTAATTTAAAATTTACAAATCAATAACCATGACACATCATATCAACAGAATGAAGGACAAAAACCATATGATCATTTCAATTGATGCTAAAAATGCATTTTATAAATTCAACATTACTTCTTGATAAAAACTCTCAAAAAACTGGTTGTAGAAGGAACATGTCATAACATAATAAATGTCATATACAACAGACCCACAGAAAGTTTATATTGAATGGGAAAATATTGAAATCTTTTCCTTTAAGATCTGGAACAAGAAAAAGGATGCTCACTTTCACCACTGTTATTCAACACAGTACTGGAAGATTCCGCTAGAGTAATCAGACAAGAGAGAGAAGCAAAGGGCATCCAAATTGGAAAACAAGAAGTCAAATTATCTTCATTTGCAGATGATATTATCTTACATTTAGAAAAGCCTAAAGACTTCACCAAAATACTATTAGAACTGATAAACAAATTTAGTAAAGTTGTAGGATACAAAATCAGTATACAAAAATCAGGAGCATTTCTATATGTCAATAGTGAACAATAAGAAAAAGAAACCAAGAAAGCAATCCCATTTATAATAGCTACAAATAAAATAAATAGTTAGGAATAAACTTAACCAAAGAAGTAAAAGACCTCAACAATGAAAACTGTAAAACACTGATGAAAGAACTTGAAGAGGAGGTGGGTGTATACTTACATAATGAGTGCGATGTGCACCACCTGGAGGATGGACACGCTTGAAGCTCTGACATGGAGGGGGGAGGGGTGGCAAGGGCAATATATGTGACCTTAACAATATTTGTATCCTCATAATATGATGAAATAAAAAGAAAAGAAAAAAAAAGAAATTGAAGAGGACACAAAACAATAAGATACTCTGTGTTCATGGATTGGAAGAATCAATGTTGTTAAAATGTCCACACTACTCAAAACAATCTACATATTCAACGTAATCTCTGTAAAAATATTGATGAAATTATTCACAGAAATAGGAAAAAATCCTAAAACTCAAGTGCAGCCAATAAAAATGCAGAATAGTTAAAGCATTTCTGAGAAAAAAACAAAACTGAATGAATCACATTATCTGACTTCAAGTTACATTACAAAGCTAACATAACCCAAACAGCATGGGATTAGCATAAAAACAGACACATAGATCAAGGGAACAGAATAGAGAACCCAGAAATCAATCCACAAATTTACAGTGAATTTACCTTCAACAAAGGTGCCAAGAGCATATATTGGGGAAGGGATGATCTTGTCAATAAATAGTGCTGAGAAAACTGGAAATACATATGCAGAAAAATGAAACTAGGCTCCTACCTTTTGTTATATACAAGATTCAACTCAGGATAGATTAAAGACTTAAATCTAAGACTGGAAACCATTAAACTACTAGGAGAAAACCTTGGGGAAATACTCAAAGACGTTGGTCTAGGAAAAGATTTCTTGAGTAAGACCTCAAAAGTGAAGGGAGTCAAAGCAAAAGTAGACAAATGGGATAACATCAAGCTCAAAAGCTTCTGTGAAGCAAAGAAAACAATCAAAAATATGAAGAGAAAACACACAGAATGGGAGAAAATATTTTTAAGCTACGCATCTGATAAGGAATTAATAAATAAAATATATGAGAAGCTCAAACAACTTAGTAGGATAAAAATCTAATAACCCAATTAAGAAATGGATCAAAGGTCTGAAATGATATTTCACAAAAGAAGATATATAAATAGCAAACAAATATACAAAAAAATATTTAACATCACTAACCATCAGAGAAATCCAAATCCAAACTACAGTGAAATATAATCTAACTCCAGTTAATCAAAGCTTTTATTCAAAAGATGGTCAATAACAAATGCTGATGAGAATGTGGAGAAAGGGGAACCTTCATACACTGTTGGTGGGAATGTAATTTAGTACAGCCAGGGTGGAAAACGGTATGGAGGTTTCTCAAAAAACTAAAAATAGAACTACCATATAACCTCCAAATTCCACTGGTGGATATATATCCAAAAGAAAGGAAATCAGTATATTAAAGACATAGCTACACTCCTGCGTTTATTATAGCAGTATTCATAATTGTTCAGATATGGAATCATCCAAAGTGTCGATCAATAGATGAATGGGTAAAGAAACTGTGGAACATATACACAATGGAATATTATTTAGCCATAAAAAGAATGAAATACTGTCATTTGCAACAAAATGGATAAAACTAGAGGACATTATGTTAAGGGAAACAAATCAGGCACAAATAGACAAATATCATATGTTCTTACTCATATATGGGAGCTAATTTTTTTAAATTAAACTTATGAAGATAGAGAGTAGAATGATGTTTACCAGAGGATAGGAAAGGTAGAGGGGAGAAATGGATAAAATGAGTATGGTTAATGGATACAAAACATAGTTAGATAGAATGAATAAGATCTAGTATTAGGTAGCACAGAATGACTATAGCTAAAAATGAGTTATTACATATCTTAAAATGACTAAATAATGAAATTGGAATGTTCCTAACACAAATTAATGGAAAATGCTTGAGGTGCTGAAACCTCTGTTATCCTAATTCAATCATTACACATTTTAACCTGTATCAAAATATCTTATGTTCTCCATAAGTATATACAACCACTGTGTATCCATAATAATTTAAAAACTTTCTTTTTGTCTTTGACTATTGACAGTTTAATTATAATGTGCCTCAGAGAGGATCTCTTTGGATTGAATCTGTTTGAGAACTTTTGAGCTCCACATATCTGAATGTCGATATCTATTACAAAATGTGGGAACTTTTCAGCAATTATTTCATTAAATAACCTTTTTGACCCTATCTTTGTCTCTTCTTCTAGAGCTCCCATAATGTGAAAGTTTGTTCACGTAATGATTTTCCATAAGTCTCATAGGCTGTCTTCATTCTTTTACATTCTTTTCTCCTTTTCCTCCTTTTACTGGATGATTTCAAAAGACCTATCTTCAAGTTCAGAGATTCTTTCTTCCATGTGATATAGTCTGCTGTTGATGTTCTCTATTGTATTTTATTATTTCATTCATTGAATTCTTCAGCTCCAAGATATGTGTTTGGTTCTTTTTCATAATATCTATCTCTCTCATTTAGATCATGTATTACTTTTCTGATTTAGTTGAATTGTCTATCTGTAGTCTCTGGTATCTCACTGAGTTTCATTAAAATCATTAGTTTGAATTCATTTTCAGGTAATTTTAAAATTTCCTTTTCTTTAGGGTCAATTACTGGAGAATTATTGTGTTCCTTTGGGGGTTGTCATTTTTCTTGCTTTTTCATGTTGCTTGTGTCCCTGTGTTGATGTCTGCACATCTAGTGGAACAATCAACTCTTCCAAACTTTATAGAGTGACTTTCATAGGGAAGACTTTTCAGCGGCAGTTGTATCTTAGTGTGCTAGTTGGGAAGGGTGTGGTGGCTATTTTCTAAGTAGATGATGTGACATAGCTTCTGTGCAGCTTCTTCAGCTGCAATCAACATCAGTGATGACTCAGGGTGCCTCAGTAGCCTAAGTTGTATGAATCTGTTGAAGTGGCTGTAGCAGCATAAGTTGTTAGTGTCCTTGGTGACAAGAGCTTTGGGAGTCCTCCTGTTCTCATTTTCCCACAAAGGACTGTCTTATCTGAAGGGATCCCTGCTGGTGTTGTTTCTGACACAGCCCACAGTCAGCTACAGTGCCTCTGGGTTCTAGGGTGTAGGTGCTCAAAGTGGTTGTGGTGTTGGAGTCCTAGACTCAAAGTCTCAGGAACCTATTGTAGCACCTGGTTTGTGGGGTGCAGGTTTGCTCTCTGAGGCAAAAGTGGGGTGCATATTGCTTACAATGCCAAGGGCTGTGATGCTGAGGCACCTCTCCAGCAGCTCAAGCCCAGGAATCCAGGTTGTAGCTGTGACTCTGACCCTTAGGGCTGGGGCATATCATGCCTTGCTCCAGGGAAAAAAGGGTACTCCAGAGATTTGGGCTCAGGGAGCAGGATACAGCTGCAATTTGAGCACAAGAGCCATGAGACCACAGTAACAACTTAGGCACCAGTACATGTAGTACAGTATAGTGATGACCCTGGAACCTGGGATAGTGGGGCATGGCAGTATCC
Source organism: Cheirogaleus medius (assembly GCA_008086735.1). NCBI lineage: Eukaryota > Metazoa > Chordata > Mammalia > Primates > Cheirogaleidae > Cheirogaleus > Cheirogaleus medius. The sequence goes on from VBSM01000361.1 coordinate 48,296,294, forward strand.
TGACTCTGTGAGGCCAGGTGCAGGGGGAGAAAAAACCCAGATGACAAAACACAGTTGTTGCTTGATCTCCAGGGTGACAGGCAGCAGCATAGTGATGATTCCACATCCCGGTGAAGGGGTTGTCTCAGCAGCTGAGATATTAGAGGGCTAGTCCAATTCCAGAGGACCAGGATTCTATAGTTGTTTAAACTATAAGGCCGGGTGTGTCAGCTTAGCCAATGCTCTGTTTCCCTGGGATATAGTGTACCACATCAGTTCAGCCTTGGCATGTGTGGCTGCTAAGGCACCAATTCCCAGAGAGGTAGTATATCACTTCGGCTCAGGCCCTAAGGGTTGGAGCACACCAGTGACTAGGAGGAGTAGATGGAATGGCTTTGTGGTAGCTCTTCCTCATGGGATAGCATGTATATCAGCTGAACTCAGAGATGGCAAGAAACAGGTGGATGTGGCTCAGCAGCAGCAAAGCGTAAGAGATGGAAGGGTTCGGAGCAGAAAACAATCCAGCAGTAGTTCCAGCCTCAGAATGATGTGGTGCAGTAGCCACATGGGCCATGGGGTGGAAGATTGAGGGACGGGGCGGCACAATGTCAGGGAATGCAGCTGGGGGACTCCAGCTGGGGGACTCCCTTAGCAGGGCTTAGTGCCTGTATAGATTGCAGAAGCCCCATTGTGAGGACTGTAGGTGTTCGAAGTGGTGATGGGTCTTATGAGGTCCTCTTGCTTACCTTTTCCCTGCAAGGAAAAGACCCTCCTTTTTCCAAGTGGATCCCAACTGGGATATGGGGAGATGGAAGCAAAGTGTTTCCTTCTGTTTTCCACATGGCTCCTGGGTTTCTGTGCTCTAAAGGATTTCGGCCACTCCTTTGATATACTCTGGTGCTCTCATTTAGTTATTTTCATCAAAATGTACTTGTTTATTTGTTGTTTGGTTGTCTTTGTCGGGAAGATGAGCTCTAAGGACTTCTGGTCAGCTGTATTGCTCTCTATCATTTTTAGAACTGTTTCAGTAAGCTTATTTTTAAATTTTTTGTTTAATTAAACCTTTTTTTGAGATAGACAATCATGTTTTCTGCAAGAGTGATTTTTTCCCTATAATTTTTATATCTACTGTATGAATTACTTTATATAATCGCATGAGCTAGAAATGCAAGCGGTAGCAATAGCGGCATACTTGTCTTGTTTCTCACTTTAATGGGAGTGCCACTAATTTTTTATCATCAAGTATATTGGTGGCTCAGTTCCTATCAGATATGCTTAACTAAATTTTCTTTCTATTCCCAGTATATTAGCTACTTTTATAAAGAAACTTCAATCTGAAGACAAGCATATTAGCTCTGAGAAAAAACATTCCTGCAATTATTATGAGTTAACTTGTTTAGAATTAGATAAAAAGTGATAGATACCTAATTGACCAAGTTGTTCAATGGCAGTTTTAAAATTGATCACAGTAACAATTACATAAATGCTCTCTTATTTTTGTACTTATATATTTGTATTTCTTTTCTTCAAACATGAAGTAGCTTTAATGTTGCCTCTTACCTCAATACTACTACTAGTAGTTAACTAACACTCATAAAATGCATATTATGTGCTAGGTACTTTTCCAAGTGTTTTGTGCATGTTAACTCATTTTTGCCCCATGATGTCTTATGCAGTAGATATTATCTTTATTGTAGAAATAATGAGCCAGTCACAGTAAGGAAAAGTCACTTTCTCAAGGTCAAGCAACTGATAGTTGATCATAATGGAACATATTGGGTGATGATGGTACGTTAATCAATGCCTCTTAAACTCCTTCCCCCTTAAATCTCAAATAAGGATTTCTTCTATTACATTCATGTATATCAACAAAAGAGATGAACTTTTGTTTCTCTCCTGTTTGCTTTGAAATCTTTCTCATATTTACCAATGATTTGTGTTTGGATTTGTGTCATTTGAATCCACCATTTATTATTTTCTGTTGTACACAGCAGTGGTATTATCCAGCGGCAGAGCTTGGCATTGGCACTGGTAGTACCTATGGGGTATCCAAACAAGAGCATTTCTTCAGCATAATGTTGGCTGTGGTTCCCTCTACAAAGCTTCTGTTGTTTTCTGCCCATTTTTCTAACAGTTTCCCCATCCTGCCAGCTAATTCTATGAGCTATCCAACATTCTTTAAACAAATTTATTTTCTCCTTTTATTAGCAAGAGCTGCTTTTGCTGCTAACATCCAAGATTTCTGAGAGAAAAAAAAAAATTTACCATGAAAAGACGTGCATCAGATAACTTGCAATGAAATGTGGGTACTGTCAATTGTTTATCTGCATAGCTGGGTCAGAAACTAGTTGAAATCTTGCTTAAATGCCAAGATGGGAATTCAGCAATAGTGAAAAAGCTAATCAAATCATTGCCTGTAGTCACCTGGCATCAAGTGCTTATTGCAGGAATGAATTTTGGGAATTGAGTTGCCCCTACCACAAAATAGTAGGTTATACATGAGGAATTTATGGACTTAGAGAAGGGGCAGCTGTTTTGAACATCAATGAACAGCTTAAAGAAAGAGAATGACAAGTTAAAATCCATGAATTCTAGGCTCACAGCACCGACTGAAATCCAGGGAGTTTTTCAGATCAAGATAAAAGAATCTCTTATCTTTTGTTGCTTCGGGGACCGAGCTGGCAAAAAAACAAAATGTGGTCTTAGAGATAGTAAAATTAGACTATCAATTGAATTCAGAGCTTTTCCTTGTTTCTTATGTGAAAATTAGAGAATCAGTAGGGAAAGAATATTTTGACGCCCTAAACACCCTAACTCCCATTGAAAGCCCATTGACACTGAAGAACATACTATGAAACTTCCTTATTCCTCTCCCTAAAGGTACCTGTAACCACTTACTAAGGTAAGAGTTTCCTGCAAAAAGTGCAATGCACAAATCTTTTGGAGATGCTCGGATAAAAGCATTAAACACATTAATTGATTTTGTCCATTGAGAGGATTTTCTTTTTCTAAAACCTACTGGATCACTTGTGGAACTCATGGGCAAAATAACGTCATAGGAAATCCAATCTTCTCTAGTGCTAGTATATCATGTAGTGCTTTGTAATGATTTCAAATTGTTTTAAATATCAACCTACTAGAATTTATGAGAAGTAGCTATTGGTTTGCTTAGATAATAAGGAATTTCAAAGGCAGGGTACTGAACTGAAAGAGTAATGACAAGATTTGGGGGGTGGGGGAGAGAAGCATGGAAAAATTTCTTGGAAAGGGCTCACAACATAAAAATTATCCATGCTACATGTTAACCCAGAGAAGAATTCCAGCAGAGCAGGCTCATAATAGTTAGCTGGACAAGAGAATCTGATCTTTCAAAGTCAGCCATCTCCCTTCCACAGCAACTTTAGAACTTATTTATTAAAAATATGGCTATGGTGAAAATTATTAAGGCTATTCATAAGCGCAGCAACACAGGATTCCCCTTACCAGTGTACCAAGATATTTTACTAAAAGTAGTAAATCTGAACCTATAATATTATATCATGTGTTTGGGCATCAGATGATGATTGTTTTAGTGCTTTTCTCATGGAGAGTTCCTGCAATGCCTCAAGTCAGCATTGTCATGAATGTCTATACAACTGAATGCCTTATTCCACATCATGATATTTCTCATAATTTCTTTTAAGCAAGAAACTCAATTTCCTATGAAAGAAGCAAGACAATGGGATACTGCCCTTAGGTTTCTTTAGTCTTATCATATACTTTATTGAAGTATTGAATTGTGATACCACATAAGATACTACTTATGATTTGAAACATTGACCAATATATGTTGCTATTTCTTTAATAGTCAGTATACATAGATCCAAAAACTAAGAGGTAGAATTGGAATTATTATCTCTTCCAATTAAACCTAATCACCATTCACAGTTATTTTATTCCCATCTCTGAGTTTATTGGAACTACTGACTTAGATATTACTGATATCCAAGGGATAAATGTTACACCAGAGTACTCAACAATGGTTGCATGGAAGTAAACAGTGCCATCTGGCCAATTCAGCGTCTTATGACCTGAGTCAGTATTAAAAACAGGAGTTACTATATTGAACAGGGCAATAGATCCTGAAAATTGAAAGAAGTTTATGATGCATAGTACATCAGGAAGGGTGGATACCCAGCTGGTCCCCTGGGAAATTTTCATGTGACCATGATCATACAGATAAGACTAGCAAGAGTTCAGAACTCCTAGGAATGAAGAATTGATATAAATCTGCTTCTCTTTTCCTTTCAGCCACTACTGTGACAGATATGGGTGATGGTTGTTTATAATTTCAGATATATTTTGGCAATCAAGGCTGGATCCAGTGAAGTACCCCAAGAATGGAAAAATAAGCACCACATGTACTCACCAGCAAATTGGTATTAACTGATCAACACCTAAGTGGACATATAGGAATAACATCTATCGGGTATCGGGCAGGTGGGGGGTGGGAGGGAATGGGTATATACATACATAATGAGTGCGATGTGCACCAACTGGGGGATGGACACATTTGAATCTCTGATTGAAGGGGGAGGGGGCCAAGGGCAATATACGTAACCTTAACATTTGTACCCTCATAATATGTTGAAAAAAATAAATTAAATAAATAAATAAATAAATAAAAAGACTAGATCCAAGAAAACTAGGATCAGTATAGAGATAATCCAAATATTCTGGTCTTGGAACCGGATTCAGTAACTGGAGAGGTCTAGGATAGTTTCTCTTTGGGACATTGGTGAAGTGGATTTTCGCTATTAGAGAAAGTTGCATAGTGTAAGACAGGAGGCTTGATCAGTCCAAATGAGAAGATTTTATATGAATTCTAGGTTGCTAAAAAGACAGTTTCTAGTGGGCATGATTTAAGTCCCTAATACGAATTCTTATCTTATTTGGGATTAAAGTCCTGACTATGTGAATTTTGGAGGAGCCAGGGTTTAAAGTCAGACTGATGGGGTCATATGCTCTTCTTTCTTCCCCCTAGCACCTGGAGCAGGGCAACTGACATAGTTTCAAGCCCACTAGATGATTCACTGTGAATTTTGAGGAAGTGATACAAATAAAAATGGCCTGTTAAAAATTGACCAACTATAGTGTTTTTCATGGATTTGTGCCTGATGACAGCAAGTCTAGTACAGTGGTGTCCAGGGTTAGCAGAGTGAGTGGCTCCTGTGTTCTATCCAGAAAATTTTTCTGGTGGAACTTGCCTGTAGTTCCCTGATTCTTGACCATTCTGTTTTCAAAAATTTGATTATCATGCTTTTGAGTTATTCTAGTATCAACTCAGTAGCCTCCTATATGCCTATTCAATCTTTTCAGAATTCAGCTCCAACCTCAACATTACCACCAATGGAATACTCTCCCTGACCATACATTGCTAATTGAAATGCTCCTCCAAAAGCTTCATGTTCTCACCCCTAGCATAGTAGTTCTGACATTATGCTTTAACTGTCTTCTTTCTCATATTAACTTCCTTAGTTAGGGACTAAATTTCCCTGAGGATAAGATAGTCTAGCCTCATACAAGGTTTGGTACAAAGTTGGAAATTTGCAACCGTGTCTCTAATCAATGAGTGTAGTTGATTTCTGGCCATTACCTTATGCCAGCTATTAAGTTATTGCCTCTCAGCTCAAACTCTTCCTTCTAGAATCTGTTCTCTGATGCTAAATCTGCAAACTACATGTCTGCTCTGCCAGCTGCCTTCCTGTTATTCTTGGCCAGCAGAAAGCACTAGAGGGAGCTGTGAGGATGGAGGAGAGAAAGGGACTTTCTCCTCTTGTTTGTTTGGTGCTGGCTTCCTGTTTGCTTCCTGTCATTGAGCATCACCTTAGCCTCATCTCACCTCGTCCCCCTGGTAGCAGCAGTTTGTTTCGGTAGAGTGTTTAAATGACTTTGCAGTTCTTCAACATTTGCAGAACCAGTCTCGACGTGCTCCTGCAGAAACTCCAGCCCCTGCTGCTGTCATTTAACATCCCTCTTCAGAGGCCTGGGATTTACTCCCATAAGGTATCTCCTCCAAGCTAAGAGACACCAGCATGGGTGAAGCAGCAGCCCTTCTCTGAAGTTTGAGTTTCATCTCTCTAGGGCCCCTCCTCCAGGCTTGTATGTTTGCTAGTAGGGTAGCTGCTGCCTACAAATGCACCTTCCAGAATCATGTAATTTTCTTTTTGCTGTATTAATTCTTCAATACCTAATTAAAATTATGTATACAAAACTGTTATTATTAAAATAACTGATCTGATTTTGTCTTATGACTGGACCCTGACTGATACAAACTCATTCCTGGGGCAGTATGCACAAAAGCATGCTTGATGGTACCCTGAACTTCTGTTCTGGCCTATTTAAATAATAACTAGCTATGAAAAGTGCATCTTCCTGCTTGTGTTTCTTTTTGTGATGTACTGACTCAGGGAACTAGAAAAATCCAGGTGCTTAAGCCAATTTGAATTGTATTTTCAGTGTTCACAATCAAAAGATATAATGAGGGTGTTCATGTTTTACTCTCTCTATTTTTGTATTGTTTGAATAATTTATAAAAAGAATTACATATTAGTCAGGGCCTTGCTGAAAACAGATTATGTACTCAAATTGGTTAATTTGAAATGAATTTACTAAAAGGATAATCTATAAAAGCTAGAGCAGGGTATAGAGAAATCAAAAGAGATAATGCAGTACCTTAGAGCCAGTTACAGCGGAGAGACCTGTTATCACCCTTAGAGCTGAAAAGACTAAAACTCATAGTGAGATCTGTGTGGCAAGAATCACCTGTCAGGAGCTGTGACCTTTGGCGGAGGTACACAGTCAACCTGCAGAAAAGGAGCAAGGGAAATAAATTTTCCTACCTACCTCTGATCTCCTGCCAGGGATCCCCATTAGCCGAGCTCAACTGGAAACCGGAGGGCAAAGGAACTGCTTGATGCAGTTCATAGAGGTCAGTCTCCCACTGGTCTAGCAGGGTAGGTGGGGGCACAGATGAGCTGGAGGAGTAAACAAAGGATACCTTGCACAAATGGTTACAATCATAATTTAAATGTTTTTTAATAACTGCAACACTTTCAGGAAGAAATCTTTTTGAATAAATGTAAAAAATCTTCTGAGGGCAGGTAGGGAATGAGGTGGGAAGAGGAGAGGAACACATTTACAAAGCGTTTCTGGGAGCACAGAAGTTAAATATCAAAGAGAAACAATCTGTCATCTGAAAACATGAGAGTAATTGGAAATATAAGTGTTCTAAATGACAATTTTACTTTTAACAATTAAATATAGATCTTTAACACATCTTCAGTTTGATTCTGGAAAGAATTTTATTGGTAAGTAGTATAAAGAAACTCTGAAACAGTTTGACAGATACCTCCCCACACATATAGAACATGTGTATATATGTATGTTTTAACATTTCAAAATATAATATGTGATAAGTTGCAGAGCATTTATAATTAATTAAGCTGCTTTCACAGCCCTCTAGAAGAACATTTTTCCAGGATAGCTGACTGCATAATGCTGTGCATGATTTATTTATAGACTACTAATGAAGACATATATAATCATCATAATTAATTGGTATTTTTGTGCTTTGGGGCCTAATCACAAAATCTTTCATATGCTGGCTCAAAGCAAACCTGGCTATGGGGCAAACATTTAGGACAAACTCTGCTTGTTGTTTTTAATATACAGCTGCATTGTATTGATTTATTTATTCAACATTTCTGGCTGTGATTATACAATGCCAGGACAAGTCTCTCGCATTTGGTCAATCCAACTTTTTAAAAGAGTTTCTTGAATAAACAAACAAACAAACAAAAAGAAAACAGAGGAATCATACTTGGCATAGTAGATAAAAACCAGTTTTTTTACTTTATTTATTTATTGTGTTGTATTATTATCAGATAATCATATTGTTTATAAGAATTTCAATAATCTTACAAAGCAGAATTTTCCTCTTTAAATTTCCTTGTTAATTTTCCTTTCTCTTTTACTTATATAAAAAGTAACTTGAACTCATTCTTATTAGACAGATGAGGATTTTGTTTTGCCTATTTTATTATAACTATTGGATATTTCTGAGGAAAACACTCAGAGTAACTGCTTTCATATTTGGATACTGAAATAGTAAGAAATTACACAAAGAGCAAAGAAGATGGGTATCAAATATCTTTCTTATTATGAATAAAAGCCAAGTTTAGAATATGGCTTTTATTTGCATCAAAGACTAGAATTAGGGTGGTCCTTACCCTTTGTCCAAAGACAGCAACATGTCGGAGGCTTTCCCTGGGAGAGCGGGGAAGAACTTATACTCTCTTTGGGCAGCTTCCCCAGTGGAAGGAGAAGGACAGAGTGGAGCCAAGTATGTCCAGCTATCCTTTCTTAAGTCACTTCACCTCCCAAGAATGGAATGAATGTGCAGAGTTAGAAAGAAGACCAGAGTTACGCTAATTGAGATCCTTTGAAAGAAGAGTTGGGAGGGGCTAAAAGATTTATCACTGAACTCCAGAAAGAATGGCATTTATCAAAAAGTCCCAAAACAATAAATGTTGATGCGGATGGGGAGAGATAGAAAAACTCATGCGCTGCTGGTGGGACTGCAAACTAATATAATCTCTGTGCAAAGTAATATGGAGATATCTCAAAGAGCTACAAGTAAAACTACCATTTGATCCAGCAATCTCATTACTGGGCATCTACCCAAAGGAAATAAAGACATTCTATAAAAAAGACATCTGCACTAGAATGTTTATAGTAGCACAATTCACAATTGCAAAGATGTGGAAACAACCCAAGTGCCCATCAATACATGAGTGGATTAAGAAAATGTGGTATATGTATACCATGGAGTACTATTCAGCCACAAAAAGCAATAATGATCTAGCACCTCTTGTATTATCTTGGATAGAGCTGGAGACCATTATACTAAGTGAAGTATCACAAGAATGGAAAAACAAGCACCACATGTACTTATCATCAATTTGGTATTAACCAATCAACACTTATGTGCAAATACAGTAGTAACTTTCATTGGTGTCAGGCATTTGGGAGGGGAGGGGAGGGATGGGTATAGTCACACCTAATGAGTGTGATGAGCATGTCTGGGGGATGGACACGCTTGAAGCCCTGCCCCGGGAGGGGCAAAGGCAATATATGTGACCTAAACATTTATACCCCCATAATATGCTAAAATAATAATAATAATAATGATGAAAAATAAAATATAAAAAAAATATTTTGCTGGGAGGCCAAGGCAGAAGGATTGCTTGAGCTCAGGAGTTTGAGACCAGCCTGAACAAAGAGTGAGTCAGTGAAAAAGAGAAAAAATTAGCTGGGTGTGGTGGTGCCTATAATTCCAGCTACTCAAGAGGCTGAGCAGGAGGATCGTTTGAGCCCAAAAGTTTGAGGTTGCAGTGAGCTATGATGACCCCACTGCACTCTATCCAGGGTGACAGAATGAGATTCTGTCTCAGAAAAAAAATTGTATTTTCCAATAACTTTATTCAGTTTTAGTGATCCCTTGGATATTTTAGGATTAAAATATTCTAAACATTTCAACTGATATGTCTGGTAATAATCAAGTGATCCATAATATAGTTGCTGTTTCCAAAAGAGAAAATAAGGACTTGGGGATTAAGATTCTCTCCCTGTGCAATTTACCCTATATAAAGTATGTGGTAAAAGAAATTAAGCATACTGTGAACCTAAAGGGGCAAGTTGTGACCAGACGATAGGCAGATGGTCGATGTGGTTTTTCACAGTACATCAGTGTCTTGAAGAATAGTCAGGTGGTGACCTTAGTGGGATGGGTGATTGGGTGTAGGGATGGCATAGAAAGTAGCCAGGAGCATCCTAGTGAATTCTACTGGCTCAATGTGCTGTATTTTAGGGGGATATTCTGACACAAGACATCATTCAGGTGTTCAGAATGTTCATGATTTGCCTTTACCTACACTTTAACAGTAATGCATAATCTTAAGTATCCAGAATCTTTGGTAAAAACTGAGATGTGCCAACCTCATCCCACTGAGCTATGGGGAGTGCAGTCAGAAGACATCTGCAGTAGTCAGATGTTCTTGAGACTCAGCTCCAGAGAGCCACTTCACGTTTCTCAGAGCAGCCCCCATCCTGTTGCCGAGTGAAGAGGCTGAATCAATTTGGTTCAGGGCAGGGCAACTCCAATGGGAAGCAGTAGATCAGACTTTGACCAATCTGTACCACAAATTGATTTCTCCTGCTTCTCAGTCCTGCTTTCATTTCCTTTCTTTCAAAGATGTAACTCCCATCTTGAATCCCAAACTCCACATCACTCTTTGCTTCAGAGAACTCAACCTGTGACAGGTGCCCATTGTTCTATGAATATGAACATGTTCTTCTCACAATGAACAAGAATTCAAAAAAAATTATAAGGCAATGTTTGACTATTAATAACAATGGTAAGAAATTAGAATATAACATATATTTAGTTCTTAAACTTATCCAAATTTATGAACATCATTTTGCTTTTCAACTCTAACACCATTTGTTTGATCTTCTGAAAAGGATAGTGCATCTTCTGGATGCACTGAATATTCTAGAATTGGAATAACTCTTCTAAATAAATCAATAAATAAACTAAGTTTATTTTTAATGACTTTTCTGTATTTATGCATTTCATTTAAAATGACTACCTATTGACTCAATGTTATTTACTTGCTTCAGCAATAATTAAATCATTCATAATGAAGCCCTCCTGAGAAGCCACTAGGAAGACAAGAAAAGCTAAATATTCCATCAATAAGAAAGCATCAAGCAAAATGAGATCTAGATTAATATAACAGCATGAATGAATATAAGGTAATTTTTAAAAATTTTAAGTGTTAGAGAAATTTGGGGCAGAAAAGAGTCATATTTCTAAATTAATGAATTTATGAAGATGAGAATTGTATAACTGCACTGGTCAGCTTGGGCTGCTATAACAAAATATCATTAACTGAGTGGCTTGGTAACAGACGTTTATTTTTCATATTTCTGGAAACTTGGGAAATCTAAGATCAAGGTGCCTCCTCATAAAATTCCTGGTGAGGGTCTTCTTTCTGACTTATAGGCAGCCATCTTCCCCCTGTGGAGAGAGAGCAATCTCTTGATCTTCTTCTTCTTATAGAACCAAGAATCCCATCTAATTATTTACCATAGGCACCATCTCCAAACATCATCACATTATAAGTTAGGACTTCAACATATGAATTTTGGGGGGACACAATTCTGTTCATAGCATTATTCACAAAGAAACATTTTTATGCAAGCATAAAAATTAGTTTTTAAGATTGTGGAGAAACATTTGGATTTCTGCATGTAGTGTCATGAGAGTGCCGAACTGAAAGTAAAGAGATTTGAGCTGAGTTTAATTATAGGGCTGAATGCTTGCATGACTTGGGATGGGTTAGGAAATGTCTATGACTTTACCTTCCTTAGGAATAAGATGAGGCTACCAAAAGATTTTTAACATGGTGTGTGTATTTCTACATGAGATAAGGAATATGCTATAAGTTTCAAAACAATAATAGAAAATTAAAGGTAATACATTATTAATGTAATTTCTTCATTTATCGATATTGACATGATATAAGAACTAAGTTTTTAAAGCAATTGTGATAATGAGCAACTCTGAGAAAAGAGAAGCTAGTCTATAAGAAAGATGTTTAGGGAACTATATTTGAAGGCTTCTACCGCTGATTGTCTTATTAACCTTTCTACACACCTTATTGGGTATTGCTATTCCTGAGAAAGTTAGATTTCCTCTTTTAAAACAGAACCTGTGAAATTTTAAACTGTACTTTTGTATTCAATTGCTTGAACCATTTAAAAAGAGTTGACTGATTTCACAAGCACTGCTGTTAAAAATGGTGGGTAATTTGTTAGGAAACAAAACAAAGCAAGAGGAAGAAAAACAGTGAGAGTGGGAAGAGAAACAGGGCATATGAGGAGGTCCTCGGATGGTTTTAGAGCACAGGGTTCATTATTGCTTTCCAGAAATTAATGAAGAGAACAACTGGCTCAAACTTGTGAGTAAGTGAAAAAAAGCAACACAAATAAACCCAATAGTAATTTATCCTACAAGTGTGGGAAACTATTGTCTCCTTAGAATGTGTGTATTTATTATTATGGGTTGATAGATAACCTTTAGGGACTAAGTGTGCCCAATCGGCATTAGAAATTGATAATGAGTGGGCTGCAACGCATCTGTAATTACCACCAAAACCAGATATTTTTCTCTAAATGAACACTTCACCTAATTTTTATTAAATATAAGCACACATTTTCACTGTTTCCTCATACCTTCTTTTACTTTGTTAAACATTTGCCCTACATTTTTATAAAGGAGGAAGACACAAAAAGCTTTTTCCAGAGTGAAATGTACATAGGAGATACACAAGTTTAGCTAGAGTAAGACAAAAAGACCTGCTGTGTTTTATGCCATGTTTATTTATTCCAACTCCAAAAATAGAAATGATCCCCAAAGTAGTTTGAGAGATAATGATTGAGGGTGCAAAAATTATTTTAAGTAATCGTGTTTACCCTTTTTGGTTAAGCTAATTGAAAATCAAGGTAGCATTGCCCCTAGATAGATTCTATATTTTATTATATTTATAAAACCATAAAAGAATTACGTCATCCTCAATTCTCAAAAATAATTATATTGTTTTTGAAACTGTCAGAACATATTTTCCAACTGTGTATTACACAAACAGGTAAGCAATCTGATACGGTGACCTAAATGTTTTCTGTTTGGCCCTTACAAGAGTTGGCAGTTCCCCGGCTTCTGTCTGGAAATAGTGTTTTAGTTACATCTTATAACATGTTTGCCTATGGTGAGGGATCAGAAAGCATGCCAAATATTGGAGATTTATATACTATGAAAGGTCTCAGGAGCTTAACCATTAGGGTTACATTTACATAAACTTTGATGAAAATAATATCTTTTTTTCCTCCCAAAATAAGGGGAACAATTTAAGTTCATTTTGAGAATTCTAAACTTCAGTGGCCAGTCTCCTTTTGTCCTCCAAGTTTGTAATTAATGAGGTTTAAACAAAGGTTTAATTTAGTAAACAAATCGGTTTGGGATTTTGACTCAATTGATTGATCAGTTTAAAAATTGTCACTTAATTAGTTTGCTTCCACCTCTACCCTCCACCTCCAGAATCAGCTCTCTGTTTATCTGAGTAACCTATTGGCCTGGTTTTGTGTATTATCATATGCTCAGTTGAAGAAGTTTATCCAAATATATGCACTTTGATAAAGCACTTGTTCAACAGAAGGGACCATAAAAGTATTATCATATTTCTGATATGTATTAGTCAATAAAACAAGTTATTCATTGAAAAGTAATTGAGTATAATCTTAGATGGGGTACAAGCTTCATTAAAAAACTAGAGACATTTTCTTGCTGGGGAAAAAAGATACATTCACATCTAGTGCTATCCAAGTTGTGGGGATGCTGGGAAGCAGGCAACTGGACGAGATCCTGAATCACATCTCACACAGCTGCTGCTTCACTTTCTGTAAGAACAGGGCTATGCTGATTAAGCCATGAGTATTTGAAGAGATTTTTTTTTTCTTTTCTTTTCTTCTTTTCTGGCCATCTGTAAATCAGAGAAGAACAGGAATAGGTGGCTTTATTCCTTCAGCAACAGATCATCAAACCAAATAACCCCCCCCCTTCATAATTTTGCCCTAGCCAGACTATTTTTCATTCCTTGAACAAACTCTACCATTTTCTCATTTTTTTATCTTTCTTCTTCTACCTAAAATGATTTTTCTCTAATATTAATTCATCAAAAAGCATCAATAACCACTTTTTTCACTGGAACTTTTACTTATAACTACAATTTAACTTGTTTTTATACATGTATGAATTCTTAGAATGCTTTGCCTATACCACTGTTATGGAATTTTTCATATATAACCATGTATAACTTATTGTAGTGATTTTAAAGATATGTCCACAAATTCTTTATACTCCTTGTTGCAAAACATGCAGCTTAATTCAGCTCTTTTACATGGGATCTGGACTTAGTGAACAAAATATGGCAGAAGTGATAGGATATCACTTGCAAGATTAGGTTATAAAGATCTGTGGTTTCCTTCCAAGATGTTATTTCTCTCTCTCTCTATCTCTCTCCTGATTTCACTCTTGCTCTCTCCCTCTTTTTCTCTTTCTTGAATCACTCATTCTGTGGAATACCACTATTATTAACACTCAGTCTACCTTTGAAGAGGCCCACATAGTGAGGAACTGAGACCTGCCGGTATCAGTTAGCTTGGAAATGAATCCTCCCCAATGAACCTTGAGATGACTACAAGCTCCAGCCAACAACCTGGCTGAAACTTGTGAGTGACACTGAGGAAGGACCACCCAGCTAAAGCACTCGGATTCCTGACCCTCAGAAACCATGAGATGATAAATATTTATTGTTTTATGCTGCTAAGCTTGAGGTAATTTGCTTTGTAGCAATAGAGAACTAATGCACTTGTATATTCTTACTTTCTCTTTTACTAGATTATGAACTTTTTGAATAGAAGGATATCTACTATTTATTGAGATTCTATTTTTAGTCAAGATAATACATGCCAGCAACTTTAAAAAATAAAATCTCCAAAGTTTAATTCAATAAAAGTTTATTTTTACTAATATCAAGTCACATATGAGTGAGAAGATACAATGAAAAATAAACACATATATAAATAAGATAATTTCCAATAGTAATGGATTCTCTGAAAAATACAAAAAAACTATAGTTACTAAACAGAATTACTGAGGAAGGGAAGATGTAGGGTGAATTTAGACTGATCAAAAAGGCCTCTATGAGAAGGTGATATTAGAGCTTAAATCTGAAAATAACAAATTGGCTCTCCAAAGAGCCAGAGAAAACTAAAGAAATAGCAAGTACAAATGCCCTGAGGAAGGACCTTTCTTAGCTGGCTGACAGGAAATGAAGTCAGATGGTAGACAGACACCAGTTAACAGCAGTATTTTGTAGTCAGTAATGAAGAGGTTGGAATTCATTGGAGAATTTCATTGGATCTCCTATTTGGTATAAGTCAATTCTCTAGAGAAGACCAGGGTCAGTTTTGAATGATTATCAGCTATCATAACAGCTGAGGAATGAGTGTCCCAGCTGGAAGAGTAGATCAAAATGGGTCACCAAGAGCATCTATGACAATCACATTGACCACTGAATGGAGAACTAATCGTGGTGGTGGTAGGGTTGAGCAAGTGGAGAGTAGGAAGCCAGTTAGTAGACTGTTGTAATATTAAGAATGAGAGGAAAGAGTGGAATAAGCTGGGATTGGATGTAGATAAGAGGATTTGAAAGAAAAGAGATTTACAATGTATTTTGAAAGGAGCATAATGAAACAGTATGCATCGATTGAGAGAAAGAGGGGAATTAAAGATGCTCCCCCTTTTTTTGGCTTCTGTCTATATAAGTAGATAATGCCATTTACAGAAAAAAGAAATCTATGTAGAAATAAATAAGAAATATCATATATCTTTTCAAGATCTCCCAAAATAATTTCTTTTTAAGAAAGGCATACTTTATTTTTGTATATTACTTGGAGAGAACAGGGTAGAAAGGGTTTCAAAAGTAGGAAGAAAAAGTGGAGAAGGGAATTAGAGGTCACCAAGGAAAAATGTACTTAAAAAGTTATTAGTGTAGACAATAATAAGGAAGGGAAAAATAAAAAAATAAAAACATGTAAGACATGAAAGGAAAAAAGAAAAGAAAGGCCAAGGCTAATCAGTGTGGAGGGGTAAAGAAGAGAGAAAAGTTAAAATGAAAGGATACTTACAAGTTGGAAGTCTCTGAGACCCTTTAGGGGGTCTGTAAAGTCCTCCTTTGTCTCATTACATATCTGTCTGAGGTCAGACTTTCTTCATACATTTCAACTAAACAGCATATTGCAACAGATTGAATGCAGAAGCAAGTGTAAGAATCCAGCCGTATTCTAATAAACCAGGCAATGCAAAAATCTGCAAAAATGAAAAACCATGCCACTCTCACCATCAATTTTTTGAACAATATAGTTATTTTTCATAAAATACATCATACTTATTTTAACATGTAATTGGTTTATGTTATTTTTATAAAAATATTTTAAAACTTTCTCCATTATATTTTCTAATAAGGAGAATATTAATAGATATAAACTATAGAAACAAAAACTCTTTGGAGACTTTACAAATTTTTAAGAAGAAAAGGTTGCCTATGACCAAGAAGTTTGAGCACCATTGCTATAGAGATGATCTAGATTTTGTGGCAAATGTTAATTAATATGTTCTTCTACAAGCTGCTCTTCCTTTGGAAAAAAATGTATTCTCACTTGGTTATTTAGAAATCATAATTCAGAATTTTCACTCTTAAAAAAGTAGCCAAAGTTGCCAGACAAGAAGTAAAATACAGTAATATGTTGCTTACTACAGGGATACATTCTGAGTAATTTCAAGTAGGGGTGAGGGACCTGCAGCCTTAAGGAGAGATGTGGCCTTCTAGGTCCTTAAGTGCGGCCTTTGGACTGAATCCAAATTTTGCAGAACAAATCTTTTTATTAAAAGGGGTGCAACAGAGAAAGATGAAGCATTTCTTGCTCCCATTTGTGCTTATAAAGGAAGAATCTTGAAATAAGAAGGCCTCACATTCCCCACCCTAGACTGCACGTGATTGTCACACAATGGTATTTGTGTATCTAAACACATTTGAACATAAAAAAGATACAGTAAAATACAGTATTTAAAAAAACGGTATACCTGTATAGGGTACTTACCATGAATAGAGCATACAGGAATGCAAGTTGGTCTGGGTGAGTCAGTGAGTAAGCAGTGAGTGAATATGGAAGCCTAAGACATTATTGTACACTATGACACTATTGTAGACTTTCTAAATACTGTCCACTTGGGCTGATTTAAACTTATAAAAATTATTTCTATCTTAAATAATAAATTAATCGTAGCTTACTATAACTTTTTACTTTGAAACTTATTTTTTTCACTTTGCCTCTTTTGCAATAACATCTAACTTAAAACACACATTGTACAGCTGTACAAAAATATTTTCTTTCTTTATATCCTTGTTCTATAAGCTTTTTTCTATTTTATTTTTATTTTTAAACTTGTTAGCTATTAATAAAAACTAAGACACAGACACACACATTAGCCTAGGCCTACACAGGTAGGATCATCAATATCACTGTCTTCTACCTCCACATCTTGTCCCACTTAAAGGTCTGCAGGAACAATAACACACACTGAGTGGTTGTCTCCTGTGATAATAGTGCCTTCTTCTGGAAAATCTCCTGAAGTACCTGCCTGAGACTGTTTTACAGTTAACTGTGTTTTTAATAAGTAGAAGGAGCACATTCTAAAATAATGATGAAAGTATAGTATTTAGATACATAAACCAGAAACATATTCATTTATTGCCATTATCAAGTATCATGTAATATACTTAATACAATGTCTTACACTTTTATATGACTGGCAGCACAGTAGGTCTGTGTACACCAGCAGCACCACAAACGTGTGTAATGCATTGTGTGTGACATTAGGATGACTAGGACATCTTTAGAACTTTTCGGCTGCATTTTAATCTCTTGGGACCACCCTGGTATATGTGGTCTCTCTTTGACTGAAACATCATTAAGCACATGAGTCTACTCTGAGTGTCAGCAACTTGCCTACCACTGTGTTATCTCAAACTCTTCTTAATGAATGGAGTCAAGTCAATCCAGGATGAACCCAATATAACAGTCTTCTTCTGTTTCTCCCCTCTGTTTTCTTTTTCTACATAGTATTCCATAACTGCAAAGGATAGTTATTTTGTAGTCTAAGAAATGGAAGAGTGGAAGCTATCCAAAATTCATTAGTGAGCTAAGAAATTCTTTGAACCAATGCCAGTGCTTTTGATGAAGCGTGAAATTCATTTAACACATCTTAAGAAGAGTTTTTAATATAAGGATATATAAGGTTAAACACTAGAACTGTAACATCACTATGAACAGAGGATATTCTATGGACCAGCTAAACATTGATGCTCACTCCTGGATCTTGTTGTTTCTCCTTAATTCTTTTTATGTTTGTTCCATTTGTCTTCTTTTCACTTTCCTGTATTTTCCAGGTCAAATTCTGTGGAGGGCCATTTGTTTCAATCATCAGAGCCCTCAGGACCAGCCTCCTCCAGGGCCATTGGCAACACTGTGCCCACCCCCAGCCCATCTTTGGCTGCCTCTCTCAAAATTCACCTCAGGTCTCCAGAAAGGGAGGTTTCAATGAGAAGGCAGAAGATACCACAGTATTTCATGTCTTTTGCACATTTATTTAATAATTTTTGAAAGAAGCTAGAAATTTTTAAAAGATCACAAAATCGTTAATTTTCTTGAAAGCTCTTTTGGTGGGAACTCATTTTTAATATGGTCTTTGCTGTTATTAAGGTCAATTTTTTTTCCATTTAATACTGTTTTAATGTAGCCTTTCATGCTTTTGCCTAAAATTAGAAGTGGATGAATCCAAGATTTTTCTTCTAGGTCAACTCTTAAATATCTTAAATTTGTTCCTCTTCCTTGGTTTAAAATGGCCCTTATTCATTCTATCAAAGTTCAGTTTTTTGAAGAGGGAATCAGAGGAAAGAAAATGGATCCAAAAGAAAGTAGAAGAATTTGAAAGAATCCTTGGAAGTAGATGCTGTCATAATGGAAGGTAGACATCAATAGTAAGTGTAGCAAGTTATCTATAAAAAAGTGCCTACCATTCAGTGCTTAAAAACAGCTTCTATAAAAGTGAAGACAAATCTTTTGCCATAACCAGGTACTATAGTAAATTCTGACATGGAAATATTCTGATGAGTGTGATAGGAAATATTAGTTATGTGTGATCATTATCACCATGATCCTTGATAAATAAAAACATATAAACCATAAAAATACATGTACAGAGACACAAAAATGTCATTGATTCAGATTTGCAAAAGCAGGCATCTTCCTGTTGTATTGTACTAATGGAAGAGTTATATTCCCTCTAGAGCAGATGTGCGCTGTAAGTGCACAATTAACTTCTACTGAGATCCATAATCATGGATTGTTTCTAGTTTTATATTCAGACTGTTTGTCAGATGATGCTTTTTGTGCACAATTTTAAGCCATGAGAAGGATTCTTTTGTGGGGGGGAGGCATAAAAATGATTTAGAAATTAGAGTTAGGTTTCATTTTTAGAAAAATTTCTTAGACATTTTGATATGTTTTAACATATTTGAACAAACTTTTTTCCATTTTTTATTTTCCTGTATTCAAAATTTTTTGATTTATATCTTTTAGCTTTGGATGAAAAAGCTTATTAATGTGGCAAAGAAATTATAGAAAGAAAATTCAATTAGGTTTTTAAAAAGTTATTCTTAAGAGTAGGTACGCAAATATTCAGGACCCTATTCAATGAAAATTTGCTAGAGATCTTGTACCTCATATAAGATTAATTTATAGTAAATAATACATTATTATAAGAAAATATATTTTTTAATATATTAAATTTCTTCCAGATATCTTCTTTGCCCTATTAGTAGGCATAGCTTATTACATTTTTTCCCTCTTTAATTTCAGATCTCATTCTATTTGAGTCATCCTAAATACTCAATTAGTGAAAAACTGTGTTGCAAAGATTTTACTGAATTGCTGGAGGATATTGGTCCATTTTAATTTTGAAATTAAATTATAAACTGTTTTGTTACATAATAACGAGAGCTTACAAAATTTGGATAGTGATCAAGTAATTTTAAAATATGTATTCAGTAGTCATCTCATTAATTCCCAACTCTAAAGTGTAGCTACAATACCACTTTTTCTTTCTCTCTTCCTCTCTCTCTCTCTCTCTCTTTCTCTCTCTCTGTCTCTCTTTCTCTCACACACACACACCCCAAATGAATAAATGTGGAGATAGAGGCTCAGCTAGGTTAAGTAACTTTGCTAAAATCACCCAACAAATCTCACTTCAAACTCTGCTTTACATAAATAAATGAAATTTCTTATTGCTTTGAAATTTAACGAGAAAATATTAATTAAAGAGAGACTCTGAGGGATAAGAATTAGCTATAGTGGTTGTGTGTTCCTAAAGAAAAGAAAAATCCCTGAAACTCTCTAAACTATAGCTTTCTCTCTACAAAGCAGGTTAATAATATCTACTTTGCAAAAGTATGAAGATTATATTCCAAAAGCCCTTTCTTATCCGGATATTTTTTCCCTTGTGCTTTTAAAAAGGATTAGGGCATATAATGAGAAGCCAGAAGGAGAAGGACACTCATTCGACACATTGTAGAAGTGTGATGGGAACTATGTTAATGATGCATTTTGGCTGTAGGAACTCAACTGGAGTAAATGTTGTCTCTGCCAATAGCCATAAATAAGGTCTCCATGACGAAGAAAAGGGATGCCACACTCTTGGAATCTAAATAAACAACTGTATTTGTTTTCTATTGCTGTGTAACAAATTTCCCTAAATTTAGTGACTGAAAACAACACCCATATATTACCTTACATTTCTTTTTTTCAGATCTGAAGTTTAACCACAGCTTAAGGGGTCCTCTGTTCTATGTCTCCCAAGGCAGAAATCAAGGTAGGTGTCAGGTGGGGCTGTAATCTCATCCAAAGCTCAAAACTCCTTTCAAACTTTCTGTTTGTTGCCACAATTTACTTCCTTGTAGTTGTAGGGTAGAAGCCCTTGATTCCTGGAAGTCATCCACTATTTCCTGCCACAAGACCCTCTCCACAGCATGGCAATTTGATTTTCTAAGGACAACAGGAGCAAGTCTACTACTGCTTATCTTTTACCTCCATATCATTTTTTATTTTTTTTCCTTTTATTTCATCATATAATGGGGGTACAAATATTGTTAGGGTTACATACATTGCCCCTACCACCCCTCCCCCCCCCAGATGCCAGAGCTTCAAGCGAGTCCAATCCCCAGGTGGCGCGCACGGCACACATTATGTAACTCTACACTTCCTCCTCCCTCCCGCCTGCCCTCATATCATTTTTTAAATGGCTCACTTGATTAGGTCAGACCTACCTGAGATAATCCTCCTTTAGATTAACACAAACTTAATTCAATAGAAATCTTAATTATATTCATCATATTCATATGTCTCACCCACAAGTTAAGGAGAGAGCTTATAAATCAAGGTCATGTTACAATTTCATCATAGTCGGCATTGTGGTTGATTTCTCATTACACATTTCACTCCTTTCCCTTATATTGCAATCATGTGGTTTGGGGACAATCCTATGTCTCCTGGAATAAGTCCTGATCAGGAAAATCAAGTGACTTTCAAACATTTTTAACTTCAACACATGATGGTAAATGTGTATATATGTTGCATTGCAATCTAATGCAGATACACACACATATATAACTAAAAACATTTTACATTGCTATGTGCAATTCACTCTATGCTATTTTATTCTGGTCTAGTTTAGTCTAGTCCATTCTATTCCACAAACAAATACTAGTTATACTTCAACAAGTTGTTATCATAAACACATCAATTTGTTGTCAGAAAGTTGAAAAACAGTGGGCTAAGCCAATCATTATGATTCTATTATCTGGCCAGTGACTACTTTAAGAAAGCTGAAGGCTATTCTTCTAAATATTGCAAGAATGGAAAAACAAATACCACATGTACTCACTATTTAATTGGAACTAATCGATCGACACCCATGTGCACATATGGTAGTAAAACTCAAGGGAAACCATGCAGGTGTGTGTGTGAGGGGGTCAGTATGCACCTAAAGGGTACAATGAAAGCTCTCTTGGTGATGGACACACTTATAACTTTGACTCAAATTGCACAAAAACAAATCCTGTAACCAAATGTTTGTACCCTCATAATATTCTGAAATAAAAAAAGAAAGCTGAGCAATTCTACCCCTCAAAATAAGAGTGGACTAAAAATTCAGAGGGAATGATTTTTCCAGTGGGATAATTTGTGAGTAAATTTGGGCATAAAAGCAAAGACATCAGCCAGAATTCAGAATAAATGAAAATGCATGTAAAACACTTGAAAATATAAGAAAAGACATGTTACAAAGTATTATTTTGTTATTCTACCATGGCTGCCTCGGATTTTTAGTAACCATATCAGAGTTTATGGTGTCCTTATTCATTCTATATACTCTTTTCAAATGAGTAAAGTAAGATTGTGTCTGAAGCCTTGTCTCGCTTCATTTATTTTATGTTGCCCTGATTGGGAATATAATGGGAGACTTGGAAGCTAAGCTGGTGTCAGAGTTCCATGTACACAATGGCAATACCAGTTGTCTGAAATTCAGATTCAGAGGATCAGATTTGTGTGCTATGTGAAGACTAATTGTACAAATGTCAATCTTTTTTTGGGTTCATTAAATTATGATACTTAATTAACATCAATGTCAGTGAGAGAAAAAAATATCCAAAGCTTTCCTAAAAGCTGTTCATATTCAAATATATGTTGATTGATAGAAGCCTATTGTTTCCCAGTGCCTAGTAATGTTCTTCACTGCATATATTACCTGGAGACTTCTCCAAACACTGAGATATTTGGAAATCTAATGAAAAAATAGCTTCTATTGTTAGATGGAAAGTGCAATTTTATGAGCAGACCTTAGTGCCTCTCCCTATCCATCCATTGAGCGTGTATCTACACTTGATTGATTTCGACACATTCTTTACCAGCCAGTTATTGGTTACAGAATCCCATGAATAAAAATAAGAATCTATTTGTTGGTTGGCATATCAGAACATGTTAGCAAGGCATGGTTTCAATTTATGAAGTACAACATTGACTTCATTTGTAGGTAATAAGGAATAATAATAAAAATGCAACTATGTTATTTATTAATTTAAATAGACTTATTCAGCATAATTTAGAGTAACTTTTAAAGTACTAAGCAAGTGATTACTAAATAATGAAAACGATTAGGACAGGAATAGGGTTAGACATTACAGAAATCATGCTGCTGTCAAGTAAGGGTGTTAATGGAAACATGAATCTAGTCTCATCTTTCTTGAGCCTTATTATTGGTTACATAAAATACATTAGTTCTATGATATTTATAAACAGAGAAATGATTTTAAATTCTTTTGCAGAATAGGAAGCAACATGAAATGATGAAACATATTGAACAATCCTGTGTTTATGGTGAATATCTGTGATTATTTTCAATGTATGTTTATATAACTCGAGATGAGAAATTTTAGTAACGATGATACTGTGGCAGAATAGGTGGGTAGCAGGTAAAGGACAAAGAAAAACTAAATGAAAATCAAATATACTCATTAGGAATAATAAAATATATGGCGTATTTTTATTTAGCATGTCAATATGTTGTTTATCAAGACTTCAGCATATTGCAAAAATGAATTATTTCTTTCCTTCTTCTCCTAAATGTCTTTAAAATTGTTAAGAATAATGCACTAGAGAATAGAACTAGAAATAGAAAACAGAAATGGAGAAAATCACAAACAAGAGAAGCTACAAACCAATAATCTAAGTCCTGATGATAAAGGAAAACTATAAGAATAGATTCAAATAAAAGCTACAGTTGTAATATAATGTTAACCTCCAAACAAAATGTAATTAAGTATAGAGGAAAGATCCAGTTCCATAAATAGCTATCTATAATCATATACAATTGGCATGCCATTATTTTCTATTAGGAAAAAAGGATAAGAAAATGCAATATTAAATATCTGATAGAATTGAGTTCCTAATTAAGTCTTCAAATGAATTAAGTAAGCATCTTCCTTTCAGTTTTTCTTTTTGTATCTTGTATAGGATGTTAAAGATGCTTGACATAATTACAGTCAAAATAGATGTATTTTTGCCTGTTCTGAACAACATGAAGTTTGGCAGGAAATTAAAAACCCAAATAACAGCCAAATTACTGAATTATTGAATTGTTCTTGCGAACAAAAAAACCCTATGACCTCCTAAGCTGAAAAAAATAATTATACATATGTGACCTCTCCCCTCTCCAACACATAGTTTACAACAACTTCAGACCACATAAAAAATATCTATTTTGTTGGCACTCAACCATAGCAGTAGTTTAACTTACTGAATAAGTATTGGAGGATCTCATGAACATTTCATCTATTAGTAAATTTGATAGAAATTATTACATCCTTCGCCATTTGGAAAGGGTCACTTTTTCCCTTCAAATTGATCACATTTCATTGCACTGTTACACTTTTGCCTTTCTTAATAAGCTTGAAATCTATATATTTCAATTTCTAAAAAGTCCCAATTTTGTGGGTGAGGGAACACATAATGGGATATGAAGATTTTTGCCTCTAAGTTTTACATGTAAATCCAGTGTCCACTGTCAATGATCAAGTGTTGTTGCAACCCCTGACCATTCTAGAACTGCTACAGATGATTTAGTTTTCTCAATTGAATTTTTAGTGAACATGCTTTTTTTTTATTACTTCAAACTAAAGCATGATTGCCTGAAAGTTCAGTTGGGTCAACAGTTAAATCAGTCTAAGAATAAGCTGTGCCACGAGTCTTTGCTGTGTATGAAAGTTCTAGTTCACTTAGGAAACTTGTGCTCTCTTCCACATTTTTCATGAACCCTAGAAAGAAACAAATAAAATACTGTATCTCAAAAATTTTCCGTGATATATTATAATTATAAGAATGTCACACATTGATTAAGCTATGAAGTTTTAAAGAAAACTATGATTTATCTATGCTAAAATAAATAATTGGGACTATAAGTTCCACCAGGATGAAGTAGCTGCTGTTATACTTAAGAAGCCTTATCATCATATCATAAATAACTGGACATAATGAAAATGTATATGAAACAACTTTTTCAAGTGTGAGGCAGCAAAACAGAGGGCAACAATTCTTGAAAGAAGGTAAAAAACGTCTTTATGAAATGTAGTCTTGTGTTAAATATTCAAAGTACAGCAGCCACAATTTTAAAAAATTAAATAAGAAACATATTTTAAAGTCTAGTTTCCATTTCCATGTTTGAGTGGTTACTATGTAATTTATTGTGTTAACATTCTATATTATTATGAATAAAGGATAGATGAAAAATCTGGTTGTTATCACAGGAAATACAATTGTTCATAGAGGATAAATAGTTTACAAATTTCTGTATTCATGTCAAGAATATTCTGTATTCTTCAGATTTTGATTTAATATTTTGAATATAATTCCATAATTTAATAAGTAAGCATTTGTGTACTAGTCACTATTTGTGTGCCAGTGTATTGCTGCTGATTAAGCAACATAAAACACTTGAGTCTGGTATCCCAGAAAGATGGTGTCATAATGTGATATTGATATAAATCTGTTCCATGAAACAGACGACACAGTGTATGAATCAATCAGTGTGGAGTTTTAGTCAATGGCTCAGTTACAGTAAACTTATGAAACATATAAAAATATCTTCCGTAAACCTTAATCAAAATGATCTTCATTTTTCAGGCAATTCAAGTCTTTATCTGCTAAGACTTAATATCTCCATAGGACCCTCTGAACTTTTCTTACTGATTTCTATATTTTAGGATAGAAAAATTCTCAAATCTTCCCATAAGTGTAAATTCTCAACTTTTGCTAATTATATTTATACAATTATTATTATTTAATGACAAAATGTAATTATTAAATTGTGAATACAATTTACTTTTTTCTCAATGGATAGATATTAAGAAATTAGAAGATAATGCAAGCAAAAAACACAAAAAATAAACTAAAATAAGGGAAGCAGGATTTTGCAATGTTTAGAGGCAAATTCTTTCTCAGCTTCTTTTAGCTTGGTAAACCAACTTCTAATCTGATAGTATATGACTTCTCATTGCCTCAGCAAAACTATTTTTGAATCTACAAAGCCTTTGCCACCATCCTATTCAGGGAAATCTATCACAGTTTTGCAAATCACTCAAATTTTGCAGAAAATTATAATGCTGAAAATGATCCCACAAGGCTTCATTTTAGCTTCAGCCTAGTTCTGTTCATGGATATCAGAATATATTGCAGGTGTTTAATCCTAAAATGACTCTATAAAATTTGCTTCTTATTATCAATGAAGTGGTCATTTCCTTTTAAAAGTAAATAATCACATGTCAATCATATTATTATATTTTATATACTCATATTAAAACATTCATGTTTCTAATTTTTAAAAAGTCAATATTTTTATAATTATTGCTAAAATTTTAATAGTAAAACGTTACATTATGAGGATATTCTAATTCTAAATTTATCTGCCTTAAGATTGAACAACTTTATTACAATTTCCTAGAGGGTAAAGTAAGCTAAGAAGTTTGAAAGTAAGGAAAAGTTATTGAATGGAGTTAGATATTGATGCATGAAAGATGAATGGCAGACTCAGGAAATAAGACATATTTTGTATAAGTAACAGCTACTCCTGTTTTCCATGGTTTTACATACAATTTTGGAATTACTTTAGAAAGAACTGCAATTTTTGCCAGTAACTACTTACTTTTATCAAAAGTTGAAACTTATTTTAAAGATATCATTTATCATGTACTTTCAAATCGCTTTTGAGCAATTGCATATTTTAAGATATTTAAAAATTACTTCTCCAAATATAGGTCTGAAATATTCCAATAACTTCATAAAGCTGCATAAAAATGACAAAATGGTCCTAGCAGGGTACTGAGGGAAAATTAATAGAAGTTGGCATTTGAGATACTAAAAGTTGTTGAAAATAGAGGTGTTTTATATGGAAAATTTGACTCCCAAAACATTAATGACATGATTACTGTAAAAGTTCTAGAAAACCTGCATATAAAATTTATAAATCAAAACCAAATTAGAATTTGCTATAATTACACATATTCTTATGTAGATTCTCACTTATCTACCACAACCAGATTTCTGTTTTTATAATCCAGAGACAAAAATTTGCCAAAATTGCCATATGAGATAGAGATAGAGTCAAGCAAATATGGTACAGCTTTAGTTCTCTCTCTTTCTCATTCTCACTGATGTGAAAAACTTAATGTTGAGAGAGTTCTACTCTTCTGAGCACCATAAGGAGCAAAAAAAAATCTTCAGGTCATTTTCCAACAACTCCTGCTGCTGGGTTGGTATCATTAGAAACAGACCTATTTTGATGCTCATGCCTGTAGTGATTCTTGCATATTTACTTTTTTAATTGTTTGGATTAATTAATTATAAAAGTCCAAATGCATTTGAGCCATGGCTTCTCACAATTTTGCAGTTTCCAAAATATTCACCTCTGCTCTTAAGACAAATTTTCTACTGGCCAAATAATCGTTTGCAGGGAGAAAATCCTAGTGCTCCCTTAGTTCAAAACCACAGTGTCAAAACAAGCCTTGAAAATAAGTTCTTGAGATCACGTGGACAAATCAGAAATGTCTGATTTTTTAAAAGAATCGTATCAATATAATTTTAGTTCCTAGTTATGATAGTTGTAAGATTTGTGCTGGTTTTATAACAGCACTAATACTCAGATTTGTCAACATGAAAATTTTTCTTTTCATTTAGCAAGGACTTCATTACTTTAAAGGAAAAAACAAACAATATAAATAAAAAATAAACAAAGGAAGCGTGGTCATGTTAGAATATTAAAATATTCATTATTAAATATTTCTTATCAAAATATTTCATAGTACACAAGGATGAGTTAAGCAACAGATCTCTAGGTATTAGAAACAAGGACTTAGACATTAATCAAGAATGAATCAAGGATATACCCTGTGGTACGTAGGGATCCATGGTCTCACGCCTTCACTCACCTTTCTCAATCTGCTTTGCTATCTGTTTTCTCTGCAGATTGTTTTTCTCTGCCTCAGTTGCACAAGGTAGATTTACATCATACTCTACTTCTATTATTAATAAAATCATATTTTTAATAATCTGCAATATAATCTTACACTTTACTTAGTAGTTTACTGTTCATAGTGATATTGATAATGTAATTTGAAGCCATTTTATAAATGTTGTAGGATAAAGCAAACAAATAATTATTTTAATATTATTAGGAATTAATGTCTAACTATTATTGAGAGATATGAATACAAGTTCAAAGAAATTAAGTAACAACCTGTAATAGCAAATTTAATTTGGATGTTTTAATATGAACTCATAATATTTGTGAAATATAATATAAACATATATCTGTGCTTCCATGTTCCTTGCAACATTGTTTATAACAACCAAGGTATGGAATTAAGTATCTATCAACAGGTGAGTGGATAAAGAAAAAAAAAAATATATATATATACACACACACACACAATTGAACAATATTGAGCCTTAACAAGAAAAATCTTGCCATTTGCAACTACATGGATGAACCTGGAGGATATTATATTAGGTGAAATAAGCCAGCTAAATATCTCATGATCTTACTTATATGCAGAATCCAAAAATATTAAATTCATAGAAGCAAAAAGTAGAATGGTGGTTACCAGGGATTGGTAAAGAAGGAGAGGTTGAGGAGATAAATGAGATAGATGTTGATCAAAGCATATAAAGTTTTAGTTAGGAGGAATAAGTTCAAGAGGATAAAGTGAAGATGGTTAATGGGTACAAAAATATAGTTTTATAATTAGATGTAATGAACAATGTTTGATAGCACAACAAAGTGACTATAATCAACAATAAGTTAGGATATACTTTAAAAGAACTAAAAGAATGGAATTGGAATGTTCCTAACACAAAGAAATGATAAATGCCTGAGGTGGTGGATATCCCAATTATCCTCATTTGATTAATGATCATTTTGTGCCAATATCAAAACACTGCATGTACCCTATAAATATATACAACTATTTATACCCATAATAATTAAAAATTAAAAAAATTAAAAACAATATTTCATTAAAAATTAATGACCATCAGTATTGCTCAGATTTTGCTTTCTAAATAACATTCTAGTGACAAAGCATCAGAGATTATCCCAATTACCCTCATTTGATTAATGCTCATTTTGTGCCAATATCAAAACATTGCATGTACCCTATAAATATATACAACTATTTGTACCCATAATAATTAAAAATTTAAAAAATTAAAAACAATATTTCACTAAAAATTAATGATCATCAGTATTGCTCAGATCTTGCTTTCTAAATACCATTCTAGTGACAAAGCATCAGAGAAGTAGCTGGTTCCAGGTCTGGGGCAATGAAAGTCCAAGGTGAGCTTAAGATATTTATAGTTCCAGAAAGCAAGGAAATATTCAAAGACTGATGGAGGCCTTTCACAAAAACATAAGAGACAGATAGAAGGGGCATCCCATGGTCAACAATGTGACAATTCAAGAATAGAGTGAATAAAAGAAAAGAAGCAGGGAAGGAAGGAAGGAAGGGAGGGAGGGAGGGAAGAAGAAGGCATAGAGAGAAAAGGAGGAGGAAAGGAGGGAAAAGATCTTCTAAAGAGAGAAAGCAAGAATAAATAAATAAACCAAACTAAAACAAAACAAAATAAATTTTCTATTGTCAGAGGTAATTATAACATTAATTTCTTACTCTAAAATGTGATAATTAATGGGAAAAAGTTAAGACATTTACTTTTTTTAAAAGGATGAAACATAGTGAATCCCAAGTGGTGAGAAAAATATTTTTACAGAAGAATATCAGCTAATAAAATTTTTTAAGTCAGCATTTAAAGAATAATAAATAAATAAGAAATAATTAATTAAAGAAATAATTAATTCAGTCAAGTGTTGTTGATGTTTGCTAAAATTAAAAGGTGAATTTGTTTTAAAGAAGAGGATTCATAAGATTATAAAGTATCGCCCACAGGTTACTTGCAAATTGAAAAGCATTATTTTTTAAATAATGGAGAACATTTTGTGGTCAACACCTTAATTAAATTATCAAATTGACCATCACTTATAATGGGACAACCTAACAATATCTGCATCCTGCAAAATTCAATAAAAATATATTTTCTATGAAATATGGTCTGTTCTGCTACATTTTGCATTTTCATGAGGCAAATTAACTTATACTTGATTGATAAATTCAAGAAGAATGTCAATAAAACATAGAAATAAGGTATGCTGTTTCATGTCTGATTTTTCCTAGCCAAAAAAAACCCCACCAAAATAGCAGAATTATTCCCTCAAGCAATATTGCCAGAGAAAATCCTGACACAGAGAAGAAGACACAGTGCTTGAGACAAAGTTATCAGCATGTACAGAACCAGTCAATAATAGGTATAGGTTTATTCAGAGGTGGGCTAGGAGATAGAAATGGTATTAATATATCATCAGAGTTTGCTGCAACCTTGAATATATATTCTTCCTTGATTCCTTCCAAAAGCATTTCAGCTTTTTATTTATACTTAGGACTGCAATCCATCTAGAATGAAATTTTGTATATAGTCTGATATAGGTGCCAACACTATTTTTTCGTGTATACATTCAGTTTAGGTAGCATCATTTATTGGGAAGATCAAGCTTTCTCCACTACTCCAAACTTTCTCCTTTGTCGCAGACTAGTGCAATGTCTCTGTTTGTGTGGGTTTGTCTCCAAACCCTGTAATCTGTTCTGTTGGTTTGTTTATCAATCCTGGTCCCAATCCACAGTTTATTTAGTAAAGTGTTGTTAGAAGATGTTTACCTAGTAGTTTAAGATCTACAATTTGTAGTTATTCAAGATTGGATTTACTATTCCTCTCTCTTTGCATTTCTATATAACTTTTATGATCAACTTGTCATTTTACACCCCCTCTTAAAAACTCTAGGATTTTTCTTGGGATTATATTGCATCTGTATTTAAAGGAGAATTGTTGTCTTCCAATTCATAAACATATGTTATCACTTATTCTTATCTTTTCTAATATCTCTCAACAACATTTTGTTTTCTACATCAAGCTCCCACTTAACCTTCATTAGATCAATGTTATTATACATGGTATCATTTTAAATCTTATGTTGTAATGGTTTGTTGCTAGTGTATATAACTCCAATTGATTTTAATATTAACTTTACATCCAGTACAGTGATCTAGCTCAATTAATTAATCCTAATAGTGTAGAGGTAGATTTCTTTGAATTTTCTATAGGAAAAATTATATTGTCTGCACATAAGTAGGTTTTTCTTTCTGCTATTATTATTATTATTTGGCTTCATCACTGGCTAGCCTTTCCAGAAAAATGTTACATAAATGAGTCATAGGAGGCATCCTTATCTCATTCAAAAACACGTAAATGTCTCATTGTTTCACCATTAAGTCTGATGTTAGTTTTTAAAATAAATACCCTGTTTCAGACTAAGAAAGTTCTGTTTTACATCTAGTTTTCTGTTACTTAAAATTATGAATGGGTTTTAAGATGATTATTATAATTCTTATTTTTTGTTAATTTAGAAAATTGCATTGATTGATTTAAAAATTTTAATTCACACTTGAAGTCCTGAAATAAAGTCAATATTTTTAAATGATACATGGTATTTTTTATTAATTCATAGATTTCTTTTGATAATATTTTATTTAGTCTCTTTGCATCTATCCATGAGAGATATTAAATTTTTAGGCTATTGTTATCAAAGTTATGCTGGACTCATAAAAAGATTTTGGAATGTATTCTCACTCTTGAGTTTGTGGAAATGGTTAAGATAGATATTTTTCATTTATTTGTTTGTTTAAAGATTTGCATGTGGAGTTTTATCTGGAAGTGGAGTTTTTTCTATAGAATTATTTTTAAAAGTTTCAATTGTAATAGGAATATTACAATTTTTTCTATGAATATAAAATTATGCCAAAATTAACTTTATTTTTCAGAAAAGACATATCAACCAATTGCAATATATGAATCCTATTTGAATCCTGATCTAAATAACTAAACAATTTTAAAAATGACATTGATGAGACAATTAGAAATTTAACACTGATGATATTTGATGCTATTAAGGAGTTATCATTCATTTGTTTGTAGGTATGGTGATGGCATTGTAGATATGCTTTAAGAAAAAAGAGTATATATGAGGTTGTTGTGGAATACATGACCAAAGAAGTCAAAATACTATAAACAAATTTATAGAAATATTTCTTCTATCAGTTTTAAAAAACTGTATTTTTCTAGAAATTTTATTTAATTTTTATATACATTGACATAAATTTGTTTATAATATTTTGACTATTGGGGGGGTCATGTATTCCCACAGCAGCCCTCTGAAATGAACTACCTTAAGGATTAATGGTTTAAAACAATAGATACTGCTTTTTGTGCATTGATTTTGTGTCTGGCGAACTATATAAATTTATTAATTTTAGTAGTTTAAATGTAAATTTGTTTGGATTTTCTACATAAAAATATTATGTTATTTGGAAATGATAAGAATATTGGTTCTACCTTTCCACTATTATATGTCTATTTATTTATTTATTTATTTATTTATTTTTCTTGGATTTGCACTTTCTCCTTACCAACTTGGCACTGTTTTTATAGTCTAAGCTGTGCTTGGAGGGTTGTTCATGCATCAGCAGTCAATTGTGTTAACCTGGGCAGCCTGCTGATCTTGGCTGGGCCTTCACACATGTCTGGAGGCTTAGCTGTGTCTTTATGGCTCATTCAGCTTTGCTGCACACGGTTTCTCATCCATTCAGACTGACTTGATCTTGTTCATAAGGAGAACCTAGGGGTCCAACATGGAGAGAGAGTAGAATCATTGAAGCCTTCTTGAGACTTAAGCTTAGAAATCACACACTATCATTTTCCAGCACATTTTGTCAGTCAAGAAAATTATAAGAAAAGATCCACTTCTAGGGATATTAAAATAGACTCAACCTTTCTATAGGAGGTCCTGCAAAGTCATACTGTGAAAAGCAAAAATAGAGGGGAAAATGGGGATAGAAGCCATTTTTGCAATCAATCGACCATGCTCATTATCTTCTCACTGCTTTCACTGCTGTGACATTTTTATCTTTTTCATTTTTAATATTGATATTTATGTCCTTTTTATCTAGTTTCTTTGTCAATTTTTTGAGGTTGTCAATGTTATTAATCTTTTCAATACACCCCAAATTTAATTTTGTAAAGTTTTTTTCTATTTTGTGTTTCTTTTCTTTTTGAAAGCAAACGTTAACATTTTTTTCCATTTTTTAATTTCAAAATATTACAGGGTTACAAATGGTTTGGGTTACATGAATCATTTTTTGATTCTTGAGTCAGGGCTATAAGTGTGCCCATCACCCAGATAGTGTTCACTGCACCCGTTAGGTAGGTTTTCACCCATCACTTCCTCCCCCCCATCCCTGTCCGATTTCCACTGCATTTTATTTCCCTCTGTTCACATGTGTGCTCATCAGTTAGTTCCAAATTAATAGTGAGTATATGCGATGTTTGTATTTCCATTCTTTAGATACTTCACTTAGGATAATAGTGTATAGTTCCATCCAAATTGTTGCAAAAGGCATTAAGTAATCCCTCTTCCTGACTGAGTAGTATTCCATGATATACATATACCACATTTTGTTAATCCACTCATGAACGGATGAGCACTTGGATTGATTTCACATCTTTGCAATTGTGAATTGTGCTGAAACAAGCATTTGAATGTTGGTGTCTTTTTGACAAAATGACTTCTTTTCCTTTGGGTACATATCCAGTAGTGGGATTGCTGGATCAAAGGGTAGATATACTCTTATTTCTTTGAGGAATCTCCATACTGTTTGGAGGTTGTACTAATTTCCAATCCCACCAACAGTGTATAAGCATTTCTTTCTCTCTTCATCCAAGCCAGAATCTGTTTTTTTTTGGACATTCTAATAAAAGACATTCTCACTAGTGTAAGGTGATATCTCATTGTAGTTGTAATTTGCATTTCCCTAATGATTAATGATGTTGAACATTTTTTCAGATATTTATTGGCCATTTGTATATCT
This sequence comes from Cheirogaleus medius, assembly GCA_008086735.1. NCBI lineage: Eukaryota > Metazoa > Chordata > Mammalia > Primates > Cheirogaleidae > Cheirogaleus > Cheirogaleus medius. Next base: position 48,330,187 of record VBSM01000361.1, read on the forward strand.
TCTTTTGAAAATCTTCTGTTCGTGTCTTTTGCCCATATTTCAATGGGGATGTTTGTTTTTCTTCTTGCTGATTTGCTTGAGATATTTGTGGATTCTGGTTGTTAGCCCTTTATCAGATGTATAGCTTGAAAATACTTTTTTCTGTTCTGTAGTTTGTCTATTTTCTCTGTTGATTATTTCCTTAGTCTAGCAGAAGCTTTTTAATTTCATCAAGTCTGCTTTATTTGTTTTTATAGTTACTGTGATTGCCATTGAGATCTTTTTCATAAATTCTTTGTCTGGGCTAATATCTAGAAGAGTATTTCCTAACTTTTCTTCTAAAATTTTTATGGTTTCATGCCTTTCACTTAAGTCTTTTATCCATTTTGAATTAATTTTTGTGAGTGGTGAGAGGTATTGATCCTGTTTCATTCTTCTGCAGGTGGCTATCCCATTTTCCCAGCACAATTTATTGAATAGGGCTTCTTTTCCCCAGTGTATACTGTTGTCTGCTTTGTCAAAGATCAATTGGCTGTATGTGGATGGTTTTATATCTGGGTTCTCTGTTCTGTTCTATTGGTCTATGTCTGTATTTTTGTGCCAGTAACATGCTGTTTTGGTTACTATAGACTTGTACTATAGTTTGATGTCTGGTTATGTGATGCCTCCAGATTTTTTCTTTGTGCTTAAGATTGCTTTGGCTATACAGGCTCTTTCCTGATTCCAAATGAAGCATAGAATTATTATTTCTAGATCTGTGAAATATGATGTTAGTACTTCTGGCTCATGAATTCTTGCTCTTATCTTCATTATTTCCTTTTAACAACTTTTTGGATTACTAATAAGGTGTTTTAACTTTTTCCAGAAATTCTTAAATAATTAACTCTTAAATGTATTTTTTCCTAATATGTTCATTTCAAAATGTTTTCTACTTTCCAACATGATTTCTCACATAACAAATAGGCTACTTATGTGAGTTTATTGTCCTACCATGATTTTGGATTTCCTTATTTGTCTTTTTTTCTAATTCCATCAGTTTTATGTTAAATTATTGGGTATCAAAATTTTGTATAAGAACTGGTTATTAGATGACTTTAGGAAATTATTGCTAATTCTATTAGTTATGATAATAGCACATATATGTAGGCAAATATCCTATTCTTACAAGATTCAGGATGAATGATTTAGAGATAAAGAGATCTGTCATCTGTAACCTGTTAGCAAATGTCTGAAACAAGTTATGCTAAAATATTTGAATACATACATGTGTATAATATAACCCCAAAATAGCAATTACTGAATATAGGTGTTAGGTAAATAGGTGTTATAGTATATTTCTTTCAATTTTCCTGTAAGTTTACAATTCTTGTAACCAAAAATGTTGGGGAAAAATTTAGAAATGTTCTAAATCTGTTTCTGAACTTGCTTTAAAGCATTCTCATCATGTTGACTAGAAATAGAAAAGGCTTCTAACAACAAGATGAATGTGGTTTTTTTGTGTGTAACAGCTGGCACTCCAGTTTCTAGGTTAACCCTTTTCTTAAATTCTTGGCTAATATATTAATAAGTAACATTCTAAACCACATATCTCTATATTATGAATCCTTTTTGACTAGTCTATGGCAGAAAGTATTTGGCTCCCCAAAGTGACAACCTTAGTGAACATCTACTGTCTACTAACTATAGATGAAGAACTCTGGTACACATGATACTTGCTTTACAATTTAGGACATTATAATTAGTTCTAACTTGACCCAATAGCAGTTCTCTATCCTCCATATTTTTCTCTGAGAATCTATGGTTTACAATTCTACTCAAATAATAAATATCAATATTGGGCCTTGTTTAATTGCAAGGAACATAAGCCTAGTCAAGTTTACTCAAGTGAAGAGGGATTTATTATGCAGATATTAATAAAAGAAAAGTTGAATATGGCTTCAGAAAGAAAGGAAATGGGGACTGTCACATCTTGATAATAAGTTGGTTTTAGCTTCTTCTCTCTATCTTAACTTTGTCTTCTCTTATTTTCCTCATCTTTGTCTCCGATTTTCCAGAAAGACTATATGATTGAATCAGTCAATTGATGTATTGATCTTCTTTAGAGCAGTAGTTTTTCTCAACTATTCAGATGCACTTAGGTGTGAGGGAAGACATATGTCCCATATCTGAATGGGAAAACCATAGCTGTTAGTTGGGAAAGCCTTTTGGGAGATATTGTGAGCTAGAAAACTGATCATATGTCCAAAAGATCTTGTCAATTCAAGCATTGTCAAGGCCATTAGCAAACTGAGACAGATTTTAACAATGATTCTAACTTCAAAAATCAAAATAAATGTGTTTACATTTCATTAATTCAGTTAATTTTTTATAATAAATGATAGGAGCATTTTATCATATCTTGTATGTGTCCTGATCAACTTTCTGGAAGAATAGGTTGCCTTGAATATGTTACTTCATTAGTATTATAAGAAATGCCTCAGACTTTCATCAATGTGTAACAAAGTGTTTAGATAAAGTAGCCAACTTGTAATTACAACAATAATATAATCTGCTGTCTCATGTGATCAATGAGTTTCCCACAGGAGGTTCTTTAAATTTATGCAAAAAAGGGGAGAATAGTTTTACATTCACATCTACCATTCCACAGAGACATGGGTCCAAGGAACTTGATGTATTTTCAAGAGTATTCAAATGGATGCACTCTAGTTGGATCCACCTGTCTCTTGGAGACAATTAATTCAATTTAGAAAATATATATCCATTGTATCCTAAGAATTGTAAGTTTTGTGGGGAAATAAAACTTAAAGTATTTATGATTATAAAATATGTATTAATTTGTGAACAATGGTGTTAATATTCAGTAAAATGTTAATATTGGTGATATATACTATGTAAATGAGTAGTTCTAAGCAAGAGTAATTAAACTTTTCCAAACATGGTGAGTAATGAACTTGCCAAATGAGTAAGTTTGGAATAAATGGGGAGAATCAGAGAAGCACATATAGACTGGAGGAATACCATAAATAAAGTGTAGTGAATTAAAGATGGGGGTAATGAGAGACTATTGGCTGAAACTGTTTATAATTTTACAAGACACTTTTAGAGAAGGGCAAATAGAACATATCCTCTCCACCATAATTTCATGGAGGATGCTGTTACACCTGTGGAACTAGGACTGGAAAATATGCTGAACAACTCTGATGAAACTGAAAAAAGATGTTTCATTTCTTTGCTAATCTAACCGAATATTTAATGACTCAGTCAAGATGTGTGTGTCACATTTGTGATTCAATATTATCTATTTTCACAAATACCAACGAAACACTGAAACAAGCAAAAAGGCAAACCATGGATTATGTTCACTGCTTCTTGGCAATAGTACCATAAATGGTTTTACTAAATTATATGTTCATTGTCTTTCAAATATTGTAATTAAAATCTGATAAAACCCTATTAAATAAAGTGTTTTCATTTAAAAAATCACATTTTATAGGGGTCTTTTTATTTAAAGAATTAAGGTTATTTTGATTGTTTTTTCAAAAATCTAAAACTCTGGAAATTCTTTTTCGTGAGAGATAGTAAGTTCATATTTAGTAAAATGTATAATTTATAGTTAAAGCATATACATTGAAAAATAATTCTTACATTTATCTCACACCAGCACTTTAGAATTTACAGATTTTTTTATCGCTATCTCCTCTATTTGTATCTATCAAATTGGGTTGATGATATCTTTTATACAGGGTTTAGTGAAGATTTAATGAGATATTTGAACAGATTTTAATGTGTAAACCAGAATAAGCAGTTAATACATAGAAGCTGCTATAATAATCCAAATAAAAATCTAATAACAAAGTGTATATATATGGTGCAATTTTAATATTATTAACACTGTATCAAAGGTATTATAATGTAGTATCATCACATGATAATCCTGCCACCTTCCTACTCTGCTATTTAGATTTTATTTTATTCCATATAGCTAATCATCTGGTTCTACCAATGTTCTTTTTAAAATATCTTTTCTCTACTAAAATTATTACTCATCTAAATGTGGCCATTCAGTACTTAAAAATGAGCATTTAAATACCAAGTTTTAAGTGGTTCAAAGTATATCTAAGTTCTCCATTGGAACTTGAAGATGTGAATTGACCTCAAAAGATTTTGAACAAATTGAGAAATAATATAAGTTCAGCAGTGGTCTAAACACTAGCTTCTTTTATGGATTGGAGAATGAGATGTCACTACTTAACCAATGGGAGAGCTTGTGAGAGCTGTAGGAAAGGGTGGAAATTTTTGCCCATATTGTTCTGGAACAACAGAAGTTATTGGGAGAAATTTCTTTCTCATGTACCAAGGAAAGAATGCAAAGAATAGAAAAGACATGTTCCCCTACATTGGGATACCTATTCAAAGTTGAGAGTTAAGATATATCCAGTTTCTTAGTGATCAAGAAAATTTTTTACCAAAGGGGATACTGAATCTTCCTCCATGAGTTGAAAATGCATAATTCTTGTTGCATGATTGTCATAATTCTACTCTCTCACCTTCTGTCTCAACCCAATATTGATGTTTCCAGCAAAATTTAAATCTTTATACTATTTTAATATATTTCTGATCCTCAAACTCTAGGTGTTTCTTAATGAATCTATAATTTCTTCTTTTGTTCAAAAACCAGGCAACCTTTTCTTTGAAAAGAGCCTAAGGAGTCCCACTATATAGCAAGACCCATTTTGAGTATTCTTAGATCTTATAAGTATTCCCTAAATTAGAAGAGCTTCATGATAAGTTAAAGTAGGCTTTTCTTTTTACTTAAACTTTTCAGACCCTTCCTGAGGATTTTGCTTAGAGATTGTATTAGGGAATAGACCCATATTATTTGAAACCTCTGTGGACACAACAAGATTAACATTTCACAAAATAAATTTCTATTGTACTCTACTTTCCTCCTCAACTTTCTAGTTAATGAGATTTAACTATTTTTTTGTGTTATTGAAATATTTTTAATTTTGTCTCTATATCAATAATTCATCATTCATTTGTGGTTATTCTTTGTACACTGAGGATAAACCTACTAATAACCTAATATGCTTAATTTATTATTGGTGATTATATCTGATAAAATGACTTCAATTACATGTCTCAGAAAATTTGACTCAAACTGGCTCCAACAATCAAGAATTTACTGGCTCATAAATTGAAGTCCAAAGACAGAGCAAATTTCAGGGCCAGTTTATTTCAGTATCCTGACTCTGTGTGTGTGTGTGTGTGTGTGTGTGTGTATGTGTGAAAGATATCTTAATTTTGAATGTTGTCTTAAACATCAGGCAGCATTCCTCAAGGTGGCTCCAGTTGTCACATTGGCACACTATAGTATGTGGAGGAAGAGAAAATCCTTTGGTCTGAATGGGAAAACACTGGAATGTTTTATGATTGGACTATTTACATCATATACTTACCTTGGTGCTGGTCATAAGCACAGAATAGACTGATTAATGTAAACCAAATAATTTTCATCTTAGGACCTGGGGCTATGATCAGTTATACCTAATGCTTGATTATGTGCTGAAACTTGGATCTCTTAAATAAATTGTAATTTTTATTAGTAAAGAGGAAGGGGCTACATAAGTGATCAACCTGTCCACTACAATATAATCTCTTGAAGTATAATTTTTGTCCAGTGCCCTTTCTTCATGATCAAAAGTTGTTTTACTCCACATTATATAAAAAGCAAGAGCTGCTGTGTGCTACTGTGGAGAATTTTTGTGCTTTACAAATCTTACAAGTATATATTTAGTTAAGTATTATGAGCCTTTGCATTCTTAAGCTCTTGGGCTGCTTATCTCATGGGTGATCCATTAGATGATTAAGGACAACATTTAGTTTATTAAAATCTATTGATTATTTTTCCAATTTATCCACAGAGGTGGAATTTCTAATCTTTTCAATCAGAATATGGTATCTTACATTTGCTAAAATTGTGTTTTGAAATAATATTTTATTACCTCCCTTCAAATATTCTGACATTTCCATTCCTAGAAAAGGCAGTGTAGGTTGAAAGGATGTATATTGGATTTGATGTTCCCATAGAAACAATATTTTAATAGAAAATTATATTCCAGATCAAGGGCTTGATGCATTTTTGTGTTGTTTTATTTTAGAAATGGCTACAGATAAACTATTTTAACAACTCTTAAATCAAATGTAAAAATACACTTATAAGACCAATAGTATGATGTTTTTCAGTGTTTTTATTGAATTGAACAATATAGTATTCAAGTATACAACATTTCATGAATTATGATATATAAATCTTAATTTTTTTACTTTTTATTTTAAGAAATTAGAGTTATAAAGAAAATATTAATTGGGAACATAGAATTTAAACAAATCCTTTGAAATAATTTTTTGCAGGAAACTTAAGGAAATTTTAAGACTCTTGGGTAAAGCTATTGGACTTTGAATCTTTCTTGCTTGTTTTCTAAAAGCTGATTCATAAATGCTTATTTTTACAGCTTCTGTTGATCACTGCAATATTATCTGTAGCAAAAGTCAAAAGTAAGCTTAGATTCATTCTTTTGTATTTAATATTGTTTGCTTTTCTTCAACAGTGACTGTGTAACATAATTCTTTTATACCTATCCTGCTTCAGAAAAGTTACATAAATTTAAAGCACAGTATTAAAACCACAAATATTTTAATGATCTTTACTATTTTACTATTTTTTCATTTGTTTTTAGCATATTTTGGAAAAATGGGTTGGAGAGTTTGAAGGGAACATTGAGATCTCTTGTCCAATTGAACATTCATTGTTAATTTCTTCTCCCACAGAATGCACAACTTTGTTCAGGTAGTAGTCAGAAATCAAGTTTAGGCTAGCTGAAGCCAACAATGGGATTTCCATTGCTTCACAGAACTAAGAAAGTCAAGAATGGAGCTGGCTTGAGGAAGAAGTAGACACCAAAGGGACTCCTTCTATTCTGATTCTCTGAGTGCTTGTTCTGTTCTTTTCTCCTGTAGCTTTGCTTCTTTCATGATGGTGAACCTGGTTACTACCAGCTTCAAGGTATAAGATATTAACTCCAGATTACAAGAAAATCTTTTCTGTGTATCCCATATATAAAACAGGAGGTAGTAAAGTCTAATTAGTCAGACATAGGTCATGAGTCCACACCCTAGATTATGAATCTTGACCTATGAAATGTGACATAAGCCAAAGTTATGTGCACAATCTTGTTTTCAAGAAGAAATGAAGAGCTATGATTGGACCCCTCCCATCAGATATATATGGAATAGAGGAAAAATATTTTATAAAATGGGGGTGCTTATAACCAAAAGAAAGGATGAAGAGATGATGGGACAATTATTATAGAAACAGTAGGTATCCAAAGTAGTTTGTAGAGATGTTGCTTTGTATTTGTGGTAGTCTGAATAATGGTCCCTCAAAGATCCATATCCTAATGCTTGGAATCCATGATTGTTATCTCATATGGCTAAATGGACATTGTGGATATCATCAAGTTGATAATTTTGAGATTGGGAGATCATCCTGAATTATCAAGGTGGTCCATAAATGCAATTACATATATCTTTATAAGAAGGCCACAGAGACAGATTGAACACGTGATGGAAGAGAAGGCATTGTGACCACAGAGCCAGAGATTGGAGTGATATATGTAATTGCATAGCCACATATAGAAGACTGAAAGAGGATCCGCATCTTTCACCTTTCACAAAAATCAACTCACAGTTGATAACAGACTTAAATCCAAGGCATAAAACTATAAGAATTCTAGAAGAACATGTTGGAAAAACTCTTACAGACATTGGCCTAGGCAAAGAATTTATGAAGAAGACCCCAAAGACAATCACAGCAACAACAAACATAAATAAATGGGACCTGATCAAATTAAAAAGCTTCTGCACAGCCAAGGAAACTATCAAGAAAGCAAACAGAGGAGGAAAAATGGCAGAGTAAAGATGACCTCCTGGCTCCCTGCTCCCAGAGAAAGAGGTAAAAAACTCAGTCTGCTACACATGAGTGGATCACTCCCCTGCAAGAACAGCATTGTGAAACTGCAGAGAAACAGCATGGGACACACAACACAGGGGGGAAAAAAGATGAATGGGAGATAGGATCACGAAGTCTAGAAAGTGCAGGATAAACGATAGAGAATAGAGCATGGGATGGCTGTGCCCACCTGGCCAGCTAGTGCAGTGGGATCTGACCCACAAGAGAATGTCCTGCTTCTCCACTGACCTCCACACCCACTCAGACAGGGACCTGCCTGAAGTCAGTGCAAAATCAGGGCAGGAGACGTTGGGCTCTGTGGAGAGGAGATAATAGCAGTAAACATCTTGAACTCCCCAGAGCTCTATGCTAGGACTGCACTGGGCAAGGGAGGGATTGAACTGAGCTACTGCTCAAGGGAGTTAGGAGACAGGCACCTCACCTCTGGAGGTCAGTGGGACCAGAACAACGGAAGTGAATACTGAAAAGGGGTCTCTACCCTGAAAACCACTGCAGGCTATTGAGCTGGCTGAGGGCAGGCCAGAAAGTACAAGACCTCCTGTAGGACAGGTCCCAGATTGCTGGAGAGAGACACACTAGAGACAACAGGGCATCCTATTAACTCAGCTCTCCAATCGGGTATCTGCCAACTCCTGAACCGTGGCTCCAGCACTAGTGCTCTGAGGGTGGGAAGGATACCATTTTGGGGGTACACAACCCAGATGCTGTGACACACTGTGGTTTCAGGCAGCACCCTTCCTCCAGTCCGGGGACTCTCCTGACAATCTCCGCCCTTCGGTGACCTGTTGTCAACTAGCCGGTCCGTTTTGATGGGTGAATTTTGAGTACTTCCCCAGTCTTGGAAGGCTAATACCTCTGGGATTCACAGGCGTTGGGATACTGGGCAGACTTGGGCACCATCCCTCCCCCAGTGTAGTGACTTTCACATGAAAGTGGTAGGCTCCACCCCTGGAGGTAGGGAAAGGCAAAAAAAGCCACTTTCCCTGCACAACTGGCATGAATCTGCAGGGCCTTGGCACAGATCAATAGTTGACAGCCCAATGACTCTGCCTGTCAGACCAGTTTAGGTCATCCAGTAGGATCATAACTCTGGGGGCTGATCTTCACATTTGGGTGGGTGGACCTCAACAAATTAAAAAAAAAATAGAAATTGTACCATGTATCTTCTCAGAGCATAGTGCTATAAAACTAGAGATCAGTTCCAACAGAATTGCTCACTGCTTCACAAAGTCATGGAATCTAACAATCTATTGCTAAATGACTGCTGGGTGAATGGAGAGATTCAGATGGAGATCAAAAAACTCTTTAAATTAAATGATAATGGCGCACAAGCTATCAAAACCTGTGGGATATAGCAAAAGCATTCCTGAGAGGAAAACTAATAGCATTAAATGCTCACATACAAAAGACAGAAAGATCACAAATCAACAAACTAATAAACCATCTCAAGAACTGAAAAAGGAAGAGCAAATTAATTCTAAACCTAGCAGAAGAAAGGGAATAACTAAGATTAGAGCAGAACTAAATGAAATTGAGAACAAATGAACTATGCAGAAGATCAATAAAACCGAAAGCTGGTTTTTCTAAAAGATAAACAAAATTGATAGCCCTCTTGTTAGATTGACAAGAACTAAAAAGGAAAGGACTTTAATAAACTCAATCAGAAATGAAAAAGGAGAAGTCACTACACACATCATGGAAATACAAAACATTATCTTTGAATACTATAAAAATCTATATGCCCCAAAGTTACAAAATGTGAAGGAAAGGGATAAATTCTTGGAAACACACAACCTCCCTAAGCTCAATCAGGAGGAAATAGAACTCCTGAACAGACCAATATCAAGCACAGAAATAGGAGCAGCAATAAAAATTCTTCCAAAAAAAAAAAAAAAAAAAAAAGTCCCAGACCAGATGGGTTCACACCCAAATTTTAGCAAACATACAAAGAAGAATTCATACCTATACTGCAGAAATTATTCCAAAACATTGAGAAGGATGGTATTGTCCTCAACTCATTCTACGAAGCCAATATCACCTTAATACCAAAGCCAGAAAAGGATGTAGCAAAATAAGAAAACTACAGACTAGTGAGTATGGCCTCTATCAAAAAGTCCCAAAATAACAAATGCCGGCATGGATGTGGAGAGATTGGAACACTCTTACTGCTACTAGGACTGCAAATTAGTGCAACCCCCGTGGAAAGTAATTTGGAGATATCGCAAAGAGCTAAAAATAGAAATACCATTTGATCCAGCAATCCCACTACTAGGCATCTATCCATAGGAAAAAAAGACATTCTATAATAAAGACAGCTGCACTTGAATGTTTATAGCAGCACAATTTACAATTGCGAAGACGTGGAAACAACCAAAATCCCATTAATACATGAGTGGATTAATAAAATATAGTATATGTATACCATTGAATACTACTGAGCCACAAAAAACAATGATGATCCAGAGCCTCTTATATTATCCTGGATAGAGATTGAGCCCATCCTTCAAAGTGAGGTATGACAAGGATGGAAAAACATGCACCACATGTACTCACCATCAAACTGATACTAATTGGAGAACACTAAGGTGCTTGCACTGTAGTAATACTCATTGGGTGCTGCACAGATGGGGTGGTGGGAGGGTAGGGGGTAGAGCGGGTGGGGTGAGTAAACCCACAGCTAATGGAGATGGGGCACACTGTATGGGGGAAGGACAAGCATGCGGCCCTGGTTTGAGCACAGCAAATTCATTTCATGTAACAAAAATGTTTGAACCCCCATAATATCCTTAATAAAAGAAAAAAAAAGAAAGCAAACAAAAGGGGATAATGGGAGTACCACATGTACTCACCATCAAATTGATATTAATTGATCAACACCTATGTGCACATATAGAAGTAACATTCATCAGGTGTCAGGCAGGTGGGAGAGAGGTGGAGAGGATGGGTATATTCACACCTAATGGGTACAGTGAGCATCATGTGGAGGATGGACACTCTTGAAGCTCTCACTCAGAGGGGGGCAAAGGCATTATATGTAATCTAAACATTTGTACTTCTGTAATATGCTGAAATTAAAAATAAATAAATATATAAATGTAAATGAATTAAAATTGAAAAAATGCAATGTCACTAAATTTAACAACCTTATTGAATGTCATAAAGATATATTCCATAGTTTACTGTAATAATTTTAACATTTACATTTAGTGCATTTGTAACTTAATGTGTTATATGGTAGGATTTCAATCTTATTTCATATAGATTGTCAGTTATTCCATTTGTTCTCAAGGGTTTGACATTCCATCTCCCATAAATACCCAGTCATGCACCACTAAAAGGCATTCCAGTCAACAATGGGATGCATATACATGGGTAGTCCCATAAGATTATAAAACCTTATTTTTACTGTAATTTTTCTATGTTTAGATACACAAGTGCTTGCCATTGTGTTGCAGTTGCCTATAGAATTCAGTACAGTAACATGTTGTACAGGTTTATAGCCTAGGAGTAATAAGCTATACCATATAGCCTAGGTTTGTAGTAAGCTCTACCATCTAGGCATGTGTAAGTACACTCTATAATGTTTACACAATGACAAAATTACCTAACAATGCATTTCTCAGAACATATCCCTGCTGTTAAGTAATGCATGGCCATGTGTCTGTTTATAGATAGGATCATTTATTACATTGCCTCTTTCTTCTTTTCTATAGCATTTTTAAAATTAGTCTAATTTTGTAGTAAGTTTTGATATATTGTTGCATAAGTTTCCGAAGTTGGCTGGGCTATTCTTGAATCTTAATACTTATATATACATTTTAACATAGTTTCATAAGTTCATAAAATATCATGATGAGATTTTGATTGAAATTACATTTACTTTCATATTTAACTTGGGAAGAATGACATCTTTATGATGTTGAATCTTCTAATCCATGAATAATTATAATATCTCCATTTATTTGCCCTCTTTTATGCCCTCCAAAAAAGTTTTATAATTTGTTCTATAGAGAACATATGCACTTAAGTTGGGTTAATTTTCATAAATCCTATGATTTGGGTTTATATTGTAAATGGTATCTCTATTAATTATATTTCCTAATTATTTTATTGTAGTAAAATATGTTATTAATTTCAGAAATTATTCTTAGATTCCTCGAACCTGATTAACTCTCTTATTATTTCTAAGAAATTACCCATCAACTATGAAAAGTGATAGCTTTTTTTCCACTTCACTTCAGTTTTTTATTTTTCTATTGTACTGACTGGGATCTCCAGTACAATGTAAACAGATACAAGGATCATGAACCTTCTTTTCTTGATTCTGATTTTAAAGATAATGCTTCCAGAAATCCAACAGATGTATATTTTCTATTTTTTATTGTTAGTAACATATTATCTGGTTAAAGAAGTTTATTCTAATAGTTTTCTATGAGTTTTAATCATAAATGGATATTATATTTTATGCATTTAGTGACATTATCTTTTGGTTTTCTCCTTTAATCTCGTTTAATTATGCTGAATAATATGAGTAGATTATCTAATATTCAATATTTGAATTCAGGAGATAAATCTAGAAATCTAGCTTGCAAAAATGTTCTCCCATTCTGTGGGTTGTCTGTTTGCTCTCTTGACAGTTTCTTTGGCTGTGCAGAAGCTTTTTAATTTGATCAGGTCCCATTTGTTTATTTTTGTTGCTGCTGTGATTGCCTTTGGGGTCTTCTTCATAAATTCTTTGCCTACGCCAAAGTCTAGAAGAGTATTTCCAACGTTTTCCTCCAGAATTCTAATAGTTTCACACCTAAGGTTCAAGTCTGTTACCCAGCGTGAGTTGATTTTTGTGAGAGGTGAAAGGTGTGGGTCCTGTTTCAGTCTTCTACATGTGGCTATCCGGTTTTCCCAGCACCATTTATTGAATCAGGATTCTTTTCCTCAGTGTATATTTTTGTCTGCTTTGTCAAAGATTAGTTGGCTATATGGGGAAGGTTTTATATCTGGGTTCTCTGTTCTGTTCCACTGGTAAATGTCCCTGTTCATGTGCCAATTCAAAGCTGTTTTAATTACTATAGCCTTGCAGTATACTTTGAAGTCTGGTAAATTGATGCCTCCTATTTTGTTTTTTTGCCTAGGATTGAAATTTTTCAAAAGAAGACAGAATAATGGCCAAAAACATATGAAAAAATGCTC
>VBSM01000361.1:48343484-48395589 GCA_008086735.1 Cheirogaleus medius
GCAATATACATAATCGTAATATTTGTACCCCCATAATATGGTGAAATAAAAAAAATAAAATAAAATAAAAAGAAATCTAGAAATGTGTCTTAAACTTTCCAAATGCATTGGAATCAGGAACATATTCTCTTTTCTTTTTTGTAATAAGTTTGCATATTATTGTATCATGGACAAATAGTCTGGCAAACCTTTCTAGTTTTCTTGTGACAATCTTGATTTTAACACTGAAAGTTCTACATCAGTGAAACTCCTCCCTGGAACTCAAAAACTCTCTTTTTTCATTGATGGGTGTGAGAGGTTGGGAGAAAAGCACAGAATTCCTATAGAAGCCAAAAAATAGGAACTAAAATTAACATTGATTTTAGCATTGAATGGATGCCACTTATATAGTCAATCATTCTTTGCAGTTCTTAATAATGGACCATCCAATGTTGTATGACTTGACTGATACAAGTTAATTGTATAACTTTAATGTGTTGTATTTGTGAGCATTAAGAATTTGTCCTTGATTTTGGTGATTGATTAACTATCATGCTTTGTATTAAGATATCACTAGTTTAGTTCTTAACATTATGAATATTGCGACCAGGTTTTCTAACAGTTCAGATGATAGATGAAAATGAATATAACACGAACATCAGCATGACCTTTTTCAATGGAAAGGAAATCTGAAAGACTGTATAATTTAATGCCAGATGTAAAAACACATAAAAGATTCAGAAACTAAATAACCGAAACAAACTTTACTATAAAACATATAGAAAATAATTTGAGGTTGTGCAGGTGGAGAAAGCACATGTGAAAACTGAATCTCACAAGTCAAGACCAGACAGTATTAATACTTCTAAATCAATCAAAATAATTTTCATCTCACAAAAAGACACAGAAGCTTAATTGAAAATACTGGCTGCTGAATTAGCTTTGGCATACCATACGCAGGAATATACATTATTATATCTACTCCTGATGGTCATATGAAAATGAGTAAATTTACATTTCCTGATGCAGAGGTGGCAACTAAAATGTCTGTTGTTAACTTCTGCAGGCGTCCTCAAACTACGACCCGCGGGCCACATGCGGGTGTTTTTGCCCGTTGTTTTTTTACTTCAAAATAAGTTATGTGCAGTGTGCATAGGAATTTTTTCATAGTTTTTTTTTAAACTATAGTCTGACCCTCCAACAGTCTGAGGGACAGTGAACTGGCCCCCTGTTTAAAAACTTTGAGGATCCCTGCTTTACAGTGTAGAGCTGATTATGTCAGATCTCTCTTATGATCATGCCTTCTTACAATATATCTGGTGATATGTTAGTTTACTGCAAAAAAAACCCAACAATACAATGTTCCCTTAGCTTTTAGGTATGTCAGTTTGTAAAATTAAATAGAGTCCTTAATTTTTATAAAAATTTTAATAAAACCACAGAAACTATAAAAGAACAGATTGCTGATACCTTGTTTACATACAAATTACACTATGCTCATGTATCTGTGTATTCAGCAGAAAGTGCAAATTTTGGCAAATTCCACTCCTCCATAAATTTCTAACCCAAACAAATGAACAGCTCTTACCTGCTAAATGTCCTGCACACTTTGTATACAACATTACTAAAAAGAGGTATAATTTGCTTCCCTGTGCTATTAAGGCTTTCATAATGAAAGTCTTTTGTCTCTTTTCATTTCTTCTTTTTATTTATTTATTTATTTTAATTTCAGCATATTATGGGGGTACAAATATTACGGTTATGTATATTGCCCATCCCCCCCTCCCCCTCGAGGCAGAGCCTCAAGCATGACCATTCCCCATACGTTGCACATCTTACTCATTATGTTTGTATATGTACCAAAGCACATAATGAAATTTTTGATTTATAGAAGTAGAAGTAGATAGCCTTCTAGACATGTTGCCTACAAGATGTATATCGTTGTTGCCTACCGCAGAAAAAAAATTAAAATCTGCTGTAAAAGCACATTTTCAAAGTGTAGAAGAAACAATGTCCCCTCTAATTTGGAAATACCTTGCTGATGAGAATGGAGAAAACAATTAGAATAAAACAGAAAGTGATGAGCTATTTCTCCAAAACTTATAGATGGCATTTTGAAGAGGCCATAAGAAGTCTAGAAAAGGATGAAGTAACCGCACCTGAAGTATTTACTGTTATGTGTAGGTTTTGATAAAAACTCACACTGGGAAAAAATGACCTTTTAAAAATAGAAATAAGACTGCTACAGAACCCAAATATGTGTGACTACAATAGGGCAGTGAAGGTAAGCAGGATTTTCTCAATTTTACTAAAATTGTTCCTTAATTGGAATTTGATTTCGATTTCATAAACTGGGATTACTTTTGTACTTTAAAGCTACCTTTCCTGAAAAAACTGGGTGTAAATTCTGATGATATTCAATATGAGTTGGTTTCAAAATTGTGGATATGTTAGAGATGGATATCCTATGAGATGAATTTATAGATACAAAATACCTGATTGCAAAAGTTGGTCTACGGATATAAGCCGGTGGATATAAAGTATATGTACATTTTTTGAGAATCAAAGAGTAATTCCAACAAGTTTAAATATTTGCTATCAAAGGAAGGTGTTTGGTGAAAATTCTGGGACAGTGTAGAAATACTGCCTCGGAGTTTTTGCGGCCAGGAGACCAAAGAAATGACCCAGACCAATTCAGTTCCGCAAATTAATGACTTTATTAGAGGTTACTTTCACAGGGCTGTCATTCCTAGTTAAGATAGGAATTGTCCCAGCATTCACTCCTGGGTGGCGGCAGGAGTCCTTCCCAGCCTAAGATCCGCACTGCCTGCCTGTTTGTGGAGGCTTAAATTTCTCTTTAGCAAGTGATGGCAGAGCTCTCTCTGGCTGTCTCCACATCATTGTATATTTATACATAATACAGGTTAAGCATACACAGAACTTCACATTAGGCGTGGACTTTAGTATTACAATTAACTAAAAGATACTAAAGCAACTAAGGAAGCTTAAAACAGTTCAAACTGGTCTTCAGACTTATGACCATCTACACAAAAGGAGCTACTTAGGAATACCCTTTGTGTTTTGTATTTCTTTCAGCTGTTTTGTTTTGATCTATATCTTTAAGCTCAAAGAAAACCGCATGAGTTCTGCTATACATTAAAAGCCAACAGTGGGGAACTTGTATTCTTCTCTCAGAAGGTAAAATACAAAGTATTTCATGCTCAAATACTTTTGCTGAGAGGCTATTTAGTTTGATGTTATCAATCAGATTGACACCAGAAATCACTGTAATAGGGACTTGATAAAAACAGAGCTGGAAATAAAAATGCATCTTATGATTGATTATATTCACTTTTACCTCTAAATAAAAGAAAAGAATGATGTCCTAAAGGCTGAGGGCAGTTCAGGAAAGTACAATAGCCTCCCATTATCTGCTGTTTTGCTTTGCTTTCCATAATTTTATTATTACAGTAAATCACTAACCAAAACTAGGTGAGTATAGTCCACTAAGATATTTTGTGAGACAGAGAGACTACATTCACATAATTTTTATTACAATATATTGTTATAATTGTTCTATTTTGTTGTTTGTTATTGTTGTTGATCTCATACTGTGCCTAATTTATAAGTAAATTTTATCATAGATATGCACATATATGAAAAAACATAGTAGAGTTGTTCCTCAATATCCATGAAAGACGGTTCTAAGCCCCCCAGAAGATACCAAAATTCACAGTGCTTAAGTAGCATAGTCAGCACTGTGGAACTGCAAATATGAAAAATTGGCCCTCCCTATCTTCAGGTTCCAGATTCTGCCAATACTGTATTTTTGATCTGCAGTTTATTGAATCTGCAGATGAGGAATCCACAGATATGGATGGTTCACTGTACTGTATATGCAGAGTTTGGTATAATAATATTCACAATTTCAGGCATCCACTGGGGGTCTTGGAACATGGATAAGAAGGAACTACTGTATTATTAGAAAAAGAAACAGAAAAGATAAAATTATTCTACTGTATCATGGAATAGAAGGAATTATGTTAGTATTTTTTATTAAATATAGCTAATATTTAATTAGTCTTACTGTATTTTGTTTTCCTTTTAAAAAAGTCATATATTTATGAATCAAAGAAATAATATATTCTATAAAATTTAACATATCAATTATAAGTTTAAAAATGCTGTATCAGAAAACAAACATAAAATTTCAAATAAACCCCAATTTTTTATATTCTATGTTAAAGGGATAACATACATGTGTATAATTATTATATAGTATTTACTATTATTGTTATTGCTGTTGTAATTATTATTATTGTCTGGGATGGCTATGTCTTGAGTTTACTCTCTAAAGTATTGTCTGCAATAGGTGAAGTCCATATATCCTTGATATATATTGTATTGTAGTTTAATATATGGTTAATTTTTGCAAATATTTGTTTGAACTTAATATATATATTTACTAGTTGTAAGGGTCAAGATTTCTATATACGTGACTAGGTATGGAGACTAAGCATGTTATTTATTTTGTTTAAGTCATTCATGTTCTTATTTTTGTTCTGGTTGATCTATTAGTTTCTGAAAGAGTGGTATTATAATCTCCTGCACTGATTTAAGATATGTCCAGTTTTCTTCACAATGTAGACAAGTTTTGAATGATCTGTTTTGAGGCTCTGTTTTAAGCTCATACCTGTTCTGAATTATCGCACCTTGTCAAATTGTTCCTTTAGTCACTGTGTACAGCAGTGACTTTATCTATAATAATGGATTCTGTCTTAAATTCAAAACTGCCTGATTAATATCATTATATCAACTTTTCTCTCCTTAGTATTTTCCTACATCATTTTACATCCTTTCATATGAAACATTTCTCTGTCATTTTGTTTTATGTGTGTTTCTAGTATACATCATAATAAGATTTCTTTTTTTTTTTTTTTTTTAGAGACGGGGTCTCGCTCTTGGTCAGGCTGGTTTCGAACTCCTGACCTTGAGCTATCCACCCGCCTCGGCCTCCCAGAGTGCTAGGATTACAGGCGTGAGCCACCGCGCCCGGCCTAAGATTTCTTTTTTTAATTAATCTTGAAAGTTTCTTTCAACTGATGACAGTAGTTTGTTTCTATTTATTGTAATTACTGATGTATTTGGATATATTTCTGCTGTCATATTTTGTAGACTATATTTGACATGCTTTTATTTCCTTTCTCTCTTACTTTTTTAAATCTAATAAACTTTATTTTGTCAGGAAGTTTTAGGCTCGCAGCAAAATTGAACAAATTACAGAGAACTCTCATATACCCTCTGTCCCCACAAATGTAAAACTTGCACTATTGCTATCCCCTGCCATAGTGGTACATTTGTTACAACAGATAAGCCTACATTGACACATCATCATCATCTAAAGTTCATAGTTTACATTACAAAGGGTTAACTCTTGGTATTATACATTCTATGAGTTTGGACAAATGTATAATGATATGTATCCATCATTACAGTATCATATGGAGTACTTTCACTACCCTAAAAATCCTCTGTGCTCTGTCTATTCATCCCACCTTTCCTGTTACCCCTGAAACCACTGAAATTTTTACTGTACTAATAGTATTGCCTTTTCCAGAATGTCATATAGTTGGAATTATACATGTAGCCTGTAGCTGGTAGCATGTAGCCTTTTCAGATTGGCTTCTTTCACTTAGTAATATGCATTTAAATTTCCTCCATGCCTTTTCATGGCTTAATAGATCATTTCTTTATATCACTGAATAATATTACACTGTCTGGATGTGCCACAGTTCATTTATTCATTTACCTAGGGAAGCATATCTTGATTGCTTCCAAATTTTGGCAATTATAAGAAAGCTGCTATAAACATCTACATGTAGGTTTTTCTGTGGACATAAGTTTTCATTTTTTTAGTTAAATCCCAAAGAATGTGATTGCTGGATCATATGGTAACAGTATAGTTAGTTATGTAAGAAATGACCAGATTATTTTCCAAAGTGACCATACCATTTTGTATTCTCATCAACAATGAATGAAGGTTCCTGTTACTCCACATCCTCATATAGCATTTGGTGTCAGTATTTTGTATTTAGACCATTCCAAGTAAGTGTGTAATGATAGTTCATTTTTGTTTAAATTTGCAATTCTGTGATATGAGATTGAACATCTTTTCATATGCCTACTTGTCATATGTATATCTTCTTTGGTGAAGTGTTTGTTAAAGTCTTTTGACCATTAATTATTTGGGCTATTTGTTTTCCTATTTTTGAGTTTTAGGAGTTCTTTTTATATTTTAGATAATAATCCTGTATCAGATGTGTCCTATGCAAATATTTTCTCCAAGTCCGTGACTTGTCTTCTCATTCTCCTGACATTTCTTTAACAGAACAGAAGTTTTTAATTTTAATGAAGTCCAACTTACTGGTGATTTCTTTCATGGTTTGTGTTTTTGGTATTATATCTAAAAAGTCATTTTCAAACCCAAGGTCATCTAGATTTTCTCCTATGTTATCTTTTATTAGTTTTATAGTTTTGCAGTTGACATTTAGATCTATGATCCAGTTTTGAGATAAAGTCTGTGTCTCGACTCATGTCTTTGAATTTGGACTTCTAGTTGTTCCAACACCATTTGTTGAAAAGACTATGCGTTCTCTATGGTCTTGCTCTTGGTCCTTTGTCAAAGGCCAGTTGATTATAATTATGTGGGTCTATTACTGGGATCTGCATTCTGTTCCATTGATCTATTTGTCTAGTCTTTCACCAATCCTGCACCGTCTTGATTACTATAGCTTTATAGTAGACCTTGAAGTTGTGCAGTGTTGGAACTTTTATGTTGTTCTTCTCCTTCAATATTAAGTGGGCTATTCTGGATCTTTTGTTTCATCACATAAACCTTAGTACCAGTTTGTCCACAAAATTATTTGCTGAGATCTTAATTGAGATTGTATTAAATATGTGATTCAAGTTGGAAAGAATTGACATCTTGAAAATATGGAGTCTTCCCATACATGAACATTGAATATCTCTCCATTTCTTTAGGTCTTCTTTGATCTCTTTCATTACAGTTTTGTCATTTTCCTCATATCTTGAACATATTTTGTTAATTTGTACGTAAGTATTTTTATTTTGAGGGATAGTAAATGGCATTATGCTTTTGTTTTCAAATTCCTCCTGTTCATTGCTGGTATATAGGAAAGTGATTGACTTTTGTATGCTAACCTTTCTTTGATATTTTTCATCTCTTTATCACTCTGTGTCTCACTTTGGTAATTTTTTTACATTTCTTTTAAGCTTATACTTTCATTTTCAATTGTGCCTTAACTGCTGTTTATCCCATCTGATGTGCTTTTAAATTTGGTTAAAATTTTGTGTATTGAGAAACATACAAATTTAGTTCTTTTTCAAATGGATTTGTAACTCCTACTTCTCTTTTTGTAGAGATTTTATTAAAATTATCATATTAACCATTTTAAGCATACTTATTTTATAGTTTTTTAATTTTTTATATCATACTGAGTTTTTAGGGCTTAATTCATCATAGTCCATCATATTAGTTGGGCCTTTTGATTCAGAGGCCACATAAATTGTTTTCCTTTTATATTTTGTAACATTTCTTGTCATTACCATTTATCTTAACTTTATTTCTTTGTGTCTGTGTGTGTTGGTATCCTTATAGCATTGGTTGTGGGAATTACCTTCTGAGTGCCTTTTCTATGCTTCTGCCAGATATTCCAGATTTATTACCAGAGGGTAAATTTTTTTAATGTTAATATTTTATTAGAGTTATCCAGACCTCATGGATAATTCTGAAACCCAAATGTAGTCAAGATAAAGTTCTTAAATTTTGATTTCTCAGGAGAGACTTTTTTTTTTTACCCAAGACTAAAGCAAAAACAAAATAACATATCTTATCTTTTACTTGAATCAAATGTTGGGTATATTTTCTCACTTTCCTGCAAGTTTTTTTTTTCTTTTTTGAATACTGACTTTATTCAGGAGCTCATGAACACCCAGAAGTTAGTCCCCATATGAAAATTAAACAAAGTTCCTATGTTTTGAGACACCAAAACTCTAGACTAAAACTATGGAAAGTTTTGAAGTTGTCTTTTCTATCCAGTCTACAGTCCTCCGCTCTACCAGCTGAGCTACAGAAGGGTGCACTCAAGTTATCTTTTCTTATTTTTAGCCTTTCTCTTCAATTTTTGCATCTTCAGATATCCCTTCCATTTTAAGGAATTCAGACATGCATTCAAAATTATTTTGATTAATTATTTTATTTAAAATTTTTGTAACCATTTGGGAAAAATAGTTTTATATTTTGTCAATTGGTCATTTCAATGGAACTGAATACAAAACTCAAAATTCATAGATATCACAACTAAAGGATGAATCTTGATGATCACATAAAATAATGTTGCAAAAGCTCTATTATGACTCACATAATAATAAATATACAGCTTACTGAGGTGGACTGTATAAGGCTTCTTTTAGTTTGTTGCAACCAATGTAGGCAACTGTCCACTGTTTCCGCTCAGTTATGAGGAAAACTGGGAAGATCACGATCCCAAATCCCTTTAACCTGTTTGTAAGCACACTGTGTTCCTCAGCACATGAGTTAGAAAACTCTGATAGATAAGATTAATGTTTCATCATCTCCATTTTTGCTAATTTTAACAATATAATTTATTTGTGTATTAATAAATCAGTTAAAACTAAAATTCTTATACTTATTTGCTTATAGTGGAACAATATTTTATCACTACTATGCACTTTAAAAATAATTTTCCCTACTCTACACTTCATATATTTCCTTTAAAAATATCAGTTCATTTTAGATTTTGAAAAGAAAAACTCAAAATACAAAATTAGCAGTAATCCCTATATCGAACGACAAAAATTACTTGTAACCTCAGTGTCTAAAATGTATATCTGGTTGAGAGTATAAGCTCAACAGTATTTATTTGCATGAATGAGTTCTAAATTTTTATAGAATTAAAAAATATTTTAGTTTGCATATTTCATATAGTTGCTGTCTTTATACATGTAAATATAGCTTTATGCTCAATTGTCTTTTTTTTTTCACCTAACATTCTAATAAGATCAAGTCAAAATACACTTATGTGCAAGTGAGAGGTTAGCAAATCAAACCGGTTTAGAGGAAAAGAAGCAACTGTTGGAAAGAAAGCAGCTTATATCCAACAATTGAAGGTCAATTTTACCTTCAATTTCTGAAAAGATGAGTGTTCTTGCTTACATTCAAGAACTACCAGTCACTTGAACCATCCAAGGAATCTCTCTGTCACTTTTTCTCTTTTTTACTACTTCTTGTGGACCAGCTTCCCTCTAGCTCTGCACGTTGTGTTTTTCCAGATAGCATAAAACAGGTATACCAAACCCCCAAGAAATCAATCTTAAAGCTTGCACAAGCAAATAGGGCTATTTATGATCTCTCTGGTCCCACATTTTAAAATGTAAGCCAGGGAAGAATTATGATAGATCATTTCCCAGAAGAAGGTAAATATTCATTCTATAAGAAAGGAATAGTGCTTGAAAGGAATAGTAATGAATGTATTATA
The DNA here is from genome assembly GCA_008086735.1 of Cheirogaleus medius. NCBI lineage: Eukaryota > Metazoa > Chordata > Mammalia > Primates > Cheirogaleidae > Cheirogaleus > Cheirogaleus medius. The sequence goes on from VBSM01000361.1 coordinate 48,353,042, forward strand.
GAGCATAAATTTAATTGCCAATTTAAGCATTTTAGCAATATGTTTTTAATTACTATATAATGCATGTTGTAGTGGAAGCCCCAAAATTTGCTTACCCATTATTCTGTTTGCAGGTATTACATTGCTCTAATATTCTACCATTAAAATTAATGTTGTAATGATGGCTTTTTATATAATATTTGTCATTATCTTAAACAATTTCCTGTGTATTTTCACAGGGAAATACACTGAAAATATACAAAAAATAATGTATGAAATTTTATTTACATCTTAGCCTTGGACATTATATATTTTAAATTCTCCTTTCACTGTTTATATTGATTCTCTCTCACTCTTTGTTTTTCTCTATGTCTCTTTATTTATATTTTTTAGGAGAATGTTTTACCCAATGTATCACATTGTTAGCACAATGAACATAACTAAAGATGGACACCAGTTCAATATGAATTGAAAAGAAATATTTATCATGTATTGAAACCTATATTTATATACAGCTCTATGATAAAATAAGGCTTAAAAAGTATGCAAGATGCCAGATGAAAGTCTTGCTAAATGGCCTATATTTAAAACAGATGAAACTTAAGATCTATTAGATTGACCATATGAAAGTATTATTTTTACAAGTGAAAAATGGTTACAAGCAGCAATTCTATGTGGTTCAATATAGTATATCAGTTGGGAACTTTTTAACCTGCAAATATGGGAATAACTGAGTAATAATAACTTAAAACAAATAGAAGCAGAATTTTTTTCTCACACAACAAGAATTCTGGAAGTGGTTGCAGATGTTGGTTCAGCAGAACAGTGCCTGGAGAGATACAGATTCTTTCCATTATTTTTACTCACTGTCTTTTATGTGTTTCATTTTTATGCCTGTTCACCTCATAGTCACAAAATGGCTACTATAACTCTAGACATCATGTTTATACAATGGGAATAAAGAAAAGGGACTGTGAAAGAGAACCATGGTACCAGCTTTGTGTATTCCTTTTCATCAGGAAAGAAAATATTTTTTTCAGTCCCCAGTAGACTTCTGCTCACAACTCCTTGACCAAAACAATGTTGTGGTCACATTTGTCTGCAAAGGAAACTGGAATGTTAATTATTAATATTTAGCTAGGTGCATTGCAGCCCTAAAATAAAATGTGGTTTGTTGGTAAAGGATAAAAGAGAATAGATATTGGGAAGACAATTCACAGGGCCTTCCACAGGGTATTTTCTCACTAAATTCAGTACCATAGAAAGCAAAAATAACTTCAAAATCTCTACAGCATGATAAGTATGGGAAAGGACTTTAAACCTGAGAAGCATGATTTTTTGGTAATAACAAACATATTAATAAGCATAAATAAGGCAAATTTTAGATATTAATAGGCATATGCTTTATCATCTTGAACTTTCTGTATGACAGAAAGAAAGAGAAGGTTATAAAATTTTTCCATGGCTGACACACATAGTGGTGTTTTTTCTTATTGAAACATTGGTATCACTGCTTCAAAAACAATCCTGCAAAGTGGGCATGAGGATCAACTAGTAGCTAGGCGACCACTATAGTTCATAAATGACCAGAAAAATTAGGGAGGTGACCCACCAGAAGTCAATTTGCATAAGGAACTTTGAAGCCTCATGAAAAATAAATATCATGCTCAGGGTAGAGAGATTCAGATACAAGAAACTTGATCTTCAAACAAAGCCTTTGTATTGGGGAGGAGTGATAAATCAATCAGTCCAGCATTGTTCTAAAACATGGATTTGTTTCTCAGTACAATTTAACCCCTTACCAGTTGAGTCATTAATGTCTGAATCTTGAAGCAGAGAGGGCAGGGTATAATTTATAAATAAGAAATGATTTTCAAATAGGTTGCAGTCATTCCTACTAACTGAAGTTATTGGAATCCTAGTAGCTCCCTTTAGTTGAATGTAACATAAAAATGAAGGTCAGGAAGTCTTCTCTACTCAGCAGCACGATATTTATGAAGAATCACAGTGCCTCTAATGTAGCAGGTAGTGGTAGTGATTGGTGGACTCAGAGATACCTGAGGAAAGCTGCAGTTCATGGCATGAGTAGATACACATCAATCTAGGCAACAATGCCAGATGCCAGAGGAAGAGCAAGAAACTATGGCTGTATCCAGCACAAGTGGCACTGGTCAAAAGCAGAGTCCAGCATGAGGAACGGTGAGACTCAGCAGGCAGCATTGCTAAGTGGTTGTGGTGGCCTCCAGGAGATTGAGCTACAGTTAAAAGGTAAGAAATGGGGCATGCCATGTGGTAGCTGATTAGAAAGCTAAGATTTGTTTGTGAGTGGGTAATATACTCTCAAGAATTTCTTACAAGCACTTTTTCAGTAGTTAAGATTTACCGTTAGCATGTGCTAAAAGTAAGAGTCATTGGAAAATATACTACACTTGAAAATATACTACACCATTGGAGTTTCATCAGCTTTTTGAGCAACTTCAGCTGCAAGGGGACTTTCACAAGTGAGCTGGTTTGTTGACATGTCCGAGTACCTATATTTATTTTCATCATGTTTGTTATCACACAGGGATGGCTCACCCTGTGCCCATTGTGATTACCCATATCCCCACATCCCCTCTCTGGCAACCAGTACCATCTTAGGACTGCTTACAGGTGCAAGAGAAAAAAGTCCTAGATGAACTGGTCACTGTCTAATAAAATCAGGATAGAATAACAGCAGCGATTCAGCTTTCAATGTATGCCTGTGAATCTATAGGAAAATCCTACATATTTATCATTCTTGCTCTTTGAATCTTTCTTTTTCTCAGATGGATTCTCAAATGAAAATGGAAAAAATAAAGGAACTAACATTTTTTGGAGCATTTTCTAAATGGCTGGCATCATTCTAGAATTGGAATCAGCAAAATTTTTCTGTAAATAAAGGTCCAGGTAGTAAATACTTTTGCTTTGTGGGCCATATGGTGTCTGCTGCAACTGTGTAACTCTACCATTATAGTGGAAAAGCAGCCGTAGTCAATACCTAAACAAAAGAGTGTGGCTGTGTTCCAATAAAACCTTATGGACATTGAAATTTATATTTCATATAATTCTCACATGCCACAAAATATTCTTATTTTGATCTTTTCAACCATTTTAAAATGTGAAAACCATTCCTAAGCTCTCTGGCTGTACAAAAACAGATGGCAAGTCAGATCTGGCCCATAGGCTGTAGTACACCGACCCTTGTTCTTGAAGCATAAACTAACTCATTTTATAGCTGGAAGAATTCAGTGGAGTACTTATAATTCCTATTTTATATATATATTAGTAAACCGAGGCCAAGAAACATCTATCTTACTTAAGGACGCACAGTAAGTGGTAAAACCAGTATTCATACCAAGATAAGTCTGAGAAATTCCATGTTGTTTCGATATATGGACAATTGTAATAATTGGCAGTTTTTTCCTAGAGCACTGTGCTGGTATGGACAGCGTGGCCTCACTACAGCTCAGCAGGAAGAGGTATAGTGATGAACGAGCAATGTCTTCCAGGAGTAGGGGAGGTAAGGGGGGCAGCAGATGCTCTATATAATTATTTTTCCTTTCCTAGCAGGTGAAAGTAGGACTAGCAGTACTCTCTGATTTTGAGAAATCCAGAACGATTGGAGTTTGATCTGCTTTTCGAGCAACTTCAGCTGCAAGAGGACTTTCACAAGTGAGCTGGTTTGTTGAGATGTTCAAATACCTACATCTATTTTCTTCATGTTTGTTATCACACAGGTATGGCTCATCCTGTGCCCCCTATGACTACCCATATCCCCACACTCCCTCTCTGGCTACCAGTACCATCTTGGAACTGCTTACAGGTGCAAGATAAAAATCGTTCTACTGCTTCTAATACCATATTTCTATGTGACATATAGTTCAGTCTTGGGCCAACTCTTCAAGGGTTGGTGAGAGAGAATCTGCGAGGCTGCTTCCGACTATTTGCCTAGAAAGCCCACACCCTTATTTTTTCTCTAATGCTTCCACCTCATGCTGAAGTGAAGAAATTCTGTGTTGTTCCCAAAGAATTTGGTAAGTAAGTGGCAGGGTGCAAGGATGAGGGGAAGGAAGGGATCCTCATCTTCTTCAATTTTTGTCAACCCTCTCTCCAGTTTTATTATTCTAGGCCTATACAATTTTGAACTGACTTTTATGTCACTTAATATTCTTGTTAATCTTTGGTTTATGACTTAAGAGTCCTTCAGTGTGCTTCAGCTTCAGCTGTTGAAACTCATACAATTCCACTGGGCCCTCTTTGAATAATCCAGAATAATCTCACCATTATAAGGTCAACACATCTATTATCTTAATGACATCTGCAAAGTCCTTTTTGCCATGTAACAAAACATGTTTATAAGGTATAACACAGGGTTCAAAGGCCATGGGGACTAAATTTCTGCCTACCACACGTGTGTTTATACAATATGAAACATTTTTAAATGGCACAGATTAACGTGTAGCATAGTTGTGTTCCAAAATTTTCAACATTCATACACAATAATCTTGTCTTGAACATGGATATGGATATCTGGCCAATTAGAGAAGTAGAAAAGCCTCTTCTGGTCTGTGCTTGAATAGTATCTGACTTGAGATACCATTTAACCTCTCAGTGCCTCTGTATTTTCATCTTAAATCAATAATAATACATTTAACCATACCTAACTCTTTGAACTGATGTAAACATCACAAGATATAAATAAATACTAGTAAACAGAATATTTCAAAAATTTAGTACTTGCCTTTTATTTCTCATCACTGAGAATAAAACCATGATTAGAACCACTACTCTTGGTTAAAAAAAGGAGAAAAAAAGTCCATGTTTAGAAGAGAGTATATTCAGAATTATTTAACTCTAATGAACTTTGAAAATCTTATGGAAAAATCCATATGGTGTATGCAAGTGCAAATAGAAAAAAAATTCAGATGAGGAATCTATTTCTTTTCATGTTTTATTATGCCAAGAGATAATGTAGTGCCTTGCTCTGGAATCTCATCTGTCACACTGTGCACTATGAAGTGACAGGACATGATGTGACATATTGATGAGACTCATCGTGACACAGGGTATGGTTTGTGGTCTGTGTGTACGTATAGATAATTAGGAAAACTCTGGAAAAGAGCAGTTTTGGAAGGATTTAATGAAGAATTATTAAGATAGATAAATAAAAGGTAAGACTAAGCATACCTTTTTTAATAAAATAAAACATACAGGATATTGGATGTTATCCTCCTGACTGCTAAATTTTATAATCATCTGTTTGGCATTTAACCTTCACATATGATTAAGATAGCAAACCTCATACCCACAGCATTCCCTTGTAAGAGGAGAATATGGTGATAGGAAGTAATTGAATTTTGTTCTGACCCTCTTTGGCCTCTTTGCAGAAGCAATTTGTGAATTATTTAGGAAAAAAGGAAAAGGATATTGCCTCAAGAGAGAAATGCTGGGTGCAAAGAGGAATTTAGTTCAGTGGCGCTGTCTCTTAGAATACATCTGCTTTCCCAGCTTGAAATGAAAATTGAAATGGAAATTTCTATTCATCCTTATGCATTAACAAGATCCCTTCCTTTCACTGCCATGCTTCATATGTCCCAAACTAGACTAACAGCAGATCTAAAACTTTACAAATCATCTGGGACCTTTGTTATTAAGATGGCAATCTGTGACTGAACCAATAAAAGAAAGTAACCCCACTGTAAATAAATTTGACATGAACATTTGGACGTCTCAAATGCCGACTAAAGCAAATTAAGAACAGTGTAATTGTTAATCTTAGCATTTCTGTTGCATTATATCTCTTTATATTTATACAACCTTATTACAAAAAGAACTACAGCTCATAGGCATACGAATAGTGCTGAAATGAGAAAAATTGCATTTTTCTTTGTCTATTTTGTTTTAAAGTACTATTTTTCGCTGTGATTACATAACTTACTGTCTGAAAGAATGAAAAATGCTGATATTATCATTGAGCTTTAAAATAAGTCAAAATTATGTCTAAAGACCACCATTCTCCAAAGATTACATATATGCTACTTTTTATTTTATAGCCATCAACAGTATTGGCATGTATGTGACAGCCAAAGGGTCAGAATGAAAATGATTTAATAAAGAAATTCAAAACTAATGTAAAAAATGAAATTGAAACTGGGCTGTCACAGCCTTAGAGAGTTGAGGGGTCAGTATGAAACATTTTGTTTTATTTTTAAAGCTTTGATTGGCCTGCCAACATGTATTTGTGCTGTCACTCTGAGGACCTTTCTAGTAGCACTGAAGTGGCAGGCAGCTCTTGATTGATGAGTGCTTGCATCCATTTTATTATTTGTTGTTTATTTCTTGCCTGACATGTTTAACTGAAAAAAATTTATACAAGAACATTTACAATTATGTGAGTCAGCCTGCACCAGAATTCCATTTTTTTGTATTAAGGAAACTGCAGCAAAAACAACCGTGCACGCAAACACAACAGGTTCTTTTGAGATAAGGAAGATAATGTCAGTTCCATAATATTATTAATATGTTCCCATTGATGTAAGGGGCAACAAGTAATCAAACACCAACAATAAAAAAGTTACAAATAAGTCAGACTTGCCTAAGTACTTTCTGAAATTATTTCAAACATAAAACAATTTATTTGGTAATGACTATTTTGCTGTTTCCCCATTGTAATTTTTACTTGTAAAGGGTAAAGGACTTCCAAGATAGAGACTTTATACTGCAGCATTTGATTGTCCAAATATTGATAAGCAGTATTTAAAGACTACAGTAGCCCCATAATCAAAGATTCAGCACTCTTATTTCATGAGCTATTACAGGTATGTACAGTGTTATGCCCTAAGTCTGAGGTTGACTCATGATGCAGGTGGGAGCATATATATTGGCTTTAACTTGGTATTTTAATTTGTGCCACCCAATTGAATAAAATGCATGAAAATTATATTTACCACTTGATTTTGATTTTTCTACTCCATAACAATTGAGCCAGTTTTTATATCTATTATGACTGTATGTTTCAGTTAGAAGAAAAACACCTCAAACTGGCTTAAATGATACATGAAAAAGAAGTGGGTTTTGTTTTGTTTTTCTTGTTCGTTTGTTTGATTGTTTGTTTTTGACTTTGTAACTGGAAGATCCAGGGTGGAAGTCAGGACTGACTTGCTTTAACTCCTCCTGGAGTTGTCATTCTACATGGTTTGTGCAGGGTCAGCCACATCTTCAGACTGACTTCTCTCATAGTGGTAAAATGGTAATAGATTTTACATTCACCTATCACAAAATTCAGTTGTCTTAATTGAGACAAATGATCTTTTTTGAACCAATATAAAGGGGAGGGTTGACAATAATTAAAATATCAAACACAAACAAATTAGTTAAAGGAAAATTTAAGGCCCATAAGTTAAGGATTAGTACATTGATTAGCTTGATGAGGAAATTTTTGTGGGAGTTGAATTAATCTTAGAAGCCTTCTGGGAGCAAATTATTTATAAGAGATATTTGAAATACAGGAAGGAAGAGCATGATGAACTGGGAGGGGGAACTGGAAGTAAGTGTATGTGTAATCACCTCTAATTTCTTTGTACATATATCTGTGAAGCACTTAAAAATAGCTACCCTATCAAGCACCACTTCTAAGCCCCATGCTAAGCTCTTTATAAATATTATTCCACATTGTACAACAAACTTGATAGAATTAGATATTAATATTATTACACCTCGTTAGCAGATGAAGAAACTGGGTTTCAAAGAGATTAAGTAACTTTTCTAAAATCATTGTTAGAAAGTAATGGAGGGTGATTTGAATTTGCATTTCACAATTTCAAAGTTCATGATTATAACCACTATATTATTATTATACTCACATTTTTAGGTTTACAGGTCATTCTCTTATTACTGTGAACTCTCTTAGGACAGAAAAAACAGGGATTTTTTTCCTGCTTCTCTCACAACCATATCCTCAGTGACTAATATAGAATCTGGCTTATAGTAAATGCTTAATTAACATTTAAACATTGTTGAATAAAGGATTATATGCCTCTTCCTGAAAAAGGACATTTATCAATTAGCTTAGGCCAATCCTGGGACTGGTTGCTTTACAAGAGTGGAGAGAGGGAATTTACCATAAGAAAAATGAAATATATACAGTGTCCACTACATTCCTTGGGAGAAAATTCTGAATTTAGAATCTTGCACCATTTTTTATTATCTATCTAACTTAAATATTATTTTCTGTGCCTCTGTTTCCTCCTTTGTAGCATCTGTGTAATTTATAATATATGCCTCATTGTCTTATTGTGGGTTACTGCGATGATTAAATATGGTAACATGTGTGTCAGTTACCATGCTATGCGCTGAACATAAGCACTCACTGAATTTTAAGTATTATTATTCTTATTAACCTCCTCTTCCACTTCATTGTTATCCTTATCAGCATCATCACCATCAGGTTAAAATGGCCCAATTATATATATCCTGAGGATGCTGTTTTTATGATCTATTTTTAAGTGTAAAATTATCTTTAATAACATCAATAATATGTATTATTTGGGTAAGTATGGCCAAGAAGAATATTCATTCCTGTTTGTCCTAAATCAGTTACTTCCTAGGAATTGTCCTCATCAGAGGTTATTTTGCCAGAAGCAACACACAGAACTTACAGGATGTCTTTGGTATCCAACGAGAATATTCTTAAATCTGATTTAGTAGACCCAGGAAGCAAAATCAAATTACTTAATTTTTAAGTTTCTGGTAAGGCAGAATTTAGAATTCTCTAAAATATATTTTGATTCTGAAGATTTAATGTAATTTTATTCTCTCTTTGTAATACTGATCTTAAATTCACCTCTGCCTTAGAAATCTATTTTTGAGCACTCTAATCCACTGAAATGTTTATGCTTGCATCTTATATTTATGCTAGTTATTGCATAGAACCTGACAGTATTTATTAATTGCTTAATGTGCATTAGACATATTTTTCTAACATGTTTTTTTAATTTTTTTAATCATTACATATTCTTATGATGACAGCATCTCTGAACCGTAACAATTTACAATATAGTTAATTAATGAATGTCTCTATACATATCTTAATACTTAAAAATGCTTTTTAAATACCCACCTATTAATAGTTAGGACAAATAATTTTTTTTCACATGGATAAAAATTTAAATTTCAGAGTAGCCATTTATTCAAAGTCACTCATCTAGTAAATGACAGACACCAAATTTCAACTCAGGTGGGTCTTTACATTTCAAATCTGGTACTTAGGTTATTTTCTAACAAATACTGCTGCTGCATGGGTATTTTCTAGTATTAGATTGGCGGGTATATGAAAGCAGGTACTTTTTCTTTACTTTGTACTTTCAGAATGCTCAATATATTTTTCAGAGTAAACATAGTAAATATTAAAAATTATGCTTAATTGACAAGAAAGCCCAGAAACTAACCTGTCCAGTGTCGTAGAACTAACAAATGAGACCTAGTGTCAAGGCTCTGATCTCCTGTGTGGGGCTCTTTTTATTACTCCATCCTTATCCCCCATCAGCTATATCAGCTGAAGAGCAATCATTTAGGCAAATTCTGTTTTTGGAAATTGAATTATAAATATTCACTGCTTTTTTCAAAGTTTTATTTTTAAATATTTATTATACGAAATTAGAATATGAGAGTGGAATTTCACTCCACTGACCAAAACTGGATCTGCATATTTGACAGTCTGAATAGGGATGTGCTTTTCCCTGTGCTCCTATTGCATGCTTTCTAATATATCTTCAGACAAAGATGACCATCCCATAGAGATGAGGATGCAGATTTTGCTAGAGCCTTTCAACAATTAAAAATTATTTAACCAACTGGTTATCAAACATTCATCCATCCCTTTGTTTGTTCATTCATGTAATAAACATTTATTCAACTCATAGCATTAGTGGGGATATAAGAATAAGATATATTCTACTAGTCAATGGGATACAGAAGAAAAATGATACACAGTTTATAGTCTGGTAGAAGAGAAAGAGAAGGAAATTTATAAAATCACGGAGATATATTAATGTTTGATCTTTGGGGTTAACATTGGATATCATGAAAGCACAGTATGCATTAGTCTGTGTTCTAAATAGTTCACATCTATGAGCTCAGTTAATATTCACTCATGTCTAAGAAATAAATCTTATTTTCCCCATCCTACATATAATACAATGGACACCTAAATAAATTTGTGGTTTTATTTGAAATAAAATACTTTGTATGAAATAAAGCAACTTTCTCAAGGTGGATATAATTATATAGTGACCAAATTAGAGCTTGAAACACTTTTATCTGACTAAAAATCCCAAGCTCACATTCCTCCACCTAAACAGAGTACTTTGTGTATGCTATTTTGTCATTCACAAGATTCTAAAATATGCATGGTCATTTGTGTGTATGTTCCATTTTTTCTGCTACATACTTTACCTTCCAGAGACAGGAATCATATTTCATTTATTTGAGACTTACCCATAGCATCTAGTATCATGTTTTAAAAATAGTTGCTTTAGAAACATATTAAGACCACGTCTCTTTATAGACTTGTAATTAAATAAAATGTATGATTAATATGAAATATAAAAAATTAGACAAACACACTGAGTAAAGATGTAATAACAAAATGTGGGCTCTTATAGTAATGCAGAACGATCTCGACACTCAAAGAATAATTCTGTTCTATTGTTAAATCAAATAGGATGTCTAATTAGCTAAGCACAGATTTTTCTTTCTTTTTTCCTCCCCCAGAAACCCATTCAATTTTTAAAATATTCAAAATTCCTAAACGAAACAATTTTAATCATCTACCTGAAAGTTGGTAGCACTATAGGAAATTGACAGCCTGGCATCAGAGTTAAACACCCTTTTAATTCTTTTTGCTCCTAATTTGTATCATTAGCGTATCTTAGTCTGTCAAAGTAATCAAAGCCATCAGTGGGGGAGAAAAGGTGACTTGTACGTACAAGTATCATGTATTTATTAATATGATTATTTTAATCATTTAGTTGGAGAGAACTTATTTTTAACGAGCACAGTGGCTAACCATATTTATATTAGCATCTTTCTACCATATCAAAGGTTCTCAAGTGAAAAAGCTGTAACTAACATCAAGGAGTGTTAAAACAGCTCTGAGTAACGTGCATTCGTGCACTATGAGTGCATACATGTGCGGCCTCTCCGTAAGGCACAAACAGGGTAGTCAGGTCAAATCAAAGTATCTGGGTAACATTTCTTATTTTATTATTGTCCAATTAGAATAATATGAGTCTTTGTGGGCACATTATATAGAAAGAAAAATATCAGTAATTGTCTTTGTCACTCTGTTACTTTCCAGGGGCTACTGCATGGGGCTGGGGAAGAGGTTTTCTCTCTAGTACCAGGTGAAAAGTTGGGACTATCTACCTGCCTTGCCCTCCCTGCTTCTCCTGGCATGTGTGCGATTCTCTGTCACCACTGCAAATCTGATAATCCTCACTGTACTTGGCCAGTGCCACTCACTAGAATTTTAAAAGCAGTTTAAAGAAACTAACATTTACTTTTTCGGTTTCTAGCATGGGCTCTTTTTCCCTCTTTCTCTGGTCCACTGCCTGACTCCCAGCAAAAGAAAAATATAAATATGCATGTATGTGTATGAACTATGCGTATGAAAATATATAGTCATATTCTTAGAGGAGAAGCACACACTTAACCATTTAGAATTCCCTTGGAGGAAGAGCACAATTTAATAGAATGCAGTGTTTTGTTTTTAGTTTTGAGAAAGTATTCATTAAGGGTAAAACAAGAAAGACGATCAAAGCACATGAAAGAGAAACTGTATTCTTTGTACTTTCCTTGCTGTCTTGCCTGAAATTTAGTCCTCTTCACCTCTTGCCCCACTGGATTCACTAACTTCCAATTTTCTTCTCCCTATTGTGCTAAACTCAGAAATGTGCCTAGAAACCAAAGAATAAGGTTGCCTGTGACTTGAGTATGTTTGGAATAGGGAATTAGCATTTCTAAATTTCTCCGGGACTTTAGAAATTATCTTTTCTTCCTCAAGAAAAGAGAATTTCTCTTTTTTCTTGTTCCCCCCTCCCCGTTTTCTTTGTCAGTTTAGACGCTGCCTGAAATAGGCACTGTAAAAACACTGGGTGGCAGTCCCTCTCTCTTCCAGCCACCAACAACAGAATGGACTGTTATCATGAGCAATTCGGCTATAAAACATCATATTATTTCCCTGCATTTGCTGGCTGACGCTGAAACTCTAATTCCACCAAAGATCCAGCAGTTCAGTGGAGACAGGGCAGTGCAGAGCAGCAGAAATAATAGGTTTCCCTAAAAGCATATGTCACAAAGCAAAACCATGAGCTTTCCTAGATCAGCCAAAACATGAAAACTGGAAGTGAAAATGTCCTGTTCGGTGATTTAGTTGATGGAATTAAATCATAAAGCTCCCAACAGTGGTTTTTAGTAGTCTCACCTGTGATTTTCTGAATACAGATACATACCTTGGGATCCCCCTTCCACATCTACTTCTATGTATCGTTATCATTTATATGAGTTTCCTATAATTAAAGCATCTGTAAACTCTATCATCTGGAGTCTTCTGCCACACTCTGTTTCTTTCCTTTCTCTCTCCAAGTACTCCCCTCTGTGCCCCGGATTCAAGACATGAATCTGTGTTATGGAACGCCAAAGTACACACAGTACAGCTCGCCTGCTGAGACTCGGCAGTGTCCCAGCACATGGCTCATGAGTCAGCTCCTCTCTAAACTCCTGAGCACTGATGAATGGAAAATAAAGATTTTTTTCAATTAATTTTAATGATTAAAAGTATGACAATTCAAGACATTTAGAAAGTAATTAAATATGTGATTTGTGGCAGTATAAATATTATAAGCAAAAAATAAATATTCACCTATGGTATCTCTAATATAAGATATTTAATTAAAATAGATAAAACCATTTAAAAATCCTGAGTTTTCATAACAAAGAAGCAGGTAGCTTTACCTGGGAGTCATGAAATAGTGGACCTAACTGAGAGTTATCTATATCTATTCCTAGTTGGTTTTTTTTTTCATTGTTGATGCTATGCTGCTGATCATCTGAAACTAAAAATAAATTAAATAAATAGATAGATAGATAGATAAATTCAAAAAGGCAAAGACAAGTTTTCTTAGCTAAGCAAATTCACCACAAAGAGGTGCATGTATCAAAAGTCTTTTTTCTTTCTCATCAGTAGCCCATAAAGAAGTAATAGGAGAAAGATTTCCTCAGTGTTAATTACTGCAGTTAAATAAAACTACTGAACTAGTAATTTAGGTAATAGTCTCTAAAATCATGGATAACAGTCAGAAAAGATTGGTAATAATTTATTAATCAATTAATTTTCAAAATAATAAGAATTAAGTAATAATTCTTTCCTTTAACAAATATTTCTTAAGTCTCTTCCTTGTGCTAGATTGTTTGAGTCCTGGAGATTCAGCAGTGAACAAAACAAATGAAGCCTTGTTCATAGTGTATATACCCCACACATAGAGCACCTGCCTCTGATGCCATATTAGAGAGTGAAGTGGCCATTTTTTTATACATCACTTATGTCATAAATTACCTAGTACCTTATCTTAATCATTGGAGGTGCTCAACATTTTATTTTAAAAATCAATTAATTACTGATGCCTCTGACAAGAGAGTCAGTATGCCTGCTTCTAAAATGATCATCCATTTTTTTTAAATTATTACTTAATTATAAAGAAAAATACATTAAAATCTGTATTGCAAAATTAATTATAATGTGTAGCATTTTTATAGCACATTTCAAGAGAGGCATTAAATATTTTGCTTACTCCTCTGCCTAGAATTTAAGTTAAATATTCATAATAATATAGACAGAAACACTAACATTTTACTTTTACCAGAAATTTAATATTGAAGTTTTTATATATAAAATGGAAAATCTTGCCCATGTGACTCATACATTGTGCCTGTGACTTTAATGCCTTTAACAAGACAGCCTAATGGCCCATTATTGTTTTTAACAGGCCACCTTAAAATAACCTTTCAGCAAATTTTCTGACATATTTTATCTTAGCCTCCATTTATTTCATTTATATTGACCCTGGTCCCTTTAAAATAGCTGGTTTTTGAGAAACATTGGAGTAAGCACAGCATTTCTGCAAAGACTTTCGGATTGTTCCAGTAATTCCACGTTGATGCTGCTTAGTTTTATGGGTAACAATCTGCTCTTCTTTTGGAATCTGTCGGAATCAGAAAAATGCACATTAATCATTTACTATAGGAGGATGTACTGCTCCAAATGTCCCCCATTTCAAGATGGCAATTGGGCACTTGTCAGTAATTACCCACAGCCTCACAAGTAGGGAATTGGCCGTGTATGTAGTGTCAACCGTGGACAGCACCTCACCCTCCAGATGATGTTCTTAGAGACTCCAGGATGGGCATCCATAGGTTGTCATGTGAAGACAGGTCTGCCATATAAATGTTCTTTGTTTATTGACATACTGTAGGGACTGTTTCACTTCCACATTGAATTTAAACCATGGGACAGCTCCAAGGGAGCAGTGCAGCTTTCAAAGAGTCTTTGGGGTGGGAGCAACACCACCTGCAAAAGACTTTTTCGGATTAGAGTTAGGCCTAGTAGTTGAGAAAGACAGGAAGATCATGATTCTAAACCGGACAAATAGTGGTGTGGGAATTCAGTGGGAGATTTAGTTGGTTTCTCTCTCAAAGCTATTAAAACACATCTTTGACTATTTGACATTGTGTGAAGATATGTGGTCCCAGGAAGTCATTAAACAGAAGCCTTCTGGAATAATTTTTTACCAACTGAATGTCTTTACATTGCTATTACCTTAGAGACTGTGATATCTTCCCTAAGATTCTGGCCTACGTTCATAGGCTTTTAATTTCTGTTCCCTTCTCTTTTTGGTAGGATCGTCGATCAAGGGAAAACACTTCTTCATTGTTCCTAGAAATGCAAAATCTAGTGTCAGCTATTTGGAAGGCAAATACTACTTTTCAGTTTTTTTAAAGCCCAATACTTTTTATTTTTCCTACATAGAAATTAAGTACATTATTATATGATGAAATATTGCATGATCCTGTATAAAATGCCAATAAATTATATGAATAAAATATAACAATATGTAACACAAATGACAATATCTGTATTAGCTTTTTTTCTCCTAGTGCATGATTACCTTTATTTGTTGGAAAATCCACCAATTTATTTCAGGTTAGGACAATCAATCAAAAATCCCTATCGTGTCTAGATTGAAATATATTAATAAATTAGTATCTCTTAGAAGTATTTTATATTAATGATAACTAACTCATTCCTTCTTAGCAAATAAGACAGGCAAAATAAGTAAGAAAAATATGCATGTTATTTCTTACTTAATTCTAGATCATTTTTTGCTGAAAATATACAATTTTTATGCTTTAAATTTTGACTCATGTTATCCCTAGGATTACTAGGTCATTTATAGTATGAGTCTTAGCCACACATCCAGATACATTTCAGATTGAAAGTGAGAGAAAAAAGAGAAAGACAAAACCACTATTCATTTCATTCTGTCTATTCACATTTCATCCACATTTATTTCATTCTATCCAGTATCAAGAGTTTAAAACTAAAACATAAAGATTTAACATTTAGTAAAAAGTAAATTACAATATGAGCTAGTAATTAAATGTAAAATTAAAATATTATATTAAAATGTCCAGAACTCATGAAGATTTTTGTAATATGAATTCAATATTGTAAAATATGCACATAGGGAAAGCCTGAGAAGTAAAAAAAAAAAGGCTATCAAGAATAGTGAACATTTGGGTCTTTAAAAAATGGCTTCGAATAATTATGACATGATCTTTTCAATAAAAAGGATCAAAACATTAGTTTAAATGTTGCATCCAAAGTATATATGCAATGTAAATATACAGTAGGTGCTCACAAATTTTGCTGAATAAATGAATGGATGAATAAATAGATGATAGATTAAATAGATGATAGATAGATGGAAGAATAGTTTAGGAAAGGTTACTGCTGTCTGGACTTCCTGAAGAATCGAATTTAGGACTTGAATGAAATAAAACTGAAAGTAAGATACAAAAGGAAGTGTATTAATATTAATATTAAAATGTGAAGATAAGAATAAAGACATCTTCAACAAATGAGGTTAAGAAAATAGGAAAGTTTTTTAAAAAAGTATGTAAGTGATGTATTGAAATGATATTCAGGAAAAATTAATTTAGCAAAATAAGAATGTAAACTGATCACATTTTTTTTAGAAATTTATCTTAAGGAGATCACTAAACATATAAATGAATTTATGATTTAAAATATTTATTTTTTTATTAATTAAAAAAAGAGAGACAGAAAATGGAACAAACCAAATAGCTATAAACAAGCTATAGGTTAAATAAACTGTGATTCATCCATTAAATGTGCAATTAATTTATTGATGTAGAAAAAGTGCTCATACTAGAGTTAGCAAGGAAAAAAATTGTAGAAAAGATTTATTAAATAATTCAAATGTTAATATATATATATTTTGCTTTGCTTTTTGTTCAAACTTTTTTCACTGTAGTGCAGTATGATATATTTATGGTATTCAGTGATTTCTTTCTTTGGCTTGAATCTGCACTTCTAATCATCTGTCTATCTATCTATTTATCTATCTATCTATCTACCTACCTACCAATCTAATTGCAGGCTCCAGTTAAGAAGCACTTACCTCTTTCCAAATACACATTTATCTCTCTTGTTTCAGCAATGCTGCTGATTTGCCTTCAATATGATTACCTATCTCAAATATTAAAATTATATTTCTCTGTCAAAGTCCTGTTGAAGCCATTCTTCATCTTTCAGTCCAGACATGATATATTTCTTCTCAAAAGTTCTATGGCACTTTGACCACAAGAGAATCCATATATTCACATTAATGCCACAGAGATTTGAACCTCAACTCCATCGCTTATTAGCTCTGTGGGTTGAAGAAACTGAATTATATGTTCTGAACCTTAGGCTTCTCATCTTTAAAATAGGGCCATTATGTGCTAATTCAGATGGTTGTGTAGATACTGTATGTAGAGCCCTCAAAATAGTACTTAATTCAGGTTAAAGGCTCTACACCTGTGAATTTTTCCTCCAGGACTTTTGCTTATACAGTGATTCTCTAACTCCACGAAATAGGTTTCAAGGATGAATGTCTGAATCGTTCTTTCCCTTGTGGTGTGATGCAGCACCATGTATCAAGCAGTTCAATAAATATTTGTTGACATTGTGAATACAAATTCACCATAATGGAAATTTGAAGCAACTTTTAAATATCCTCTTGGGAGACATACATAAAATGGGGTATTTCCCGGACTATATCCTGCTTTCTCTTTCCAGATGTCTTCATCACTCTAAAATAACAGAAAAATGTTTGTTAATGCTATGGCCAATGTAGATCAGTAATCTTGGTTAAGTGCACATTAGTGATTCTCTAGGATTTTCTAGGTGGTCACCCAGTTATCTGGTCAGGCTAATGGTGAGAATCACAGAAGAAGCAGGAACAAGGCTGACAAAATATGACAGAAGTCAATGAAAAAGGTTATGTATTTTATCAAAGTTCTGAAAATATCTTACTTTTAAGAACTATAATTTCTTAGTTAGCTAAAAAATGCCTTCTTGGGCAAGGTGAGGTTTGGTTGGGAAGATTACCATGGGGGATTTTTTCATATGTTCAGGAATTTCTTCTAATGCTAGCAAACAGCCAAGCACTAGAACAAACAAACGAAAAGTTCCTGAAAAAAAAAAAGTGGGATTTTTCTATTAAATTTCCTATTAATTACATAACAGCTAGGGGCATTTAGACCAAAGCAGACAATTGTGACCTTATAAATTTATTTTTTAAATTGACAGTCAACACCATAGCAATACTTCAATCATCCCCATGGTTAAAAAATAGATGGTGTTACTCTTTTTAAGGCATTTACCTGGCTAAAATATGCTGAGAAATAGCTTTAGAGAACAAAACAAGTGTGCTGGTATGAATCTGTGTAAAAGGAAAAGAACAGCTTTATTCAAATAACTTGAGAAACTAACTACAAACTAAATTGGAAAATAATTGCAAAACCTGGCTTCCACTTTTAATCAAGTGGTGACTATTGGTCCCTCAGATAGGAAACTATAAATGAACACTGTAGCATTATTAGTAATTGTAGCATTACACTTTACAAAACAAGCTAAAAATAATAGTGATGTGTAAATCCTGTTGCCATTAAATTCTTACTGCTGAAGCATTTATTTTGCACCATATCCTCACAAAAAAAAATCAATAGAACTGTCACTGAGTCATCTACACTTCTTAACTCTTCCCTCACAACAGATGCAGCACCTGCTGTTGTTTCTGGTTTTGCACTCTCGCTTGCCTTGCAAGTGGTGGTATTTACTAGCAATTGTCGGAACCAAGCAGGATCTGACTCAGTGTCACTGAGGCCAATATATCATGCACCCCGTAGGTAAGGAGACACTGCCAAAGAAATGTTCCTAATTCACAACGGACAGATTATGAAACTGAAACATGAGCACTAGCACAGAAGCTGTGTAGGAGGAAGAAGGAGAAAGGAATGAGGAGTAGAAGGAGGAAGAAAGTGGCAGATGTAAATTCTTTGTTTTTCTTTTCCTTCTTTTGGTTCCCGATCCTGGGGTTTTGATAAACCAACCATTAACAATCAGAATATTTTAGCCATCTTTTTAAAGACAGTGCTTAAAGGCTCATATCTGTCTAAGAGGTGAAGGGATTCTACTTTTAATTCTGGAATAAGAAGGATGTCATTATTTCTATCTTTTTTCTTTTTCCCCTTTTTTTCCATCCTTGGTTCCTTCCTTCCTTCCTTCCTTCCTTCCTTCCTTCCTTCCTTCCTTCCTTCCTTCCTTCCTTTTTCAAAGTGTATAATCCCTGAAACAATTTTTGACTAAATCTTTAAATGATTTTTCTCATTATGTGTGTGTGTGTGTGTGTGTGTGTGTGTAGGGACACAATTAAAGCACCATTTTCAAAACTGTGCCTTTGTTAATTTTAAATCCTTCTCCTGGGATTTTTATTTTGCTAGAAATTTAGTTTTTACTCTTCATCAATAGGAAATGATTTAAATTTTCATGTTGGAACATATATACTTATGCTAGTTTTTTATGACTCAATACTTGAGAATTTTAAATGTCCTTGTTCATAAGTAGGAAAAAATTAAAAATGTGACTATATCAACTCTTACTTGGGATAATTAAATAACTTGTGGACAGTGGAAACAGCACAAATTTAGTCTTTTTTGACAATGGGACAAAAAATCAGCTCATCCTTATTTTACTAAAATAAATTCTTCCTGCAACATACCTCTTGTAAAATAACAGCAAAATCTGAATATACAATGTGAAGACTTGCAAGAACTCTTTTGTGCTCCTTGGGTCTGGATTACATAAATATAAATCATAAAATTATCTGATATATAAAATATTTAGCAAATGATCTTGCTTTAAAAATAAACCATGTAAACTAGAGCTGTTTTCTAAGAATCTTCTAGTCTAAAATATATCACGGATGTGAAAGTGACTTTAAGTGTTAAAAAATTGGCCTTTAACAAGAAAAAAAAATTTAGACAATTCTAAATACAAAGCTATTAACTGGCTGATTTCTGATCCCTGACACAGGATGTCATCTTTAACCCAGTGCCCGGCTGCTCAGCATCCTGTGGGAACCACAGGCTTCCAAAGATTCTTCTTTACAAATAGCAATCAGTTCAGATAGAGGAGACACAAGGAGAACCAGTTAAATCTTTCACATCATTACCAGCCTCATTGTTTTGCAAATCAGTAGCAAAAAGTAGAACACGTGCATGAATCCTCTTACAGGTTTCTGAGTGCTTGGGATTCCAAACATGTGAATCCTGGTGATTAGCAGTAAATGAATAATCCACATGACAAATCATTACCTTTACCAGTGAAGTGGCTAGTTTAAATTAAATATTGTAGGTTATAGTTGGAATTAATTAAGATTTGTCTATCTAAAATGATAAGCTTTTCCCCTATTCATATGTCAGTCCATCATTATCAAGAAGTCTGCCACATCTGATCACTAACTCACTTGAATATCTCAAAACAGCATTTTTAAAGTATCCTATTTATAGTAGCGATACATAGAATAATCCAAAATACTGTCTGTTTTAACATGCTAACCCTCTCTTGGCAAGAAATTATTCTCGGGAGACTCCAATTTCTGAAATGATCAAGTGCCAAAACTGAGTGCCACAACAATGGGATAAAAAGTGATTTATTTGTATTTTAACTGGCTGCCCCCCCCTTTGTAATTTGCCTTTACAAATGTAATTATTCATTTTCTTCAGTAGGTGACTAAGTTGATTATATTTCACTTGTAGGTATTTAATATTCATTTTCTTGTAATGATTTTTCAGTACTATTTTCCACAAATGTCAAAATCCTGAGTTGTTTATTTGAATCCTGAGTTATTGCTCTAATAATGAGAAGCTCTAATTATAGAGTGCAGTGAACTAGACAGCAGCGAGCTTGCATCCCAAATATTACTACTCATATGAAAGAATATGAAGAACACTAGTAACGTCTTTAAAATACATTACTAGTGCTACTTTTTGATGTTTGGATATGGACTATTTTGTTACTTTTGAAGGGTTACAGCAAGCTCTGGAGTAAGAATGTTTTCATCCTTTATTTTTACTCTTTATTGAAACTGAGCTTCTTCTTGATTTACGTAAAGTACCTAAGAGAAGCTTATTGTCCTGTAGTTGCAGAACACTACACTTTCTCAATCAACTAAAATAGGAGCATAGAAAACAGAGCTAGTACCAACCCTTACCCTCAATTTTTCCTGGGGATATTTCAATGCCACTCTACTTCCGATTACATTTATTTGTTATGTATATCCAAACAATATTAGTTACAGGGAGCACACAAGGAAAGACATGATTTTCCCCTCCCACTCCCCATCTGTTGCCCAAAGCGCACAGGTTTTCCTCCACAGGTTGAAAACAACCTCATGTCCTTGAAGCCCAGACTCTGACTGCATTGTAATAACAGTGTGAACCTTCTTCCCACTCCTCAACCCACAGACCTATTTTTAAGCCTGCATTCTGAGAATAGCCTTCACCATGGTACTGCTGGAACATAAGCTACCATGTTAAACAACCATGACATGAGACTGACTAATCCTGGTGAACTGAGTGGTTACATAGCTCTTCCTTATATGAAGTAGCGATTACAAGCCTTGCCTTCCATCTGCAAGTCAGAATACCTTCACTGTTCTTCCAAAGGTAGATGTTGCAAAAACTGTTCCTTACCAATGAAGGGACTTAATTAATTGTATTAATTAATTTATTTGACAAATTTAATGTTTTCACTAAATATTTACTAATTTTTATAGGTAAAAATTGAATATAATTTCTATATCAATTGTTAAGTTATTGCCTCATCCATGGACTCAATGATCAGAAAATTCACATGAAGGATACAAATGACCTAAATAATATAGACATAACTAAGAAAGAACATTGAGGAAATAGCTGATTAAGTAATAAAGATCAATTAAAACTCAGGCTTGATCTCTCTCTCTCTCGTCTCTCTCTCTCTCTCTCTCTCTCTCTCTCTCTCTTTCCTGAATAGCACAAGTGATTTAAGCATGGAGTGACTTGTAAGACAAATCAGATTGGGTCCTCTGATTACAGAACTACAAAGGCCTAAATTCTATTGCCTTATTCACAGGTAGCTTTAGAATCTTTCCTAAATTATTTTAAGCCATTTATCCATGTTAAAATAGACTCAAAATTCATTTAATAGTCATTCTTTTACTTAAAAAACCATTTGTTAACAACTAACTCTGTGGAAAGTTTGGAAGACAAGATGGGCATAGTCCTTATGAATCTTACTATCCATTATGTTCTAATACATACTTAGTGTTAAGCAAGAATATAAAATAATGATAAAGCTTGAATTAAAATATGGGCTTGCAACTTCCAGTGGTTAATAATGTGCAATTTATGTTGCTATTAATAATTCTACTTTAAAATTTAATTAATGAAATTTTTAGATAGTCAAATAAGTGACAAGAGTCTACATATAACATTATCCACAATTAATTTTATTATGAAACTTGAAATTAATCTCTAGTTATAAGGACACTATTAAAAAGAATGAGGATATGGTCCCCTACTGATTTCACTGGAGAAAAAGACTTGAATAGAACATGGGCTCATTGCTGATTCCATTGCACATGATTTCAGCTTATTTATGTACCCTGGGGAATAAAACACAGTTCACTTTTCCATAGACTAAACTGGTATTGAAATTTTAAGTTCTGAAGAGAGAATTAGAATAATAATTATTTCATTTTTCTCAAGGTGACTTTTATTGAGAAAAACTAACTCTTCATTAGTAAATGCTATACCTCTAGTGAAGCTTCTTAAATCTTACCTTTTCATAACTAACTCTTCTTAAATAAGCTTTTATAACTATCATAACAACTTGGTACTTGGTACCTCCCTGTACCCTTTGTTCATGAACATAGTGCTGACTGATGGTCTACTTTTAACACTCTGAAGTTTAAGCCACGTTCTCTCCTTGTAACTGTGCCTGTGAAGATTTGAGCCCTTACCTCAAAAGGCTCTTGAAACACTGCTAATTATAAGGGGATAATGAGAACACACCAATGGAGACCATCTCAATTAAACAAAAATCAGTTTATATTGATACAGCAATTAATTATATATGTCAGAATAATTGGAGAATCTTTCCTTCTGTACTTATAGAGAACCTAAACTTATGTGAAATTATTAGTTGTAGAGAATTTAATTGATATCAAAATGAACTTCAGCTGTAGCCTTGATATAAAATTTTTAAAAAATAGATTAAGTGGTGAGAAAATAATGAAAGTTTTCTGTTATGAGTTTTCTTTTATCCAGAGTTAGAGTGGGGATAATATATCTCAATGTCATTTGTCTGTCTTTTTTTCTCCCCAAGTTAATGAGGAATATGGACCAATCCTCAGTAGCATTTGGGCACTTAGAAACCCTAGTGGTTTATTTGAGTTTACACTACATAAATTTATGTATCCCAAAGAATTTGTAATACTAATGGTAATTTATCAGGTATTGTTTGTAAAGGAAATGAATAATAATAGTCCATCTGCTATATTCCCTTTTCAGCAGAGGAATCATACAAATTAATGTTGGCCTGGATCCATTTAGGATGATTCATGAGAGTCATAAAAATGACCTCTCTCTCTCTCTCTCTCCTTTTTTTTTAATTTGCAAGCAACTGTTTTTGCATTAGTTATTTTTCTGTTTCTTTATGTAAGGTCCACTTTAAGTTCCTTTAACTCTGTCAAATATTTTATGACTATCTTGGAAAAATACCTCACATCAAGGACCACCATCATCAAAAACAATGTTAAATTCTATAAAAGTCTAAGTTTATACTCTGGTGTTTATATAAAAAAATATTAAAAGTATATGAAAGTGCATCAAGTATAACAACATAAGATAAAAAGAAAACTAACATATATTGAGTACTTAAGAACTATTTTAATATATTTGAAATATTATCTCCTTTGATTTTAATGGTATTTCTTTGTGGCAGATACATGAATTAACCCCATTCCATAATTGAGAAAAGAGAGCTCTACAGAGCCGAAATAGCCATTTTGATGTCCCATATCTAGGACATGCCAGAGCCAATATTCAAACTCTGGTCTGTTTTCCACCGAACTTATGTCCTTAATCATTATGAAAAATGTATTTTTTGTTGTTGTTGTTTTTTGTGCATGGTCTGGTGGAATGAAAACCTAGATAATGAAGAAGTAAGGAATGACATTGCAT
The DNA here is from genome assembly GCA_008086735.1 of Cheirogaleus medius. NCBI lineage: Eukaryota > Metazoa > Chordata > Mammalia > Primates > Cheirogaleidae > Cheirogaleus > Cheirogaleus medius. The sequence continues at coordinate 48,376,949 of VBSM01000361.1, forward strand.
AAATTTTACTTATTAATTGTCAGTGTCATCTATACACAATACTTTTTAATATCAGTACAATATATACACCAGGTACAATTTATGTTATTTTTTGTTCATCAACCAACAATTTTCCCTACAATTTTTATAGAGAGAACAGTAAACAACTTCAATTTAATTATATGTTAGTATTTTCTGATAAATGGCAAAATGCAAGACTGAATAATAGCTTAGAAATATAAGAAAAATCAATATTTTGATACATAGGAGTTAGAACTAGCCCAGATATTAGGAGGATTAGGATATACGCAGTTTTGGGAAATATTCCCATTAATAGACACTGTGGCTCTCTCTTCATTTTCTCTTCTATTATATTTTCTACGTTGAACCATCCTCTCTTTATTTTCAAATTGATCTAAACTCTTCCTAGTTGCATTACTACCTTCTTTGTTTAACTTATTCACTACTAGTTTCATCATAATGTAAGCAGTAGAAGCAGAAAGAGAAAGATTAGAGCACATGGAGTTTTTGGTTCCAAAATATTGAACCTATTGCCAAAGTGACTTCCTTTTGGGCAATTAAAACTCTCCTACTCTTTCTCACTAGATAAAAGTGTGGTATAGTACACAGCAAACACTGTAGGTTTATACAAATTGGGGTTTAAAATTTAGCTCAACCATCTACTCGATACAAACATTTAAAGAAGTAATTCTTATGTTCACTGTCCATCTCTAAATTGGTGTTGATAACACCTATATTTATTTTTTGATGAGTTGGAGATAATTTATGCATTTGATTCAACTTGAAAATGCATTGAATATTTCAATTCTACTCTTTCAGTTATTTTAAAATATACCATAACTTATTGTTACTATAGTCACTTTGTCATGCTATCAAATATTGTTCATTGTAACTATCTAACTAGATTTTTGTACCCTAACACAAAGAAATGCTAAGTGCCTGAGGTGATAGATACCCCAAATACCCTGATTTGATTACTTCACATTGTATGCTGTATCAAAACATAACAAGTACCCTATAAATATACACAACCATCGTATACCTATAATAATTAAAAATAAAAAAATTTAAAAATGTATTGAATACCTAGTATGGGTCAAATAGTGTTGGTTCTTGGTATGTTCCGTGAACAAAATAGACAATTATCTCACAGCTCATGGCATTTGCATTGTAGAGAGAAGAGTCAGAAAGTGAATAAGTGACATAACTAGTAAATAAATTGTTCTTTTGTTATAAAGTGATTGGCAAAAAAGAAAAAATAGAGGAAGATGAAGGATTTAGGGCACACTGCAATTTTAATATGCATTGTTGGGTAGGTATCATGAGAATGTGACAGAATTGAGGAAAATAAGAAAGACTGAATTTAATAGTCTTCTAGCTATAATTAGCTCATTAAGCAGGAATTTTATTTTAAATTAGACCAAACAACAATTTTGCGATTTTGCTTTCTAAATCACATATTGTAGGCATCCTTCTTTTTTTAGTGTTGGTGTTTTATTACCTCTCAAGTTATTCCTACTTGCATTAGCATTGATTTATGCAGTCATCATATTTTAGACATTTTTTTCTTTGAATGATTTTACTGTGTTAAAAAAGAATTATCATTAGTTTTTTGTTTAAATTTGCACTTAATAATATGCCAATATAAAGTCAGATTTTAATGTTAGCAATATGAAAAATGAAATAAAAGTATAATTACCTTGTGCTTAAATGGTATAACTATTACATGTTCTTTCTTTTCAAAAATTATCTCTTCCCTATCGTCAATTTGATATTTTCAAAATTTGCTAGAAAAGAAACATAGGTTCTAATATACCTTCTAAATCTAGAATGGCATATATTAATTAAAACATATTATTCTAAAGTTAATATCTATTAACCAAAATATCTCCTTGTTTTACATTTCCATATGATTGTCAACATCATGGTTTAATATTTATATTTCCCCTAATTTCATCCCTCTTGTTTCTAAATGTACATGCTATTAATATTAACAAAGAAAAAATTAATAACTTACTATAGAGGATTTAAAATTCAAGAAAGTGTAAAGAATCAAAATATAAAATAATACATTTATCAAAAGTATGCAAGTTTGTTTGCTTTTGAGAGCTTTTTGATAGATCATTGAATTTTCTACTCTTAATCTGCTTCTCTTAGCATGATATGGACAAACCCATTTTTATTTTTTTAAGCAAGGTTAATATGTTTCAGTATACTGAAGGCTATCCCCAGTGCAGCAGTTACAGAATCTACAGTTTTCAGCACAGAAGTTTGTGAAGTTTTCTGCTTGAAGTGAGTCCACAAGACCTAGAAGAACAAATGAGTTTAGCTGTGAAATTCCGATCTCCATTAGATTCATGAACCCATTGTTTATGTACAGTGCTGCTGTGGCATTAGCCTTGAACTATTAAAATCATTGACTAATACAACTTTAAAGGTTTAAGAAAATTAAGAGTTTACATGATCCAATCCTATTATTTCACAGATGAGAAATTCTCATAAAAGGAGGAACTAGACAAATATGTTTTTGATCTGAAACTTAAAACAATTTAAGAACTGATGTCACATGAATGTGTCAACCAGATAAATTCATTGATTTTTAGCATGTGAAAAGTGCTGAAGTATTCAATTCAACCATAGCAAATACTCATGCTTTAATATCAAAAAATATAGATTATCGGCAAAAAGTCTTTAAAATCATTTATGGTTCTCGATAACAGAGTACACAAAATTTTATCCACCTTTTTGAGTTTGGTACCTATAACATTGGGATATATTAAAGCTAGTGGCAGTGGGAGGTGAAAAAGCCATGGCATTATTGAGATGAATCAGTGCAAATTGAAGATCTAAAAAAGTAACTTAATGTTCAATCAAATACTTTACCCAAAGGACAAAAGTATCTATCATATTAAAATGAGAAAGAAAAAATGTGACATGTTGAATACAGAAGAAAAATAATTTAAGAAGAACTTTAACTACTTCATGTCACTCTGACCCTTTAATTCTACTAGAGCACTGAGGATAAATCTTGTATGAAGAAATTAAGCATTACATATAAGCAGCTATTAGGTAATATCAAATGATTATGTTTGCAAATTTTTTTAGGTGAAGATAATCCTGTTCCAACAAACCTTCTTATATGCTATCACAATTTTATTCTATGATTTTCCAGAATCTTATATTAAATAAAGGATGCTAACAAGAGGTGTTTGTTATCCTATGTGTCATTTAAGTCTTAATTTGTTTTAGGGAAAAAAATCATTATGGGCTAAGGATAAATATGTCATTGGATTTTGAAAAATGAGCCACCAACCACATATTTTACAGTATATAACTAGTATATTTAAATTAACTTTTTCTAAATAGTTTTATTGCTTTTCTGGTATAACATGAAGCTGCACTCCACCAAATATTTATGACTTCAAATAGTCCAGCTTTGTTTTACTTTGTTTTATTTGCTTTGTTTCACATTTTTAAGTGCCAAGCACTTCACCTCTAAATTTCATTTAATTTTACTTCTAATATTTATGATAATTCATACATTACCACTCCCATTTTACAGATTAGGAAACTGCTGCTCATAGATTAACTGATTTGTTAAATATTACTGAGCTTGTGTGTAGAATTAAAGAAATCTGAACTCCAGAGACCATGATATTTCCACTATATGAACTTTTAAATTATCACACATATTGAATAGAAATAAAGATTAAAATATGTAGTCTGTTAGTAATGATTTCAATTTCATTTTTAAGCAAGATCTTCAAGATAAATAGTTAATCTTTTATATTTCCTAAAACAATATCTTGGAAAGAAATGAACTTGTATTCTTAATTCTCTGACCCACAGAGATTACAGGCTCCATTAAGAACCTCTTGTCTTATAGAAGCAGAAATGTAATCAATGTAGGTTACTGGTCATTTTCCCAAAAGATTGAAAGGGTAGTTCAGAGTTAGAAAACACAATTATACTGCTAAAATAAAACTTTCTTCACTGTGATATACAGTATGTGTCAGGCATGAAAGCAAAATCAATAAAATCTACACTTTACATGTGTTAAGAATCTAATACATTTTAGCTTTTATTTGATGCTTAATGAGTTTTCTTTTGCATAATATTGTGCTGTTTTTTCTTGGACCTCTTTCCATTTGAGAATGTTTGCATTTGTATGTATTATAATTCATAATATATGAAAATTGAAATTATTTTTATCTTTTAATATCTAAATTAATATTTTTATTTTTCAATCATTGAGTTTTATGCAACTATTAATACAGATGGAGCATATGCTAAGTTCAAGAACTCAATTGTGAAACAGAATGACAATCCTTGTTCCCAAGGAATTTGTGTTTTGCTCTTGGATACAGACAAATAAATGGTGGAGGACAACATATGATACATATTATGAATGGAAGTGTATGGATTCTTTGCTGACAACTAGACTAATCAACTAATATGAACCTGGCATATTCAGAATTTTGTTTTCAATGGAAGCAATATCAAAGGTGAGTTCTGACAGGCAGCACAAAAACTGTTAGGCAAACAATGAGGAAAGGAGAAAGAATATACTGGGCAGAGAGAACAGAGGAAGACAAAGAGCCTGATCACCAGAGAGAGTTAAGGAGCACTAGAGAACAGGGAGTCAAACGCTGGGAGAATAGTATTGTCATTTAGTGTGTAAGAGAAGGGGGTGGGGAGAATGATTTTGAGATATATTTATTTAGTTTTGGACACATTGAGTTTTTGGTGAATATAGGTTGCTAATTAGGAATGTATGTATACATACACATACATATATATTTTACTGCTTCTAAGAAGCACATTTTTTCACATTTTAGTATTGCCAAAATCCAAATGCATAGCACAATCAAAAGTGTTTAAAGACTATAATTGCTAGTAGGTTTTTTTAAATTCTAACTTGTATGTAAATTATCGGTGCATTTTACCATAGATAGTATCTCAGAGTGAATTAAATATTATAAATCATGTATTTCAGTCTCATCCTACAATATTTATCTTGATCCTGAATCATTCATAGCCAACTTCCAACCATTAGATATTTGCTTCATCTTTAGTGAACTTCAAACTCTCTTCACTCTGAAACCAATTCCAAATCCAGACAGCACAGCACATTCAAAACCATGATTAGAATCCTGAAAAAGGTATGCTCTGATCTTTCTGTTTAAAGGAGAGTGATTTAGAGCCATATTATCATTTCACAATTCTCTATCTCTAAATCTCCACCATGTATCTTGGAAACAAAGGAATATCATTACATGACAAATTGTCAAAGTTTGCTGTGCATACACCATATCTTACAGGCAGAGCCAGGACAAGAATCATTGTCTTTCTAAGTGCCTCCTGCTCCCACCAGCAGTGTTCTGAGCCTGTGTGCCCACCACTTTAGTTAAGACTTCTGTGATTCAGAGCAAATGTCCCTTAGATTTCTTTTCAATTTATTTTGTAAAAGAACTACGCAATAACTCTGAATAAATTTAAAAGTGACCTTCTCATCTAGCAACTCTGTAAGACCTCATGCTAATAAAGGTCTTGGGGGTGATAAATTCATATAAAATATATTTCAGACTTAGTCTCTCTTGAGATTCTAAGGAATGGGGTTAGTTTAAGATTAAAGCTTTGGCTGGAATGTTATGCCTGAATTTTTGTGAGTCTTCTTGTGGTAATCAGAATGAGTAATGTTTATTCAATTAACAGAGGTTATTTAATAACAAAGATAAGTTACTTGTAGTTTCAACTTATTATTTAATAGCACTAATCATGCTTGAGTGTGCATGTGTATGTGTGTGTGTGTTACAGTAAGGATACAAATAAATAGAACCAGGGAAAGCAGAAAACAAGCAATATGTTTTGGGAGTACAGAGACATCAAAGATTTAATCTGAAGGTGAGAAGACTTCAAAGAAGAAGGTATGGTTGAAATATTCTTGATAGGTAGGTGATGAGGGGAGGACATTGCAGGCTGAGGAATTAGGTGCAGATGCCTGGAATCATATGAGGTATGCAGGTAGTGACAACAGTCGTCGGTGTCCGGGGAAGAAGGTTTGTGGAGGCTGAAGTGAAAAATGTAGCTTCAAGGGAGCTTATGTAGTTAAGGCCAAATCATTGGGCTGTGATGAGTAGCTTATTATTTTGAATGGAATGTAGAAACTATCTAAAGGTTCTGGTAAGTGGAGAGTCATCCTTGAACCCCTGGCAAGTTTTAACATTAAATAAGACCTCAGATACATGCAGTCCTATTTCCCTCCCCAAATGAGGGAACTAAGGTATGGAGAGAAACTTACTCATTATTAGTGTTGTTCGGTCTACTATCTTGTTTGAGAAATAACAAATTGGCCTTAATAATACCATTACTAATATATATATATATACACACACACACACGTACATATATGTGAATTCTAAATGAACAAAAAAAAGGTTTCAAGGACCTAATATTGAACTATATAAATGTGAAAAATACTTTTAAGTTAGAACACAAAAGTATCTTTATAACACAAGAATTTTCCATAATAGAATTTACAGATGTCATGGTAAGTGTGAGCACGGGACGCTTCACTGGGTCATAAGAAGACTGAGTTTACACCTGATCCTTTTCCTCTCATCCCTCCTAACATTCTCATTATATATATACAAATACATATATGTGTGTGTGTACATATATAAATAATCTCACAGAAACTTATGTGAGGGGACAAAAGAGGTGATTACAGTAACTATTCAAGCCTACATCTGGGAAAAAGTGCTTATGTGAGTGATGTAAGAAGTGAGAAGGAAGAAGAGATACTGAATGTTACTTCTCTTTGACTACTTGTTCTAATAATCCTTGCATTATCCACAATTCTTAATTTAAAACATCTACTTTTCTATTGAATCAAATCATTGAAAAAACTCATAAATCAGAAGAGTATTAACTTTTAGTAAACAACACTATTAAGTATGACATAAAACTGATTTTGTCCTATTATAAAATGAACGTATGCTCTGGTTACTCTAACAAAATCATAGACTGGGTGGCTTAAACAATAAAAATTTGTTTTCTCTCTGTTCTGGAGGCTGGAAGTCTGAGATCAAGGTACAAGCATAGTCAGATTTGGGTGAGGGCTTTATTCTTGGCTTGCAGACAGCCCCCTTCCTACTGTGTGCTCACAAGGCCTCTCCTTGGTGTGTACATATGGAGAAAGAGAGACAGATCTACTCTCTCTTTCATTAGAAGGCCACCAATCTTATCAAATTAGGATTCTTATGTCATGACCTCATTTAACCATAAATGTGTCCTAAAAACCCTATCTCTACCCACAGTCACATTGAGGGTTGGGGCTTCAACATACAGCTTTGGGAAGGCATAATTTAGTTCATTGCATTCTGGTTCTGGTACCCCCAAATTTATGTCCCTCTCTGCAAAATATATTGATTCCATCCCAACAGCTCCATAAGTTTTGTTATTATTGTTGTTATTGTTGCTGTTGTTGTTCTTAAGAGATAGGGTCTTGCTCTGCAGAAGTGTTAACTCATTCCAGTATTAACTCTAAAGTCTGAAGCACAAAGTCTCATCTAAATCTAACTCTTTAGTGGTGCATCTTTTATACTCTATTCATTGTACCTTTTTAAAGTTTAGATATGTTTAGATACATAAATACCATAGTGTTAACAATCACCAATAGTATCCAGCACAGTAATACGCTGCACAGGTTTATAGCCTAGGAGCAATAGGCTATGCCATATAGCATTACTTGTGTAAGTAAAATCTGGGATGTTCACTCCACAACGAAATCACCTAACTATGCATTTCTCAGAACAAATCCCCATCCTTAAGTGATAAATGACTATAGATTAACTTGGAGTTTAGTGATGTAAAGGAATGAAGATGTGAAATGTGAAGAAAAGTTGAATCATTATGGTTTAGTAGGAATATGTCTGAATGTTAGAGAGTGAATTTCACCACTATTAATGGCAACAGCAATAAGTGCTGTTTATTGAGTAATTATTCTGGGCCATGAGGTGTTCTAAATGCTTTATTAATTGATTCAATTTTAAAAAAAAGAACACTATGAGATAGGTACTATTATTAGCCTCAAAATAGAAAAGAAAGTTAATAGAGTATGTCTAAGGTCAAAAGTTTTTAAATGGCAGAACAGACTTCCAACCAGCCAGTCTGGCTCTCAATCTCATTATCTGTACTACCACAAGGCTTGTAATTAAATTATGGGATTGCTTTATAAGGCCAGATGTTAGTTTCATAATACAGGAAATAACAAAAAAATTCCTGTAATCAAGAAAGGCATGACTCATAATGTACAGACAGTCACATCTTCTTAATAAAAGTTACTAAAAGAGCACTAAAGTTAAAATTGCCAGACACTTTTATTTAAATGTGTGTTGTGGGATATACAATCCTTAACTGCTATATGCTTGCTTAGTATACACTAAAAATGTTAAATTTTAAAGAAGTAATCAATATCATCAGAATTTTTAAGCTAAATATATCTATTTCTCAGTCAAGAGAACATATACTAATGAAAATATTTACTGAGTAGTTCACTGAAGTGGAAAAAAATTAGAAATTTCACTGAAGAGAAAAATCAGGGATTTTTAAGTGCAAATGTGGGAATTCATTAAAATTATATTATTTTGGTTATACTCTCATGGTTATACTATCATGAAGGTTACAATATTATGAAGGTTATACCATATAATCTTTTTTATTTAGTTGCCTATCTTACTACTGATATTTTAGATATTACTTATGTGTTTTGTAAACCAGTTATTTGCCAGAGTTATATATTGTGAGTATTTTTCCTGGTCTGTAGATTGCCTTTTCATTTTCTTAGTGGAGTATATTAATGAGTAGATTTCAATTTTCATAAAGTTCAATTTATCAATTTATTCTTTTATGTTTAGTACTTTTTGTATCTTATCTAAGATATTTTTACCCCTTTCAAAGTCATAATCCTCATCATCTTCTTGAAGAAGTTTTATATAGTTTAATGTTTGATTTTTAAGTTTATGGCCCATCTCAAATTAATTTTTGATATGGTCTGATGTAGAGGTTGAAATTCTTTTATCTCTACATAAATATCCAGTGACTCTGACACAACTTGTTTAAAAACATTTTCTTCCTTATTGAACCTATTGAATTATTAGCTTAATGCCTTTGTAGAAAATCAGTTGACTACATACATGTGGGCCCATTTCTAGACTCTTGTTTCCTCAAAGATCTAGTTGTTTATCTTACACTAGTCCCATAGTCTTGATTGCTGTACTCTGTGGGGAGTCTGGAATCAACTAGTGTGCATTAGTTTACTTTTTTACTTTTTATTGCTATTCTAGATTCTTTGCATTTTCCTAAAAATTTTCAGAATCTTTTTTTTTTTTTTGAGGAAAAGGAAAGAGGAGTTTATTAATTTGCTGGCAAATGAGGAGGTTGGCAGACTCCTGTCTCAAAGTATCAATGTCTTACTTCTGAGCAGGAGTACAGAAATTTTAAAGTTCTGATTCATCCCATCTTCAGCTTAGACAATCTTGTGACCTCTGCCTGCATTCATTCCATCTTCAGCTAAGACAATCTCCTGACTTCCACCCAGACAATTCTGTTGAGCCATATCCTGTGGCAAAAGAACAAAGGTCACTCTCCTACCCCACCTGACCACTGGCTTGAGGCAGGGATATAGGTTTTAGTTCTTAACAATGGTAAGAGGGCTTTGAAGAGACAGAAAATGTTTTTACCCTTTTCAGGGTATTTTCTCTGTTGCATATTCCCCTTACTGTCAATTGTACCCTTCCATATCTATGGGAGGAGAAGTGATGTAGTCATCACCTGACTCCCTGCTGAATTAAAGTGATGTTTTATATTGAAGATTTATACTTATTTATTTCATTACAATGTTTTGGAAGTTGGTTTACAATACCAGATTACCAGGCAACAAAGGGCATAAGCAACAACTACAACTGTGAGGACTGACAAGAAGAGATGGAGGATACCTGATAAAAGATTTTACCCTGCTTGGTATCTAAGACACTAGTAGGACTGTGGGTCCTTCCTGTCATCTTGCACATAATGCCTAACATAGGGCTGGGTCGGAAAGAAACATAGGACATGAATGTGGAACTATTAGTTGCACCCTCTAGGTGATCCAAGAGATAGGCTTCTGCAAATTCAGAAATCATGTACAGGGCCAGATGTGGTGGCTCATGCCTGTAATCCTAGCACTCTGGGAGGCTGAGGTGGCTGGATCGCTCAAGGTCAGGAGTTCAAAATCAGCCTGAGCAAGAGTGAGACCTTGTCTCTACTAAAAATAGAAAGAAATTATATGGGCAACTAAAAATATATAGAAAATTTAGCTGAACATGGTGGCATATGCCTGTAGTCCCAGCTACTCGGGAGGCTGAGGCAGAAGGATTGCTTGAGCCTAGGAGTTCGAGGTTGCTGTGAGCTAAGCTGACACCATGGCACTCTACCCTGGGCAACAGAGTGAGACTCTGTCTCAAAAAAAAAAAAAAATATATATATATATATATAAATCATGTACAGAAATACTTCTAGGTTTAGCATAACACATCTATCTGTAAGACAGATCAACAGAAGAGGTGATAGCCTGGGAAAATCCCCACTAAGGAGTTGTCCTTTTATCCTATGAACAGAATAAATAACGAAAGAAAAATTAGTGAAAATATTAACATTTTCTTATTTTTTTTTTCAAGCAGGTACTTTAGATCACCTAAAGGCTGGCACCCTCCACTCAGGGCTACACCTCAATAATACTTTCTAAAAGAGTTCATATAGAGTTGATTGTTTTTATTCCCAAAATATTTGTTAGAATTCAGCAGTAAACAAGCTGAGAACAAAAAATTTTTGTGGGCAGATTATTTTTCAGCTCTGTTTAGGTATAATTGACATCCAATACAGTGTACATATTTACAGTATACAAATTGATGACTACATGTATGAGCATGCCCAGGACACTATTACCACACATGTGTCCTTTTATCATCCTCATGTTTTGCTTTATCTTGGAATTTTATTTGGAGTTTCTCCCATTTACATTTAATGTAATTATTGATTTGATTTGCTTCCCTCCCCTCCCACTGCTTGTTCTTCTCCCACCCATTTATTTTAGTAGTCCATTTTGACACCTGCATTATCTCCTTACAATATTTCTTTTCATTATGTGTTTGATAACTATTTTGGGGACTTAACATATGCAGTCTTGACTTACTATTGTTTATTGAGAATTAATATTTTATTTTTTATATAAGACAGATAAAACTTAAAATAGTATAGTTTTACTTATACCCATTTTTGCTACTTTTTCATATATTTTATCTCAACATTTTTTAAAGCCCACAAACAATGCTATAAAGTTGATTTAAAGAGTAAGATTTTGAGTAAGGAAATAGCAGAGAACATAAACAGGTGGAAAACAATACCATGCTTGTGGGTCAGCAGAATCAACATTGTTAAAATGTCAATACTTCCCAAAGGGATCTACAAAGTCAGTGAAATCCCTATTAAAATACCATCATCATTTTTCACAGATATAAAAAAAATAAAGTGGGAGGTATCAAGTTACCAGACTTCAAACTATACTACAAGGCTATAGTAATTAAAACAGCTTGTTATTGGCACAATATCAGGAACACAGACCAGTGGAACAGAACAAAGAACCCAGATATAAAACCATCCTCATATAGCCATCTAATCTTTGACAAAGCAGGCAAAAACATACACTGGAAAAAAGAATCCTTATTCAATAAAGGGCACTGGGAAAACTGGATAGCCACATGTAGAAGATTGAAACAGGATTTACACCTCTCACCTCTCACAAAAGTCAACTCACGCTGGGTAACAGACTTAAACCTAAGGTGTGAAACTATTAGAATTCTAGAGGAAAACGTAGGAAATACTCTTCTAGAAATTGGCCTAGGCAAAGAATTTTTGAAGAAGACCCCAAAGGCAATCACAGCAACAACAAAAATAAATAAATGGGACCTGGTCAAATTAAAAAGCTTCTGCACAGCCAAAGAAATTGTTATGAGAGCAAACAGACAACCTACAGAACTGGAGAAAATATTCTCAAGCTATGCATCCAATAAAAGGTTGATAACTAGAATCTATTTAGAACTCAGGAAAATCAGCAAGGAAAAATCAAACAACCCTATCAAAATGTGGGCAAAGGACATGAACAGAAACTTTTCAAAAGAAGACAGAATAATGACCAACAAACATATGAAAAAATGCTCAACATCTCTAATCATCAGGGAAATGCAAATCAAAACCACAATGAGATATCACTTACCTCCAGTGAGAATGACCTTTATCAAAAAGTCCCAAAACAATAAATGTTGGCGTGGATGTGAAGAGATAGGAACACTCATACACTGCTCGTGGGACTGCCGAGTAGTACAACCTCTGTGGAAAGCAATATGGAGATACCTTAAAGCAATACAAGTAGATCAACCATTTGATCCAGCAATCCCACTACTGGGCATCCACCCAAAAGAACAAAAGACACTCTATGAAAAAGACATCTTCACTAGAATCTTTATAGCAGCACAATTCACAATTTCAAAGGTATGGAAACAACCCAAGTACCCATCAATACGTGAATGGATTAACAAAATGTGGTATATGTATACCATGGAGTACTATTCAGTTATAAGAAACCATGGTGATATAGCACTTCTTGTATTTTGCTGGATACAGCTGGAACCCATTCTACTAAGTGAAGTATTCCAAGAATGGAAAAATAAGTACCACATGCATTCACCAGCAAATTGGTATTAACTGATCAACACGTAAGTGGATATACAGGAAAAACATTTATTGAGCATCAGGCTGGTGAGAGGGGGGAAGAGGGGTTGGGTATATACATACATAATGAGTTGATGCGCACAATCTGGGTGATGGACACACTTGGAGCTCTGACTCCAGGGGGAAGAGGGGGAAAAGGCAACACACTTAACCTAAACATTTTTACCCCCATAATATGCTGAAATACAAATAAATAAATAAATATAAATAAAGCATAAGATTTTGTTTGAAAAATTAAATTAAAAAGTTAATAATTTATAGGAGAAAAAAATGGTGGAGTAGGGCTGACCTTTGGCTCTCTGCTCTCGGGGTGAGAAGTGAAGAGGGTGGACAACCACATGCAAGAGATCACACAAGAGATCTGCATTTACACTGGATCAGCTTCGCAAGACTGCAGAGAGACACTGGGATACGGAAAACATAGACAATAATCAAAGGTGAACCGAAAAATCTTCCACAAAACTCGGGGAGTCAGAAATATACAATAGGGAGGGAGCGTGTCTGCATGTCTGCCGCCCTGGGGGCTGGCTGCAGGAGGCATTGCTTCTGCCATGAACAGGGAGATGATCTGTCCCCCACCGAGCCCCACACCCACATAGGCAGGGAATTTCCCAAAGTTAGTGAGAGGTGGTAGCGCGGACAGACAAGTGGAGTGGAACAGAGTCTGGAGCAGGCAGCATTTTGAATTCTCCACAGTGCTATGCTGAAGCAGTGGTGAGTGGGGGAGGGTCCCACCTCAGCAGTTGCTTCCCCAGTGCTGTCATGCTGCTCCGTAGCTAGTGGAGGGCGGCACAGGAAGCATCTTTCAGGCATCCCCTCTACCCTAGACTGCCTGAACCTTTCGGGCTTCTGGAGAAGGCAACTTTTTGACCTCCCAGTGTCCGCTGAAGCGATCACAGGTGGGGGAGGGTCTGAACCCAGAAGCTGCCTCCCAGCACCACAGCTGCCACCCCGTAGCTCGGAAAGGCTGCGAGGGGCCTCGGGGAAGCAGTTTTCAGGCATCCCCTCTGTCCTAAACCGGCTGTTCTGCTTGGGCTTCTGGTGAAGGCAACTTTTGGATCTCCCAACGTTCCACTGAAGGGGTTGCAGGTGCTATACCTGCAGGTTCAGAACCCAGTGGCCACCTCCCTGTACCACAGAAATGAGTGCCAAATCTGGCATTCCACCTCAGGACACTTCCAGGTCCAGGAAGAGGGGATTCTACCTTAAGGGAGCCTAGGCCTGGGGTTACGGCAGGCTTTGGCTGGTGCTGGCTAGCCAGAGGGCAGATCCCCACACATAAACTACTGGGTCTCAGCAAGCAGGGGAATTAGGGAGTGCAGTGGACATCTGGAGTCAGCCTACCAATCCCAACCAAGTCTTCTGCCAAACAGGGGTCCCTCTCTGCCAGTGCTGGCAAGGCGGGCCACTGCCACCCCGTAGCTTGGAAACGCTGTGGAGACCTGCCCTGGAAGTGGTCTCAGACCTCCCCTCTGCCCTAACCCGGCTGGTGGTCAAATAGCTGGGTTTAAAGGGGCGGAAAGGGGAGAGTGGTGTTTTGTTCGGCGGCTATCTCACAAGATTGAACCTAGGTGGTTGTCTTGCCCTAGTAAGCTGTAGGCGATCTGTGCCTAGAGAGCAGAGCCTGTTTTAGCAAAGTGGAGTTGCAAAGTAGGCTACTATTCCTGTGGACTCTAGGAACCCTTGGGAGTGGCAAGACATACGCTTATGATTGAGATACCTGTATATCCTATTTGGAGACTGAGAGCGCAATACAAAGATCTAGCATTGCATTGATAACTGACTCCTTATGCAAACCACAGATATCAATAGAAAGAGTAAATGCAGAGCCTTACACAGTGCCTCCCACTTCAACCTAGGGGTGGAAGCCAGTCTTCATCTCGATAGAGTTAATGATTACTTGGGGTTCTAAGCAAGGGGCCCAATCCCACTAAACTCTGTGGACAGAAGGTGAAGACATCAGGTGAAAGATAACCCTACAGGCTCAAAATCCTCTATACAGGACCAGAGCACATACTCCTCAGGTCTTCCAAGGATCATTCCTTTGGAACCCCAGAACACAGCTCATAATCAAGCTCCAACACCTCTGATCCTCAACAAAGTATCCAGATGAGGAAGAACCAGTGAAAGATAACAGGAAGCATGAAGGATCAGAGAGAAAAGTCGCCTCCAAAAGAAAATACCCATTCTCCACCAACTTACATGATATGATTAAACTAACAGAGGAAGAATTCCGAATATGGATTGTTATAAAGCTCAATGGAATTGAAGAGAAAATAGAGGCCCAACATAGAGAAACCACAAGAACAATCTAAGAAATGAATGAAAAATTCTCCAAAGATATCAAGGTAATCCAGAAAAAACAATCAGAAATTCTGGCAATGAAGGAAACATTCAAGGAACTTCATAATACAGTGGAAAGCCTCAAAAACAGGATAGATCATGCAGAGGAAAGAATCTCAGAGCTTGAAGGTTATGCCAACACCCTAAACAAATCAGAGGAAGAAAGGGAGCTCAGAAACAAGAGACAAGACAAATGCTTACAGGAAGTGTGGGATTATGTAAAAAAGTTGAACCTCAGATTGATCGGGATTCCAGAAGAGGAAGAGGAACAATCACAAGGGTTGGAAAACTTATTTTACGGCATATTGGAGGAAAATATTCAGGGCCTTGCCAGAAATCTTGATATACAAATACAAGAAGCACACAGAACTCCAGGGAGACTCAACGTGAATAGGAAATCACCTCGTCATGTGGTTTTTAAGCTGACCAAAGTAAATGTGAAAGAAGCAATCCTTTGTACAGCAAAGCAAAAACAACAAATAACCTATAAAGGAAAGCCTATCAGACTAACAGCAGACATCTCATCTGAAACCTTACAAGCCAGGAGGGAATGGGTGCCTATCCTTAATCTTCTAAAACAGAATAAAGCCCAACCTAGAATTCTTTATCTGGCAAAATTAAGTTTCATCTATGAAGGTGAAATAACGTCCTTCTCAGGTAAGCAATCGCTGAAGGAATTTGCAAAGACCAGACCAGCCCTACTGGAAATTCTCAGACCTGCCTTCCACAGTGAACAGGGCAATAGATACTCCCCAAAGTAAAATCCTCAAAGAATTAAAGACTAGACCTCGAATTTCATGATGGCTCAAGGACTAAGACAAAGCAACAGGACTTCACCCAACAATACAAATGGAAATCTTCCTCCAATTTCAATCCTCTCAATAAAAGTAAATGGATTAAACTGTCCTCTGAAGAGGTATAGACTGGCAGAGTGGATAAAATCCCATAAGCCTAGTATCTGCAGGAAACACATCCAACCCACAAAGATGCCTACTGGCTGAAGATCAAGGGATGGAAAACTATCATCCAGGCAAATGGAAGTCAAAAGAAAGCTTGGGTAGCTATATTACTCGCAGATAACATTAGTTTTAAAATAGAAAAATTAAAAAAGGTTAAAGATGGCCACTTTATAATGGTGAAAGGGAATATCTAACAAGAAGATTTAATAATCCTTAATATTTATGCTGCCAATGCAGGAGCACCCAATTACATAAAGCAAACATTGTCTGAGCTAAATACCACGCTAAACACACTGCCATAGTAGCAGGGGACATCAACACACCACTAAATGAACTGGATAGATCCTCCAAACAGAAATTAAGTAAAGAAATAAGGGACTTAAACAAAGCTCTTGACCAAAAAGGACTGACAGATCTCTACAGAACATTCCACCCAAATAAAGTTGAATTTACATTCTTCTCAGCTGCCCATGGATCCTTCTCCAAAATTGATCACATACTAGGCCTCAAAGCAGTACTCAAAAAATTCAACAATATAAAAATAATGCCACGTGTCTTCTCTGACCATACTGGTATAAAATTAGAGTTCAATTCTAACAGAAATACACAGCACTTCACAAAGTCATGGAAACTAAACAATCTACTGTTGAATAACTTTTCGGTCAAGGAAGAAATTCAGAGGGAAATCAAGAGTTTCTTTGAACAAAATGACAATGAAGCTACTTCTTACCAAAACTTGTGGGATACAGCAACATCATATCTGAGAGGAAAACTAATAGCAATAAATGCTCACATCCAAAAAACAGAAAGATTAGATAATGACAACCTAATGAACAGACTCAAGGAATTGGAAAAAGAAGAGCAAACTAATTCCAATCCTAGCAGAAGAAAAGAAATAACTAAGATCAAAGCACAACTAAATGAAATGGAGAACAAGAGAATTATATGGAAGATAAACAAAACCAGAAGCTGGTTTTTCGAAAAGATCAACAAAATTGATGGCCCTCTGGCTAGGCTAGTTTATTACAGTCTTGTAGTAAACTCAATAATAAATGAAAAAGGAGAGGTCACAACAGACACCACAGAAATACAAAACATTATGTTTGACTACTACAGAAATCTATATGCCCCAAAACTACAGAATCGAGATGAAATGGACAGATTCCTGGATTCATACAACCTCCCTAAGTTCACCCAGGAGGTAACAGAATTCTTGAACAGACCAATATCAAGCACAGAAATTGAAGCAGTAATTAAAAACCTCCCAAAACAGAAAAGTCCCGGACCAGATGGCTACACTTCAGAGTTCTACCAAACATACAAAGACGAACTCATACCTATACTACAGAAACTATTCCACATGATTGAGAAAGATGGTATCCTTCCTAACTCATTTTACACAGTCAATATCACCTTGATACCAAAACCAGGAAAGGATGCAACAAAAAAAGAAAATTACAGACCAATATCCCTCATGAATATAGATGCAAAAATCCTAAATAATATTTCAGCAAATAGAATTCAGCAGCACATCAAAAAAAATAATTCACCACAACCAGGTGGGCTTTATTCCAGAGATGCAAGGCTGGTTCAACATACACAACTCTATAAAAGCAATTCACTTCATAAATAAAATCAAGAACAAAGACCACATGATTCTGTCAATAGATGCAGAAAAAGCATTTGACAAAGCCCAACATACCTTTATGATAAAAACTCTTAACAAAATAGGCATAGATGGCCCATACCTTAAATTTATCAAATCATGTATGACAAACCCTCTGCTAATATGATACTAAATGGGGAAAAATTGAAATCATTCCCTCTTCGATCTGGAACTAGACAAGTATGCCCACAACCTCCTCTCCTATACAATATAGTGCTCAAAGTCCTAGCTATAGCAATCAGGCAAGAGAGGGGTATTAAGGGCATCCAAGTGGGAGCAGATGAGATCAAACACTCACTCTTCGCCGATCATATGATATTATACCTAGAAAAACGCATGGATTCATCCAAGAGACTCCTAGATTTGATAAAGGAATTTGTTAATGTTTCAGGTTATAAAATCAATGTACACAAATCAGAAGCATTCATATATGCCAAGAACCACCAAGCAGAAACTCATATCAAAAATGCAATACCCTTCTCTATAGCCCCAAAGAAAATTAAATATCTAGGAGTATACTTAATGAAAGATATGGAAGACTCATACAAGAAGAACTACGAAACACTAAAAAAAGAAATTGCAGATGCTTTAAACAGATGGAAAAATCTACCTTGTTCATGGATTGATAGAATCATTATTGTTAAAATGTCAATATTACCTAAGGTGATCTACAGAATCAATGCAATCCCCATCAAAATACCACCAGCATTCATTACAGATCTAGAAAAATAATTCTCCACTTCGTATGGAACCAGAAGAAACCACGCATAGCCAAAGCAATCTTAAGTAAGAAGAACAAACTGGGAGGCATCAGTCTTCCGGACTTCAAGCTGTACTATAAAGCA
>VBSM01000361.1:48395689-48436710 GCA_008086735.1 Cheirogaleus medius
ATGTATCCCCAACAATACTTGTACCCTCATAATAAGAGGAAATAAAAAAATAAATAAATAAGTTAATAATTAATATTTATGTACATGTTTGCCACTTTTTATAATGTTTTTTCCTGTTTACATCAGAGTTTCTGTCTGGTGTTATTTTTCTTCAGCCTGAAGAACTTACTTATATTTGTGGTATAAGTCTGTAAGTAACAATAGCTGTCACCTATTATTTGAGAATAGTTTTATTTCACCTATATTCTTGAATTAATTTTTTGTTTTATATAGAAAATTATAGTTGAAAGGATTTTCCTCCAGCACTTTAATGATTTCATTACATTGTTTGTCAAACTCCATTATATCCAAGAAAAGTCTGCCATCATTTGTATCTGTGTTCCCTTGTAGGTAATGCATCCTTTTCCTTTAGCTGTTTTCAAGCATTTCTCTTTATCTTTGATTTTTAACAAAACCTAAGTGTACTTTTCTTTGTATATAACTTTTCATGGGTTTACTGGACTTTTTTGATCTGTAAATTGGTATTTTCACTTAATTTGGGAAATTTCTGGCTATATGTTTTCAAAAAGGTTAATGTTGTATTTTATTTCTCTTTTTCTTTTGGGACTTTAATTAAATCTGTTTTAGAACTCATTTTTACTTACCACAGGTGACTAGTATCCTGTGCAATTTTTTTTTTAGTTTGTAATAGCTATTATTTTGCCTTTTCAAATCAATCATTAAGTTAAACAATAACTACTTGCTACTTAATTTTAGATATGGTACGTGACAGTACTGAAATTTCCAGGGTTTTTTTCTTTTACTTCATTATATTATAGGGGTACAGATATTGTTAGGGTTACATATATTGCCCCTACCAACCCTCCCCCTACCCCGGCTGTGCTAGAGCTTCAAGCATGTCAACCCCCTGGTGGTGCACATCACACCCATTATATAAGTATACACTCTTCCCTCCTCCCCCACCTGCCCACCACCCGATAAAAGGTTTTTTTTCTTTTTGACATTTTGGTTACATTGTATTTCTTTGCCTCTCCCTAAGAAGGTTTAGAGGTATTCCCTTACCCCCCACAATGCTCGCCATATCCCCAGGATGTGGGTTTTTATAGCTATTTTTTCATTTAGAATTTATATCAGTTTATTTATATTTTCTTTTAAGTCCTTGGCAATATTTACAGTAGCTGATTTACTATTTATATATTCAAAATCCAATATGTAGATATCCTAGGAGTACATTTCTATTGACTTTTTCTTTTGTCTATGGGTCATCTTTCTTGTTTTTTATCATGGGTATTTTTTTAAAAAAACAGTCTCAAAATTACAGAGGATTTTCAGATTCAGTGCTAATAAATTAATCACTTGAATCTTTTGAGAGCTAGTTGTTGACAAGCTGCCTCATCAACTTCCAAATACTTCAGTGTGTATTTTCTATAAACAATAACATTCTACTGTATAATCATAACAAATATAAAAGTCAAAAGATTAGCATAGATACAATAGTATCTAGAATAGATAATAGCTTCTAACATGGAGATGCCATTCAGGTTGTGTCAGTTGTTCCAATGTACCTTCTAGTGAAAAGGTTGTTTAGAATAATTCATTGAATTTAGTTGTCATGCTTCTTTAGACTCTACAATTTAGAAGAGTTCCTTATTTTTCCCAAAGTGTTTATGATCTTGACATTTTTTAATATAACAGTCCAGTTACTTTGTAGAATATCCCACAATTTATCTGATGTTTTCTCAGATAAAATTCTAGTTGTGCATCATCGAAGGAATAGCAATGAAGTGCTACTGAGTTCTCATCGCATCCTGCCAGATGGCATGTGATTTCAATTTATATGGATTTGTGATTTTCTTATTTTACTCAGTGAATCTTAATATATTGCCATCATTATTTAATTTACCTCTCAAATTTTCAGATTTGGAAGCCTCTTCAAGCTGACTTTTGTTTCTTGTGACATAGCTCTATTGATCTTTGAGCACTTCTGTATTTCTAGCTCATCTTATACATTCTGTATCCCGACTCTGGAATTATCCATTTACCCAGTGACTCATGGTTCTTTTTAATGATGACTGGTGTTTTGTGGATAATATCTATTATAATGTCACTGCTCTCAGACATAAATATCTGTTATATATACATGTGTAAGTATATATATATTGTGTGTCTGTATATATGTATATAAAAATACATGTACCATTGACCCTTGAACAACATGGGTTTTAAACTGTGTGGATCCTCAAATAGGCAGATTATTTTCAATAAAATTACACTGAGTGTGTCTGTCCCTCTTGTCTCCCCTAGCACCTCTTCTATCTCTTCAACCTCTGCCAACCTTGACCCAGCAAAGACAACCTCTCCTCTTTCTCCTGCTCCTCAGTCTACTCAATATGACAACAAAGAGAATGTAGTCCTTGATGATGATTCACTTTCCACTTAATGAACAGTAAACATATTTTCTCTTCCTTATGATTTTCTTAATGATACTTTCTTTTTTCTCAATTACTTCATTATAAGAATACAGTAGATAATGCATATACCATATAAAATAACTTTCAATTGACTATTTATATTATCAGTAAGGCTTCCAGTAAGCTACTAGTAGTTAAGTTTTGGGGGAGTCAAAGTTATATGCAAATTTTTCACTGTACAGGGATCAGTGCTCCTAACCTCTGCATTGTTCAAGGGTTAATTTTATATATATATATATATACATATGTACCTATATTTGTGTATGTATATTTTTATAAGTGTATATATTCACATATATACAATATATTTATAAATGTATATATACACATATATATATTTATAAGTATATATATATACATTTATAAATATATATGTATAAAATCATGAATTCACACCAATACCTCTAATCTTAATTCAACTTTAAAAGACTTGTTCCAGCTTTTTTCCTTTTTGTATTTGTAACATAATTCTCTGGCAGTTATAAACCTGACTCTTATTATTAATATTTCAATATATATGACTTGTTTGGTCAAGCCCCCAAAATGTAACCAACCTCTTGTTACTGGCATCATCCCACCTTACACCTATCCATATGGATGTCCTCTACATACTGTGTTTCCCCGAAAATAAGACAGGGACTTATATTTATTTTTCCTCAAGAAGACACCTTAGAGCTTATTTTCAGGGGCTGTGTTATGTTTTTTAAGTATGGTACAACAATCTACAATTTATTCAAATATAGTTAAGTCACCTTCTTCTGGAACATCATCAAACTCTCCAAACTCGAATTCCATTCTGAATTTCTTGCGACTCTATTTCCTTTAGAACCGTTGGCCCCAATCTCTCATGTCGAGCAATAGAACTCTCATGGAGCAGAATAGAAGACCTGCTCATCTTCTTTACTGTTCCATGATGAAATGCATGGGTTGTGCAGATATGCTGCATAGTCATGCCCATCACTAGGTCTTATTTTTGGGTTAGGGCTTATATTTCACAAATGCTTAGAAATTCTGCTAGGGCTTATTTTATGGGTAGGTCTTATTTTCAGGGAAATATGGTACTACTCAACGTGTAACAGCCTGCATTGTGCCATATTATCTATCTCATTAAGGTGCTCTCTTTCCCTTGCCATGGTTTCAATTTCTTATGGACTGAATTGTGTCCTCCTCCAAAATTTATAAGTTGAATCCCTTACCGTTAATGTGACTCTATTTGGAGGTAAGAAATTTAAGGAGGTACTTAGGGTCAAATGAGGGCATAAGGGTGGGGCCCTAATCCAATATAACTGGTATTCTTACAAGACAATAAAGGAGCATAAGGAGATGCGTGTGCACAAAGAAGAGGCAATGTGAGGATACAGGTAGACAGTGGCCATCTGCAAGCCAATGAGTGAGGCTTCAGGGAGAAACCAAACCTGCTGAAACCTTGATGTTGTACTTTCAGCTTCCAGAATTGTGAGAAAATTAATCTATATTGTTTAAGCTAGTCTGTGATATTTTGTTATGGCAGCCTTAGAAGACTAATACAGTTGCTCACTGCTTAGATTCTAACACCCCATGATTAGTCAATCACCATGGAGAAGTCCTTCTTAATCTCTCAACTGAAGTTTCAACAATTTCCACCTGATCACTCTACCCTATGGGCTCCTTCTATATCCTGCGAGGCTGCACCCTAACGTGGAAGTTTTATTTACACCACTTATGTTCCAACCCTCTGTAGCAAAACTAATGTTGCAAAAAGTATTTTGAAATGGAGATTTTTCAAATTCCATATATCAGGTAATATGTTTCACCCTCATGTCCTTTCCCCACTTTTTGATGGGGTTGTTTGATTTTTTCTTGCTAATTTTCCTGAGTTCTATATAGATTCTAGTAATCATCCCTTGACCAGATGTGTAGCATGCGAATATTTTCTCCCATTCTGTAGGTTGTCTGTTTGCTCTCATGATAGTTTGCTTGGCTGTGCAGAAGCTTTTTAATTTGATCAGTCCCATTTATTTATTTTTTCTGTTGCAGGGATTGCCTTTGGGGTCTTCTTCATAAATCCTTTGCCTAGGCCAGTATCTATAAGAGTTATTCCAACATTTTCTTTTGAATTCTTATAGTTCATGCCTTAGGTTTAAGTCTGTTATCCACCGTGAGTTGATTTTTGTGAGAGGTGAAAGGTGTGGATCCTGTTTTAGTCTTCTATATATGGCTATCCAATTTTCCCAGTACCATGTATTGAATAAGAATTCATTTCCCCAGTGTATGTTTTTGTCTGCTTTGTCAAAGATTAGATGGCTATATGAGGATGGTTTTATATCTGGGTTCTCAGTTCTGTTCCATTGGTCAATGTCTCTGCTCTTGTGCTATTACTAGGCTGTTTCAGTTACTATAGCCTTGTAGTATAGTTTGAAGTCGGGTAAATGGATGCGTCCCCATTTTTTCTTTTGGTTTAAGGCTGCTTTTGCTATATGGGGCCTTCTCTGGTTCCATACATAGCTTAGAATTATTTTTTCTAGATCTGCAAAAAATGATGTTGGTATTTAGGGATTACATTGAATCTGTAGATCACTTTGGGTAGTATATACATGTTAACAATATTGATTCTGCCGACCAATGAGCATTGTATGGTTTTCCACCTGTTTATATCCTCTGCTATTTCCTTCCTCAGTGTTTCATAGTTTTCCCTGTATAAGTCTTTTATCTCCTTAGTTGAATATATTCCTAGGTATTTTAATCGATTTTGATTTGATTTTTGTATATGTGAGAAATAAGTGTCTAGTTTCATTCTTCTGCATATGGATATCCACTTTTTCAGTGCCATTTATTAAAGAGACTGTCTTTTCACCTCTGTATGTATGTTCTTAGCAGCTTTGTTGAAGATAAGTTCACTATTTTAATGAATATATATAAATTATTAAATTTGTTTAGCAATTTAATATCCTCACTCCATTATTAGAAATGCAGTCTTTTTAAATATTTATTTCACTCCTTATTCAACAAATATTTATGTCACATGTGCCAGTACTGTTCTAGGCACTGGGAATGTAGTAAATAACACAAAAATCTCTACATTCACTGATTAGTACTCCATGAAATCTTTGTATATGTCAGGAATCAGGGGTTTTTAATATAATTTCCTGAGTTTTAATTTTACTTAAAACTTTCTTTCTTGGGCAAGATATTTCACTTCACTAAGCCTCAGTTTTCTCATCTACAAAATTGGAATAATAACACAAAATTCATATCCTAACAGTGAAGATTTCTTGGACTAATGACCATAGAACACTTAATATGGATTAAATGCTAAAAAACAGTGTTAAAAGACTTGCTGAATATAAAGAAGCTTTCAGTATCTGCCGCAATTGTACTTATACAAGCCCGCAAATATTGGCTTTTTGTTGATGGTGATCACCATCCTTCACTCTATTATTTCCCTGCCACCAAACTTAAAATGGGAGCTCCTGTTCTATCATATTAACCCAATCCCTGTTGCCTTGGGATACCAGTGAATTTGTTTATTTTTTAAAGGGAACAATTCTGTGTTATTTGGCACTTTATTTATATAACTAAGGATCTCCCTCAACCTTTATTACGCAGTTAAAGAGATAGATTTCAAGGAAATTTTTTGACACAATCTATGGAAGTATGTAGCCACTCCTCTAGCTTTTTAAAAGAGAGAAAAAATGTATCTAATTTTCTTAGTAGATATAATATTGAATAGCAAAGAATCTACTACAATTTCAGTGTTATCCTCATTTCTGGTTCTCTATAATTACCTATGCATTCTTTATTTGTTCCATTTAAATATACTGGTTTCCATGTTTTATGGGAAAATATTATAAACTATAATGAAGAATTTACCTGACTCTCTTTTTTTCTCTCTCTTCCCTCCACCTATCCATCTTTCATATGTATAGATATAATTTCTCCTAGTGATAATATTGTTTTTAATTATTTACTATCTATTGCATATTTAACTTCTTTAGATGCTATTCAATTTCAAAACACAGTTCTTAAGTTTACACTTCATTTTTTTTCCCTTTATTTTTATTTTTAGAGCAGGGATTTAAGTGCAGTTTAGTTTCCATTCTGTATAATAGGAATGCTAAAAGGCATTTTAGGTCTAAACAACTATTTCATTTTCCTTACATTTATTATTATAGGCTCCCTTAATCTCAGCACTTTTAAAGCTTTATTTTTCGAGGCAAGCCACTCTAGATGGCAGGGGACTATTATTTGGCACTGAAACAATGAACTGTGTTCTATTCTTCTTTGAGACCTTTCTAATTTTTTTTTTCCAATTGTGAAGGATGTATTTTTCTCAGTTTTCAGTTCCAAAGTCCCATCAATCACACTGGTCCTGAGGGGAAAAAACATCATGTGTACACTAACATTTTCAAGCCCAAAGCTGTGTTGTTGCTCTCTCTAGCAGTACCATCTGCTCTGAGCCAAGTTTAAAGCCAAGGGACTCCAGTAAACCCACACGTCAAAAACTTCCCACTATGCAAGGAAGTCATCCTAAAGGATCTGTGTGAAATGTGAGCCACATACTTCAAAAAGAAGGCGACAATGTTTGGAATAACACCATAGAATTCAAACAGAGAGCCTATTACAGAACTCACAAAGAGGCAGCTAGACCAGGAGGTGGCTCTATATAAAGAAAACTGCAAAAATTAAAGGGGTAGAAAAAAGAAAAGAAAAGCTGATTATAATATTATCACTAAATAGATGCAGGAAGACTTTAATGATACTGAGAAAAAAAGGATTTTCTAATTTTTTTTAAGTAGATAAAGATATTTTTTGACAAAAGTTTGCCTTATATTACTTAGAATCATATTTTAAAGTTATCTTTAGTGATACTCAATATTTATAATATTTCGAAAACATCTGATTATATTAACTTAATGAAAATTAATGAGGCAGCCAAAGATTATAACTAAGTTGAAAAGATTTTAAACTTATGAAGTCATGGAAATTTAAATTAAATACTAAATATTTTACTTTTATGCAATTCCTTAGAGCTATAAAATGTTTGTAGTTTAATGACTTAAATGGAATCATAAATTCTTTATTTTGGAATGTATTTTCCTATAGAATCAATAAGATAATAGAACTTATGTTACTATGCAAGTAAGATCTATACTATACAAAAAAGAGCTTACTATACAAAAAACTATGTAAAATGAATATATATGTCATATTTAATTGTGACATATTTTTTTCTACCTGAAATTTAGCATGGTAATACAATAATCAGGTATACTCATTATTTTCTTATAATTATTTAATTTTATCTTCATTTTTTAAAACATTATCTTTGATAGAAAGCCCCTGCTGCTGCTTCGGGGGAAAACTGTAAGGAATAGAGTTTTTGGTAAAGTAAAGAAAAACAAGAAATCTTCAAGAAAATAGCAATGTAGAAGTTATAAGCTTAAAAGTACCTCAGGAAAGGAAAATTTGAAACCAAGAAATTCTCTGAAAGCCCGAAAATGAGGGTGATATTTTGTGACAAACAACTGAATTGACCAGTAATGTGGAGTTGTTTTGTTTTTGCTTTCTGCCATGAGTGTTAAACATTGTTTCGGCTACCATTTTTCTGTAGAACAAATCACTCCAGAACTTATTGGATTAAGACAGTATTTATGATTCTGTCTCATAGTTCTTTGTGTTGACTAGGACTAACAAGATGATTTTCACTCAGAGTGTTTGATGCTAATGTAGTTCAGAAGGTGGATGGGGCTGGAGACATCTAAAGGATTGATCAGCTGGATATTAAAAATGGCTCATTCTCATGGCTGTTAGTTGGTGTGGCTGCTGGGAGCTCAGCAGAGTACATACAGTGGCCATCTTCATATGGCTTGGACTTCTCACAGCACAGCAATCAAGTCCTAAGAGGAAGTGACCTAAAAGCAAGTTTTCAAGAGATTTATGTAGAAGTTGCAAGTTTTCTTATGATCTAGCCAGAAAAGTCTAAGAATACTGGACACTTCTGCCACATTTTAATATTTAATCAAGTCTTGAAGGTCAGTCAAATTCAAAAGGAGGGAGATAAGTCTACCTTGCTGAGTGAGAAGCGGCATGATCATACTGAGAGGGAAGGAGTTGATAGTGACCATCATTAGACACTATCTGCCTCAAATATTAATATAAGTAATGTTAACCATTTTCATGAACCTATGAGAGTAAGTATTCTGGTAACTTTTGGTTACTATAATATAAATTTATGTTTTTATTATTTTAAGTATTTATTATATGTTTGTTTTGTATTGGGAATTATACTTAGTGCTTTGTGAGCATTATCTAATTTAATCTTTTCAACCCTATGGGATAGGCACTGGTTCTTTTCCCCAGTTTGTAGTTGATGAAAGTAAGACACATAAAATTTATTTTTTCCAATGTCACAAAACTGGTAAATGAAGTTTTGCCTAAGAAGTTGGAGTTTTCTTTTCTTTCTTACACTATTGCTACATCTATGACTTTATTGGTGACTTTCCTAGCTACTCCCACCCTCAAATGAGTGTTTTTCAATATTATGTGGTTGATTTTTTAAAAATTTGTCAGTTTTATTTACTTATATGGCTTAAGTGACAGCCTCTATGACTTGATTTTCAATGCCTATATATCAAGTCCTGATTTTTTGCTTTTAGAAGTAGTGCAACAGCTCCGAGTTCTTGATGTACATTACCACTTGCATCCTTTTTCATGAGAAATTAAAAGCATCTGAGTGTTATTCTACCAGATGCCCTACGAAAACAACTTCTACCCAAGGATTTTCTATTTCTGTTGATCACTTCAAGACTCCCCAGTCTCTCAAGAAGTCAGAGCCTTCGATGATCATTTTCTTTCATACCATTTAAGTACCTTTTTCTGGTATTCCTTCTTTCTTAATACCTCTTTGATTCATACATTTCCAATCCTACTAACATCAGTTTCTCCATCTACCATATATACTGTTGCCTAATTTATTTCCCCCAAATACTCTTTTGATTATGTTACTATTCAAATTAAAACAAATTCTGAAGCTATATTTTCTGTGAAAGAAAGTTTAACATTCTCAATGAAACAAAAAAGACTCTCTTGAATTTGTTTTGTTTTCTGTTACAAGCTTGCCAAAATGTCTCTTCCTTAGCTCTTACACCCTTGTAACATTTGAATATCTGTTTCTGGAGTTACTCAAAGGGTTATGCATTTTCTAAAACAAGTCATTAATTAAATCAAACTCTCGGCAAACTTGACAAAAATCATCTATTCCATTTTTTTCAAATACTATATTCTTAAGCCTCAGTAAATTTTTCTGATTCTCCAGTTACTTCTTCTTAGACTTATTTATTGCTACCCCTTTCTTCAAAATCCCTTTCTTAAATTTCAAATAATATCTAAGCACCTATGATTCCCGATTGTACATTTCCAGACCAGAACTCTCACTTGGCCCCAGGCTTGAATATCTACAAAGAAGCATAATAATTCTACGGCAAAAATGAAATGAATGAGCACTACACGTCCCCACAAAATCAGCTTTACTCTGTCATTTTTCCTTATGAGTCAGCTCTTGCTTTTCTCATATTTATACATGCCATTTCTAACTCATTAACATTTTTTTAGCACTATCATCAAAAAATATCATGAACCCAATCATTTCTCACCATTTCCATTATCAAAACTTCAGTTCATATGCCATCATGTCTCTTCTGGACATATGCAGTGGCCTCCTCATTGGTTTCCCTTCCCCTGTGTATGCTCCTCTGCAGTCCATCCTCCACACAGCAACAGAGTGAACTCTCTAAGACATAAATCACATCTCATCACTTCCTGGCTAAAATTACCCCAAAGGCTCCCAATTACATATATAACAAAACCAATCTTCTGAATGTAATTTATTAATATGAAACCTTACCTGATCTGGTCCCTCTTTGCCTATTCTATTATACATAATCTACTCTCTCTCCCCATGTTCTCTACCCTCTGATCAAACTGGTTTCCTCACTACATTTCAAATGTATAAAGCTTATTCCTATCTCAGTGTCTTGTATTAGAAAATTTATTCTTTTATATATTCTTTTAAAATGATTATTTTTAATAAGGTGTGAGGTAGTGCTTAAGATTTAATATTTTTTTATAACGATATCCAGTTGTTCCATTAACACTGTTGAAATTACTACACTTTTCCTATTGAATATCCTAAATGCTGTCATCCAAAATTCATTGTCTATGTGTGGGTCTATTTCTAGACTATAATCTGTTCCATTAATCAATGTGCCATCCTTACACCAATATCACACTGTCCTGATTTCTGCAGTTTTACAATAAGAGTTGAAATCAGATAGATTAAGTTTTCTCAATTTGTTTGCCCTTCTGTTTCAGGATAGTTTTGCTTCTATAGGTCCTTTGTTTTTTCATGTAAATTGTGGCTCTACTAGTAAATTACTGTGTAAAATGCCTGCTTAGGTTAGACTGAGAATGCATTAAATCTAAAGATTCATTTGGGAGAATGAACTTCCTTTTAATATTGAATCTTCCAAATAATGAACATGTCCTCTCTATTTATTCAGGTTATTTTAAATTTATTTCTGCTTTATAGTTTTCTGTGTAGAGTTTTTACATATATTAAATGTATTTCTAATTTGTTATGGACTTTAAAGCTGTTACAAATAGTGTTTTTTTTCTAATTTTTGTGCTAGTATATATCAATAGAAATATAATTATTTTTAAATATACATCTTTTATACTGAAACACTGGTAAATTTATTTATTAGTATAAGTTCTATTGGGTTTTATTTTTGTAAATGTTTAGGATTATTTAACTTATGTATGTGTATATTTGTTTATTATTCTATAACAACCAACACTTTTTAATAGGCCCTTCTTTCATAATTTTCCAACTTAAACTGCATCTGTTTTGGTTGTCTACATCTATGGCAACCTTCTACACTACAGAGTGTGGCTCCAATTCAAATCCTGTATGGAGGTCAACATGTGAATAAAGATATTTTACACATTCCTTTCCAAAATTTCTGATGCCTTATTGCCTAGATAGAAATTCTAATGCAGTGCTGATTAGGTGTAGTGAGAATAGACATACTTGACTTTTTTTATGGTCTCAAGAAAAATTGTCTTAACCATTAAGTATTTGTAAGATAGCTGTAGGTGATTTTAACAGATAACATTCATTAAATTTTGGAAGTTCTCTTCTTAGTTTACAGATAATTTTTATTGTAAATCATTGTTGAATTTTGTCAAATACTTTTTCTGCATCTATTGAGATAATCCTGTGGATCTTTCTCCTTTATTCTTCTAATGCAGAAACTTATTTTGGCTGATTTTCACATGTTGGCTGATTTTCAAATGCTGAAATAACCTTACATCCAGAGATCAATCACACTATATAGTGATGTACTATCCTTTATATATACTAATGGATTCATTGCATTTGTTGATATTTCATTGAGGATTTTTCTTTTATGTTGACAAATATTATCAGACTGTAATTTTTCTTTCTCATAAAATCTTTGTCAGGTTGTCATATCAGGTCATTCAGGTTTCATAAAGCAAGTTGGGAAGTGTTCCCTCCTCTATTGATATTTTTCCCTTAAATATTTGGTATCATTTACCATTTTAATGCTTCTGTCCTGGAATATTCTTTATTAAAAGGGTTTAAATTATAAACTAATTTTTTTATTGTACATAGGACTATTGAGATTTTTATTTCCTCTTCATTAATTTTGATAAGTTGTTTGCCCATTTTATCTAAATTATAGAAATTTGCATAAAGATTTTCCTAATTGTTACGGTTGAATGTGTCTCTTCAAAGTTCACATGTTGAAATCCTAACCCATAAGATGATAGTACAAGGAAGTAGGGCCTTTGGGAGGTAATTATGTCATAAGAGCAGAACTCTTACGAGCCGAATGAATGCCCTTATAAGAAAGGCCAGAGGGAGCTTGTTTGCGTCTTTCACCATGTGAGGACACAGTTACAAACCATCCTTGAAGCAGAAAGTAGGTCTTCACCAGGCACAAAATCTGCCCGCGTTTTGATTGTGGACTTCCCAGACTCTCAGAATGAGAGAAATAAATTTCTGTTGTTTATAAGCCACCTATTCTGTGTTACTTTGTTATAGCCCAAATGGACTTAGCTCAAATGAACTAAGACACTGTTTTCTTATCTTTCTTCTAATGAGTGTAGGATCTATAGTGATGGCCATTTTATCAATCCTGATATTGTTAATTTGTATTTTTTATTTTTTTAATTATTCTCTTACGACTTTTCAATTTCATTATCTGTTTCAAAGAATCAATTTTAGATTGTTAACTTTTCCTGTTGTTTTTCTATTCTCTCTTTAGTTTCTATTTTAACTTCTATTTTTATTCTCTTTACTTTGTATTTAATTTGCCCTTCATTTTCTAGTTTCCAAAGGTGAAAGTTTAGAATATGGATTTTTAGATCTTTCTTCCTTGCATGTAAAGCTTCTATATTACTTCTAAAGATTGCTTTAGCTATATGTAAAAAATTTGGTATGCTGTTTTTTCATTGTCATTCTTGTGAAATAGTTTATAACTTCATTTGTGATTTCTCCATTTACTTATGAGTTATTTAGAAGCAAGTCGCTTAATTTCTAAATATTTGAGAATTTTCTCAATGTATTATTGTTATTGATTTCTTATTATGGTATATGTGGTTAGAAAATATACTCTAAATGATTTCAAACCTTTGAAATGTATTGACTTGTTTTATGGCCTAGTATATAATCTACTTTGATAAATATTCCATGATCACTTGGAAATAATATATATTTTGAAGTTGTTGAATAAAGATTTCTATAAATGTCAGTTTGATTAAATTCATTGAAAATATTGCTCAAGTATACTATATCTTAGGTAGGCTGAATAATAGTCCCCCCAAAATTTCCATGTCCTAATCCCAAGAATGTGTGAATATGTTAATTCACATGGCCAAAT
Source organism: Cheirogaleus medius (assembly GCA_008086735.1). NCBI lineage: Eukaryota > Metazoa > Chordata > Mammalia > Primates > Cheirogaleidae > Cheirogaleus > Cheirogaleus medius. Next base: position 48,409,104 of record VBSM01000361.1, read on the forward strand.
AGATTACGCAGATGTGAGTGAATTAAGGATCTTGAACTATGGAGATTATTTTGGATTATCCAGCTAGGAAAATGCAATTATAAGGGCTCCCAAGGAGGAGGTAGAAAAGTCAGAGAAGGAGATGTAATGATAGGTATGTGATGACAGCTAGAGTGATGTGGCTATGAGCCAAGAAATGCTGAAAGCCTCTACATCCTAGAAAAGACAATGAGTGGATTCTTCCCTCGTGCCTCCAGAAGGATTACATTAATAGCTCTGCTGACACCTTAATTTTAGCTACCAAAAAGTCCATGTTTTGGACTTCTGACTGTCAGAATTGACAAATAATTTTTGTTTTAAGCCACTAAATTTGTGGCATTTGTTACAGCAACAACAGCAAATGCATATATTTTCTTACTTACATTTTGCCCACATATCAATTACTGTGAGAGGAATATTTAAATCTCTAATTCTGTCTGGTTTGATATTTCTCATTTAGTTATGTCAATCATTGCTTTATACATTTTTTATAACTTTGTAATTGATTGTATACACATTTAGGGATTAATACTTTTATCGTTTTGAAATGAAACCTCTCCACTCCCTCCAGTTTGACAATCTCAGTCTCATAATTGGAATGCTTTTGTCCATTTTAATGTCATTTCTGATGGGCTAGATTTAAGTCTAGCATCTTATCTTCATTTAGATGAGAAATATTCCCTTCCATTTAGTATTTCATTGGCTTTTTAGCTATAACCCTTGGTGGGGGTGGTGTTGTTGGTGGTGGTGGTGTTGTTATTATAGAGATTAAAATATGCATTCATAACTATCACATTCCATCCTGAATTAATATGATCCATTTCACATATAAGAAATTTAAAACCATAACACTCCACATCCTCCTCTCTTTTGTGTTATTGCTTTTTATGTTTTGATTTAAAATATTTATAAACTCACACTATCACAACTTTTGCTTTAAAGAGTTTATGAAATTTTAAATAATTGAATAATATAAAAGTTAATATTCATTTATATTTTCACATGTTCACAATTTTCTTATTCTTTCATCTTGGCTATACATTCAAATTTCTAATGATGTAAATTTTCTTCCTGAAAAATTTTGCATTAGCATTTTTACAATTCAGTATGCAGCTTCTGTAGATTATGGTGACAAAGTTATCTCAAACTTCATTAATTTGATTTTGCCTTCATTTTGCCTTAATTTTTAAAAATTATTTTTGATGCATGAAGAACATTAGGCTGGCAGTATTTTCTTTTGCACTTTAATTATATCATTCATCTTCTGATCTTCTTGTTTCTAAGAAGAAATAAGCCTTTGTTCTTTTGTGGTTCTCCTGTGTATAATTTGCCTTTTATCTGGATCTTTAAAAGTTACTTTTTAAAATTCATGATTTTAGACTATTACAACTATAATCTACCTAGGTACTGTTTCCCTTGATTTATCCTACTTAGTGTTTACTGAGATTCCTGATTCCAACTGCTGATGTCTTAGATCAAATTTGGAATTGTTCAACCAATATTTGTTCAAGTATGATTGACGAAATATTTTTCAATGTTTTTCCATATGATCCTTTCTCTTTTGTCCTTCTGAAATTCAAACTTTTCTTCACTTTGTTTTAATCAGTTATTTTTAATTCACTGATCTATCTTCTTTTGAATATACCTTTCAGTATTACATATTTTTGGTGCTTTAATATAGTCTCCAAATAATTTCCTTAGCATTTGACATAAATGAAACATTTGGATTTTTTGTCTGCTTCTAGTGACTAAATTTTCTTTTGATTTAAGGTTATATGTTTCTATTTTTTTGCACTTCTAGTTCTTTTTTTAACCACTTCGGTACAAGCATCGACTATAGTCGACAGACACAGATGAATGCGCACAGCTGAGCATCGACTTTAGTCGACAGCCAAAACTTTTACAGTTTTTATCTCTGCAGTTGCAGTGTGTATGTTCAGCTAATAAGTTACTACGAATCTGTGACCTTTTAACAAGTCCTTAGTAGGCATTATTATAGTTATTTTCCTAAAGCTGCCTGTAAAGCAAAACAAGCTTTCAGTGCTTTAAAGCTTTCCTCATCACACAAGAGCAAAACGGATTCGTTGTCAATGCACAGCACAAACTATCCTGCGGACTATGAGTTCCCGCTGTGGTCAAGGTTTCGCGGCCGGTGAGCGCAGTACCGAAGTGGTTAAAGTATATATTGGATACTGTGGATGATACTATTCCTTAATTTTCTATGTCTATCATTGTTGATGAATATTTTGCTGTCAGTAACTATGAACTTTCACATGACACAAAGGACTTGTTTGAACACTGTGCTAAGAGACTCGACCAAACTTTAGCCTGGCTTCCACCTGTATTAATTTGTGTACTGAAGGTGACACCACACCCTGTGCCAAGACATTGCTCAGGAAAATGCAATGCTACTAAACTGCAAAATATACATTGTCCTAACCCACCTTGCCAAACCATTTCCAGTAATTATCCACTTAACCCCTTCTATAATTTCTTATTTCTCTATATCCCTCCTGGTCCCCTTTTTTTATTCCTCTTTTTTCACTTCCCCATCATCTCTGCTGTTCTCTCTGTTTTCCATTTAAAAATGTCAGCCATCTTTGTGTTAGTTGAAGTTGAGCTCAATTCATCCTGGAGTCTCTCTCTCCAACTTCAGTAGTCCAAAAAAGATCTGTCTTTCTGCCTATAACAAGTGTCTGATGATGTCTTTCTTTTATGTCACAAATTCATAAGCAATATATCTTTTTTCTCTGGGAACATTTAAAATTACCTATGATGTCCCATAGTTGTGGTACTGTATGCCTAGTTTTTAAAAATTATTAATGTTTTTCTTCTACTTGGTACTCAGAGGGTAGCTTCGATAAGTCCTAGGAAGAGATAAGAGTCCTAGGACTTCGATAAGTCCTATTCAGAGATCCATTAGATCAGCAAAGTTTTTAAGGGTCAATGTTTTGGGAATGCCAGGATATTTCCATTCAAAGTAAACAATAGATTGTTTTATCTCACAAGTTCCATCACCTGAAGAAGAGGTAGGTTTCTTTGTGTTCCAGAACCTATATTCCATACTTGGAATAATTCTCTGACACTTTAATCTAGCAAGTTTGATGGATGTCATGTTTTCACAGTGCCAAGAACAAGGAAAAGTTCTGCAGCAGATCAAGGCCTCAGAGAAAGTAGTCCTGAGTCTTGGGCCAAAAAAACCTGCACAACCCTATGGTATTAGAGGAATTGGTGTGGAAGGAAAGGCACCATGTGGAGTTTATGGTAAGTCCTAGTGAGAGAAACACAATGTAAGCTTCTAGGTTTCTTGATCAAAGCAAAGCTATATAAAACAGAAAATTACAAACATAAAAAAGCACTCTCAGCATACTAATGAACCCTGGAAGAGATTGAGCCTGTGACTGGGGAATTTAAGTGACTCCACATCCAGATCTCTACCAGTCAGGTTTGAGCAGAATAAGAAACTATGTAGTATATGATGAAAATATTATTAACATACTTCTGAGGTTGGGCTTGAGCAGATTCAGTGGGTATAAATCAGCTTAAAGAGCAAGTGGGCAAATGTATCTCCCTCAGTTAATTTATAAGACCACAAGTGGGATAATCTTATATGTAGCAGGCAGAAGGAAAAAAGCCAAGCATAGATCATGGATGAGTCACATTGGTATGTGGATGTAAGCTGAAATGAACTGCTGCTATTCTATAGCCTCGATAGGGTTATCCACTTTGGGTGGAAAGCAAAATTTGGCCTAAGGTTAAATTTACATGTAGACTAATGGGCAGTGGCAAATGACTTGGCTATTCAGTTAGGAGCTTAGAAAAAGAAAATATGAAACATTACCATCATGGGCTACTGAGTAGGAGAAAATATTTGCAAATTATATATCTGATAAGGTGTTAATATCTAGAATATATAAAGAACTTTTGCAACTCAACAACAACAGTAACAAAAACCAAATAACCTGATTATGAAATGCACAATGGACTTGCACAGACATTTCTCCAAAGACTATATACCAATGGGCAACAGACATATGAAAAAAAATGTTCAATATCATTCATCATTAGAGAAATGCAAATCAAAACCACAATGCAATATCATCTTACACCCATTAGTATGGCTATTATATTTGTTTGCTAGGGATGCTATAACCTATACAACAGACTGGGTGGCTTGAACAACAGAAAAGTATTTTCTCACAGTTCTAGAGGCTTAGAAGTCCAAGATCAAGGTATCAGTATATTTGTTTTCTCCCAAGGTTGCTCTCCTTGGCTTGCAGTATACCTGCTTGCTGTGCTTTCACATTCTTTTCTCTGTATATGCTTACACCTTGAATCTCTGCTTGTGTCTCAATTTTTTCATCTTTTAAGAATACCAGTCAGACTAAATTAGGGCTCACCCTAATTGTCTCATTTTAACTTGATCACCATCTTAAAAGCCGTACCTCTAAATGCTTGTGCATTCTGAGCTACTATGGGTTAGAACTTCACCATATGAATTTTGGAGGACACAACTCAGCCCATAACAGCTATTTTCAAAACAAACAAACAAAAGCAAAGCAGAAAACAATAAGTGTTGGCAAGGATGTAGAGAAATTGGAATCCTTTTTAACTGTTAGTAGGATTGTAAAATGGAGGAACTCCTATGAAAGAGAGGACAGTAGGTTCTCCCAAAATTAAAAATGGAACTGGTATATGACCAAGCAATCACATTTCTGAGTATATATCTAAAATAATTGAAAGACGTGTTGAAGAGATATTTGCATACCCATGTTAATGGCAGCGTTAATCACAACAGCCAAGAGATGGGAGCAACACAAGTGCCTTTTTATGGGTGAATGAATAAACAGAATGTGGCATATACATAGAATCCAATATTATTCAACCTTAAAAAGGAGGAAAATCCTGTCACATGCAATAACATATATGAACTTTGAGGACATTATGCTAAGTGAAATAGGTAAGTCACAAAAAACAAATATTATATGCTTTCATTTGTTTGAGGTAACTAAAGTAGTCAAATACTTAGAAACAGAAATTAGAATGGTGTTTATCAGGGACTGAGCAGAGGTGGTTATGAGAGCTGTTTAATGGTTATATAATTTTAATTTCACAAGATTAAAAATTTTTGGACATCTCTTGCACAATAATGTGAACAAACCAAACACTACTGATGGTGTTAAAAAAATCTACCTTGTTCATGCATTGGTAGAATCAATATCATTAAAATATCAATATTACCTAAAGTCATCTACAGTATTAATGCAATCCCCATCAAAGTACCACCATCATTCTTTACAGATCTAGAAAATTAATTCTGCAGTTTGTATGGAACCAGAAAAAACCTCGTATAGCCAAAGCAATCTTAAGTAAAAAGAACAAACTGGAAGGCATTAGTCTTCCTGACTTCAAGCTGTACTATAAAGTAATAATAATTAAATCAGCCTGGGACTGGCACAAGAACAGAAGCATCGATATTTGGAATAGGACTGAGATTCCAGGGATGAAACCATCTGCATATGGTAACCTAATCTTTGATAAAACAGACAAAAATATACAATGGGGAAAAGAATCTCTCTTCAATAAATGGTGCTGGGAAAATTGGATAGCTACATGCAGAAGAATAAATCAAGATCCCTACCTCTCACCTCTCACAAAAATCCACTCAAGATGGATAACAGATTTAAACCTAAGGCATGAAACCTTAAGAATCTCAGAAGAAGAGGTTGGGAAAACCCTCTCAGACATTGGCCTAGGCAAAGAATTCTTGACGAAGACCCTCAAGGCAATCACCGCAGCAACAAAAATAAACAAATGGGACCTGATCAAATTAAAAAGCTACTGCACAGCCAAGGATACCATCATTAGAGCAAATAGATAACCTACAGAATAGGAGAAAATATTTGCTCTCTATACTTCTGATAAATGTCTGATAACAAGAATCTATCTGGATCTCAAAAAAATTAACAAGAAAAAAATCAAACAACCCCATCAAGAAATGGGCAATGGAAATGAACAGAAAATTTTCTAAAGAAGATAGAACAATGGCCAGCAAACATATTAAAAAATGCTCAACATCGCTAGTCATTAGAGAAATGCAAATCAAAACCACAATGAGATATCATCTAACCCCAGTGAGATTGGCCTGTATCAAGAAATCCCAAAACAACAAGTGCTGGCGAGGATGTGGAGAGACAGGAACTCTCTTACATTGCTGGTGGGACTGCAAATTAGTGCAACCTTGGTGGAAAAGAATTTGAAGATATCTCAAAGAGCTAAAAATAGAAATACCATTCGACCCAGCAATAGCATTATTAGGCATCTACCCAAATGAGCATAAGACATTCTATTATACAGACATCTGCACCTGAATGTTTATGGCAGCACAATTCACTATTGCAAGGATGAGGAAACAACTCAAGTGTCCATCAATTCATGAGTGGATTATTAAAATTTGGTATATGTTTACAATGGAATATTACTCAATTCTAGGAAACGACAACGAGCTAGCACCACTTATATTATCCTGGATTGAGTTTAAGCCCATTATCTAAAGTGAGGTGACACAAGATCAGAATAATGGGCTCCACATGTACTCACCATCAAATTGGTACTGACTCATTAACACTATGGTGCTCAAATGGTGGTAGTGTTCACCAGGGATTCTGGGGTTGGAGGGGTAGTCCCACATCTGAGGGATGTGGTGAACATTGTGGAGGGGAATGGCATATCTCTAACCCTTGCTAAGGAGAGGCAAAGATATAAAATGTAACCAAAATGTTAAGAAAAAAAAATAAAAACATACATTTGTCAGGTGTGGGTCAGGTGGGAGGGGGGAGGAGGGGATGGGTAAATACACACATAGTGAGTGTGATGCACACCATCTGGGAGATGGACACGCTTGAAGCTCTGGCTCGAAGGGGGAGGGGAGAAAAGGGCAATGTATGTAACCTTAACATTTGTACCCCCATAATATCCTGAAATTATAAAAAACAAACATTTTTTAACACTCAAAATGGTTAAGATGGCAAATATTTTATGTGTTTTTAAATTACAATTAAAAAAAACATGAATGGAAGAAATAAACTGGAATTTCATGCTTTTATCTTGGGGACGGGGGTTCTAACTTTGCATCAGAGAGGTCAGAGATTATAGATGGCAATTGCGTTAACAATGTCTAGCAATATATATATATGTATATATATGCTATTTCAGTTGTTTCTACAATTCAGCATGCTACTCAGTTTTGATTCACCATTCTCTTCAATCTGTGGGAATTCTTCAAATTCTCCATTGGCAGCAAAAATTTGCCGAATAGTGAAATTTTAAAACTTCATAATGTATGAAATAGAACAAATGACCTCTCAAAAAATTATGGACAGGGAGGACTGGGAATGAGTCATGGATGAACCTGTGGCAGTGACGCAGTGACCAAAGTTTATTGTTTCTTATGTTAATACCCACCAGAGAGCATCTTCTATAAAAGAGACACTAAAAACCCAAGTAGAAACAATGCCTTGACCATTTGCTATTAGCCATACTTCATACTTAGCTATCCTAAGTTTGGCACTAGGCACATCAATGGAGTAGCAATGATGCCATGAAGGGATGTAATAAACAGGCCCAAGAACTTGAGCTCCTATTTACTAAGGCTGATTCAGTTACTGCCACTGTCAGTGACCAGTGTTGAGAAACTCAGGGTTACCCAGAGAAACAAAACCAATAGATAGGACGTGTGTGTGTGTGTGATGCATATGTAGAGAGAGTGAGACAGATTGATTTACTACAAAGAATTGGCTCGTGTAGAATTCGTTCATGCAATTATGGTGGCTGAGAAGTCTTAAGATCTGCAGTCTGCTGAACAATTGGGAGAGCTGGTGGTGTAAGTTCTAATCTGAATGTCAACAGGCCCAAGACCCAACAAGAGCCAATGTTTCAGTCAGAGTCTGAAGGGTAGAAATCACCAATGTCACAGCTCAAACAAACAGCCAGCAGAAGTTCCCTCTTAATCGTTTTGTTCTAATTTGGTCCTTAATTGATTGGATGAGGCCCATCTGCATTAAAGAAGACAAATTGCTTTATTCAGTCTACACATTCAAATGCTAACCTCATCCAGAAACACCCTCACAGACATACTCAGAATAATGTTTGTCCAAATATCTGGGTATGTCATGGCTCAGTCAAACTGACACATAGAATTGTCACATCACAAAACTCAATATGGTGTTATCTCTCATGAAGACCAACCAGCTTTTTGGTGGTCAGTTTATTACACTGAACTCCTTCTACTGTGAAAGAAACAATGATTCATCTTGACTAGAATCAACATCTATTCCAAGTAGAGGATTGACATTCCTGCCTTCAGGACCTAAGGCATAGCCACTTTATAGGGCATTCAGTATTCTAGATCCACCAGCTTGCAAAGAACCAAAGAACATTTTTTACTAGAAAAGAGATGCGCTATTGAACAGAAGGTCACTATTGTTTCTATCATGAACTCACCTCCCAAAGCTGTTGGACTAATAGACTAACAGAGGTATTTCTGAGAAACCAGTTTGGGAATGATACCCTATTAGGAAAGAGAGCTATCTTCTAGGACTGTGGTCCACAACCTCTGGGCTGCAGACTGGTACCTGTCTGAAGCCTGTTAGGGACCAGGCCGCAGAGCTCCACCCTTGCCTGTGGAAAAATTGTCTTCCATGAAACATGGAGAGGGTGGTGTACAGCAGGAGATGAGCAGTAGGCAAGCCAGTGAAGCTTCATCTATATTTACAGTTGCTCCCCACCCCATCACTCCCATCACTGCCTGAGCTCCACCTCCCCTCCATCCCCCTCATCTATGGAAAAATTGTCTTCCATAAAACCAGTTCCTGGTGACAAAAAGTTTAGGCACTGCTGCTCTAGGACACTGAATATACCCTAAATCAAAACAAATTATATAGTGCTATATCCCTAATAAATTGAACATATGAGTACAAGATCTGAGGGATATAAGCAGGAGTGACTCTAATGATCATGGCTCCCAGTAAGATACCTGGATAATTTATGTTTTTCCTCCCCCAAAATCTAAGTTCTGCAGGTTTATATATCTCTGTTCCCAGAGGTGTATGCTTCCACCAGGGGAAATTACAGAAGCTATCTAATTACACATTAAGCAATGGCTACCATCCAATCTCTTTGAGCTTCTCATGCCAAGAGACCAGGATGTAAAAAAGAACTCACAATTCTGACAAAGGTAATTGATTCTGGAAATCTGTGAATGATAATGCTGCTGATTCATAAGGGAGTCAGAGAAAAATATATATGACACCTAAGTGATTCACTTGGGTGTATCTTGGTGTTTCTTTGATTGAATTTGATAAATAGATAGATAAAAAATGATAGCATGAAAAGGGCATGGTGACCTGGGCTCCAAGCCCTCAGGGTCTTAGTTTGAACATGCCACCAAGTAAGCTACTTAAATCAGCAGAGGTGGTAGCTGGGGGTGAAGATCTAGGAGGAGTGATAGAAAAAGGAGATGACAATTGTCAGCACAGCTATGGAATTAATTGTGACAAAAATGGCTGTAGGTCACCTCTCTAGACCTGCTCTTAATTTTCCCAATAAATGGAAACAACCATGGTCCTGAAAAGGCTATTCCCACAAATGGTGGATGTTGGTCCCCACTGTAGGACTGAGGCATTCATACCTCCAGTTGGCGGAAGGGCTGACTGATGACAGCTCCCAGTTGGGTCCCTACCCATGAATTTCCCTAAACCAAATATAACTGCCTCTCCTAAATTTATGGCTCTTTCCTAGAGGCACCCTTGTTCTAGTCATTGTTGAATATGGGCATAAAATATTTGAGCCCCTTTAACTTGGAACAACTCTAAGATGCCATCTTAGCTCCACAACCTCCCTTGTATTTGACTAAGTCGTTTTTTGGCAAATACATCACAATTCATTTTGCTCAATCCTACTTCCTAATTGCCCAACAAGTGCTGTTTCTAGAAGCACTCCCCAGTAAAAGGCCTTCATGCAAAGCTTTTCATATCCTAATTCCCGGGGAATATAACCTAAGGTACATACTTCTTAACATATATTTGTTTTTATTGGAACACTCTACACAATTATTTCATATGAAATAAAATTCTTACTCTAATCTTCTATGTTTGATGGTCTTTTTAGTATTAGATTCCTCCACATGCTTTGGAATATTCGTTTTCTATTTATTGTAAGCTGGGGATTCTTTCTCTCCTGTCTTTCATGCTCCTCTCCTCTTGTTAACATTTGCCTTCATCACAGTTGTGTCCATCTATGCCCTCCGTTAAAGTTTTACAATCATTCTGTGGCTTATCCTCTGCAGTGATGTGGATACTATTGCACATCCAGGTCAAAAAGAGGCTTGGTTCTGTCCTGGTATCAAGGTTATACATGTCTGTATGACTAGGTACATCTATAGTGTGCTAGTGCCCATAGCATTAGCCAGTGACCAATAGCACTGTTTTGTTGGGGAAATAAAAGTTTGCACTCAAGAACTGGGAGAGTACACTCCTAACAACTGACTTCCAGCAGTAAGCCTGGCTTTGAGCCCATTGTCTTGACCTGAGCACATTTAGTTCCTTTACCCACAGGAGTCAAACTCCTGGCCACCAGGAAGCCAGAACCCTGCAGGACTGCGGCTTCGGACCCACTCTCTGCATTACATTTATGTTCTCTTTGTAGTCCACAAGATTGTCTCTGTTTTTGAACGAGTGTGTGTTTTGTTTTGTTTTTCTATTTGATATATCATTGTCATGTGCACGGGGCAGGATCTATAGCAACATCTTGACGGGATATCTTCCAATTTATCTGACAGCTCTTCCTGACAGAATCAGCTTCTGTATATTTTTAGTGTATAAATTCTTCCTTCAACATCACAAGTATAAACCCATATTCAGTTTTTATGTATTTGGAACTCTCAATATGGTCGAAATCTTGCATCCTTCACAATTTTTAGCACAATGACTTCCATAGAATGTACTCAATTAAATATTTGTTAACAATGAGTTTAAGAAAAGTCCCACATACAGAACGAAAATAACAGAAATATATTCCTTGGAGGATCCCAGAAAAGGTAAAGTCACCTTTAAAATCCACTCCTTCATTAATGTTTTATCTCCCAAAGCACTCATTCAAATTCTACATTATATTGTTTTAGAGCAGTACAGAAAATATGGCATCCATCAATACAGAATGGGAATTGGATTTTCTAAATAACTCTTAATAAACAGAAAGACTGTGATAAGCGACAAATATTGCATTTGGAAGAGAGGGTGCCAGGAGCTATCTATGCATGGCGTGTTACTTAGAAATAGAGTTTGCGATGCGTTGCCTCTTTACATATGTGTGTATTGATTATGGGGTAAAGGGGATCTCTTGGGCATCAGGAGCCTTGCACAGGCGCTGGGTGCCCAGAGGAACACAGAGCATAGTGGGAATCATCACTGCCAACACTGTCAATGTCTCAGTTTTGCTTAGAGCTACCTTGAGTTGATTGTAATGCTTATTTGCTGATTTGTTTCCCTTGAATAGTACAATTAATTGTAATATTTTATCCTTAAGAAATTACATATGTATTTATCTCCTTTTAGGATTAGGAGGACGGTTTAGGTTCCACAAATGGGAGAAGAAAGATAATAGAAAAAAATCACAGAGAATCAGGAAGAAGCTAGTCTCCAAATATCGCTCCTAATTTCTATAGTGCTTAAAGCATTTTTGGCAGGCAATCTCAGCATATGACCCACATCATTTTAATTTTGCCTCCATGGCCTAATGAATTATATTGTAGTGTCAGATTGTGAGCTTATTAAAACATGGTTCTTCAGTAGATAAACTGCTCTTCCTGCTTTTTCCTTCTAAATTGGGCTCAGTTATTTGCTATGTATTATGACTAACCTAAAATTGTTCATTTAAATATTATTACATATTTAAAATGAAGGTTTTATTTTACTGCAGCTCTATTTTCATGCTTAATTTGTTTATGGCCACCAATTTTCAATTGCCCAATAATCCCACTGTGGTTTTTATATTGTGATAAAAGAACTAAAAAAGAGAAGTTTCGCAACCCACCGCTTACCAGAGTAGGTTTACACAGCTTCCAAGTTTAGATCCCTGCACTCACAGGACCTAAAATTCATTTTGAGCTTTAAAAAAGTCATGACACTGAGATGAAAAGAGAATCAATTTAGAACAATATTTGAAAATTTAATATTGGATTAAAATGTAGAAAATTTCTCTAAGGTATCAAATCAAATATCTCCATTTTTATAAACCCAATTCAATTTATTAAAAGTTAAGTTTTAAAGATTTTATGACCTTTAATGTATCAGCCACCTGTCTAAACTGATATTAATTCAATTAATATAGCAAAACTTGTTTCATAATGCTTTTTCAAAAGGGAGAATTAAAGAAAACATATTGAAAGTGTGTTAACCCATGACATATGCTAATATAAATTTAAAGATATAATTGTGCTAGAATATTTTGAGAGAAAGTTCATATAATCTTAAATGTGCTATATGTTAATTTTGGCCTGAGTACTGAGAAAAGTGCCTGTTGATAGCATTCATCAGGAAAACCTGGCAGTGTCATTGGCCCTAAGGCAGAAACTATCAAAAGAAGTGAGAAGGATATATCAGAACATGGCTCGACTGCCAGGGTTTGAATCCTGGCTCTGCTACTATCTAGCTATGGAAATTTGGGTATGTCATTGAACTCTCTCTGTGCCTCAGTTTCCACACTTATACAATCTTGATGATAATAATAGAAGTACTCAGCTCAGAGAAAATTTGTGAACATTAAAAAAGTCAATATGTTAATATATATAAAATATTTATAGTAGTGTCTGAAATATTGTGTGCTCTCAACAAATGTTAACTATTATAATTATTGTATGTATAAATTATTAAAATTCAAAGTGCTAAAAAATAGAGGAATGTCTATGGTGGCTGTGGAGGCCTTTGCAGTAGTTCCCCTGACACTAGTTAGCATTGGTAAAAGCTATTTGCAGTCCTTTCTTTGAAATAAATTTCAAGGCCCTCAAAACAAAGCTTAGAGCACCACATGTACTCACCAGCAAATTGGTATTAACGGATCAACACCTCAGTGGACATATAGGAATAACATTTGTCGGGTGTTGGGCAGGTGGGAGGGGGGAGGAGGGGATGGGTATATACAAACATAATGAGTGAGATGTGCAACGTTTGGGTGATGGTCATGCTTGAAGCTCTGCCTCAAGGGGGGGGCATGGGCAATATATGTAACCTTAATATTTGTACCCCCATAATATGCTGAAATAAAAAAAATAAAATAAAATAAAAAGAAAACAAACAAACCTTACACTGAATACTAGACGTACATTATAGGCAAGATGCTATTATTGATGTTGGCTATGAAAAAGAAATAAGACACAATTTCTGCCCTCAAAATGCTTATAGTCCAGTAGGAGAGAAAGAACTCACAAATAATCACAGTAGCATAGCATCCTCTAGTTATTTTAATACAGAATTTTTTACCTTGAACCAGAATGAGTGAATTTTTTATTTTCATAAGACTAAAATTTATGCAGAACAGGGATTGCCCAGAAACCAGCATTGGGACTGACTCCAAGTAAACATTCAATAAATCATTGTTAAAGAAACTTAAACTGCAATAAATATACATAAAAGGTGGAAGTGTTGGTGAAAATGGTCAAAGTGTCATAAAAATAGATAATGTCTTTAGGTTTTGAGTGCTATTAAATAAGAGTTCATAGGGTAGGGAAATGCAAAATAATGTTTTACATTCAGAGAATTGTAAATAGTTTGGAATTAATGTGGTGAAAATCCATAATTTTTTGTAAGCCATCTCAAGAATTAGATCACTTTCTGAAGGAAGGTTGTCTGGATAGGAGACAACAGCAGTCATTCAGGGAAAAGAATGCAAAACTCAAATAAAAGCTGAAATAGTTGAGAAGGAGAATACAGATTCTGAACAATTTAGGCACTACTGTCTGCAAGATTTAGAGATGGATTGAATAGGAGGGTTGAAGGAGAGAAAGAAGACCTAATATCTTTTTAGGCTTCAGTCTAAGGTAAAGCTTTGAATGACTAGAATGGTAATAACTTCCTATTTTGATGGCAGATCAAATTTTAGAAAGTGCCAACATTTTTAGAACCATTGTTGTGTGAATAAGAGGAATTCTCAAATTTCGTAGTACCATTTTTATTGTTTCAGCATAAAGAAACTTGATTTTCTTCTCTGGCAATGGTTATATAGCCGATGGTTATATAGACATTTTTATCAGAAAAATTTCTGTGTATTTTAATTAATGGAACCATACAGGAATTTGAAGAAAGACTGTATGAGGTAATCTTAAAGATTAAATTACTCGAATAAATAAGCTCCTATTAATTTAATATTGCCTTATGATTACATTATATCTTATACCTTATATTTGTTATTGCTCTATAGCAATAAGAACTCAGGAATATACTATGAAAACTCTCACTAACAAAAACTACTCATAGTCTTACTTAATGCAGAGTTGCACCATGCTAATAGAAATTAAGGGGACAATATTTGTCACTTGTATTGATATGTACACTATGACTTAGGCACTTTTGTCTAAAGAACATAATAATACTGGGATCTAAACTATTTCTCTATCTATCACCTATATCTCAGATATACTAATATGATATTTGTGAGGCACTTAGTTTTCTAGCATCATTAGCAGAACTATTTTAAATGTGCATACATCTCTCTTCATTTGTTTAAAGCTTATATCTTAAATTCTTAACCTAAAGAAAATAGTGTCTTTGGAATATTTTGGTGCTAAGGTTTTATAAAAGTTTGTACAACTGTAATTGTTTGAATCTAAAATTATAGAAGATTTTGTGGGAGTGAGAGAAATACTTCTAAAATGCAGAAGAATTGCAGAAACTATCATTTTTTTTAAATTTTACATCATTGTACATTTACTATACATGTAAGAAGATAAATTCCAGATAGGAATCTAAGTTAAAGTCTTAGGCTGTTGACATTTTTATTGTTCATTTACAATAACTTTCATTTATTCTTCATTTACAAAGTATTGCCTTTATTGCCTTTATTAAAAATAAATGCTGATAAATGAACCCAGTTACCATGGATATTTCTTTAAACCACCTATGCATGTGAGGTATTTATATGCAGTCCTTAAAAAAGCTATGTAATCAACACCCACTGTGGAACCATTATATGCAATACCATTATCACAGAAACACAGGTATCATTCAGTATAACAAAAACTGCTTATACATCTTTTATAAAAAATGCTTTTTGATAATTTTGGGGGGTAGATTAATTTCTCTCAGTTACACTTAACCAATCCACATAGCTCATCCCAAAATGGGACTGTGAATGAATCAGTCTGTTTCATATCCTTCTTATTCAAATTCCAGTGATTTTTTTTTTTTTTACTATATTTTATGGAGCAGCTGCAGGGCCTGAGCTTCTTTTTGTCTTGAAAAAAAAAAAAATAAAGGCCTCATTTAGCTCCTGGTGGAGCTATGAGCTGCAATGTGTTTGTTAGTCTAATGCATCCGTTCTTTGTGTAGCCACTAACTCCAGACAGCATTGCGACTCCCTTCCCTGCTAAACTATGTGAGGAGACAGTAGGTCATTTCTGCAGTCTGCCATCCAACAAAAGAAAGAGAGGTGTGAAGAAAATGTTTGTGTACATTTTAGATGCTGTGACTACAGCTAAGTAATTAGCATAAGACTGAAGCCGGCCCATAACCTCAGGAAGGGTAAGAAATTTTACTGACAGCTAAATTGGAACTATGTTAATCTGACAAAGATTGTGTAGAAAGGATGCTGTATTTAGTTACTGGTGCCACACTATGTACAGTTTTCTTTATTGTTAGGCGATATTTAAAATTCTCTGTGAAAGCAGCCAGTGTCCTGATTTATATGGTGTGAAACCATGGTCAGTTGTAACCATGACTACCCTGTCATGGAGAACTGTGACAGACAATGGAATCCACTAATTATAACTTTATAACCCTACCCTCTCTCTAGTTTACAAATTTTTCACAGGATTATTGCATTTAATTTGTATCTTAGTGAAAAACCTGGAAACTCCACAGGTCTCTTACTTATCCAAAGAGATATATTATCATTTTCAAAAACTTTCCTAATCTCTAGCTGCAAGTCCATCTGCAGACCTTCCTCTTACCTAGAGATGTCTTTTCAAGCAGTACAATCCTCTTTCCAGTTGAAATTTACTTCACCCATTAATCATGCGTAATTGTTTCCATGTTACAGAGTTTTTAGTACATTCTCGATGATGTGATTTATTAAATTTTATGTTAAAAATGACTTCGTTATGCTCAGGAGCAATAAAAGACATGCATGGCGCATTTGGGAAACAATGCCCAGAGTTACAGGTGGTAATTACCTTACCATACTTGAGTGATTTCTTCTATTTCAGAATCATAATTCATAATCATTTTTATGACCTAATTTTAGGATATATGGAATAAAAAGATTAATTTTTATGAGTCCTTATACTTTTCAAATGCATATACCCACATATTTGTTAGTACTATAAACAATAGTGATAGATTTAACATTCCTAGATAATAGGAAGAAAATTCACACTATGATTTCACAGCATGACTTTTGCTAGTTAGTTAGCGACTTCAATATCTCTAAAAGTAAGACTAATATTATGTATGAGTTGTGAAGTAACCATAAGACAAACCATGTTTGAAATAGTTTTAAGGTACAAGAGTATATGTTTGTAGTGTTTGCAACACACAGTGGTTCAGGTAGTCAAACTACAGAACATCATTACAGCTATAGAAATTGTTAATAATCTTAATATAGATAAATCATAAATAATTATAACAACTAAATCTGACACTAGATAGAGAAAAACTTAACTAAAAGTCAAATAGGAAAATTACATTACAAAATTATATCTAAAATAATAAAAATACTCAAAATGTTATATAAGAAATTATAAACCATAAATAAGTCATTAATTTCCTTTTGGTCTAATGTTTTATTTTGCTATAGAGGTAAGGCAAAATTTATTTTAATTTACTATACATAGCATTTAAAATTTCTACATTATTTTCTAATAGTTGGCTATTACTTGAAAATGATGCCATACAGATTTGGAGGTGGGAGGGCAATACTAACAACTCTTGATTTAAAGCAGTGAAAGATATTAAATTCCTGAAAGTAAACATCAGAAAAGGGGAGAAGTTGCCTTCCAAAGAAGGGGCCATGGACTGAATCATGACCCCATCCCCAAATTCATATGTTAAAATCCTAATGCCCAAAGTGACTGTATGTGGAGATAAAACTTTTAGGAGATAATTAAAGAAAATGAGGTCATAGGCTGGGGTCCTAATCCCATAGGATTGGTGTCCTTATCAGAAAGAGATCTCTCTTTCTCTCTTCTCTCTCTGTTTCTCCACACTCATGCACTGAGGAAAGGCTATGTGAGCACACAGTGAGAGGGTAGTTGTCTGTAAGCCAGGAAGACAGTACTTACCAAGACCCAACGGTGTTGACACCCTGACCTCAGACTTCTAGCATCCAGATTCGGAAAATAAATTTCTGTTGTTTAATCCACCCAATCTATGGGGTTTTGTTTGTTTGTTTGTTATGGCAGCCTGAAGTAACTAATGCAGAAGCACAATACTTAAATTATTAATTTAAATGGGAATAATTTTTATGTCACGGAAACTGTAAAGTCCTATCTATTGTATATTTAATTAAGAATGCTACTTCTATTATTGAGCAGAGAGCAGAAATATGTAGCATGGATCTCCGTATCACTTTGTAGCAAGAGATTTTCATAAGATTTTTAATACCAGAATCTTGGGATATAACATTTTTACACCATCCTCTCTATTTTTCTCAACTTTACTTTCACATATCTGAAAAATGAAACGGACACATATTTTACATTAAACATTATAAGTTATATGACACTTCTTATTGAGAATGTTTTTGAAGATCACAGTTAATATATTTTCCTTATTCCTTCTAAAATATACATAAAGATTATGATAGATAAAAAGAAATAAGTAGCAGTGTATAAAAATGATAAAGTTATTAACAGAACTACATGTACAATAGACTATTACTACTCTTTTCCATAAAGGAAGCCTAGTGTGTGCTTTTGATGATATTTTTGAATAATATCCTTAATTGAAGTTATTTGCATGATGCACAGGGTCTCCTTTTTAGGACAAAGGAACTCATTCCCACAGCTGGCTGGAATTCTTGCTGCTGACAAAATGCCTGTCATCCCTTTCTGGGAATTACCCTTGGCCAAATGGATCTCCTTCACCCGAGGGCTCACCCTCTCCCAAGGAGCAGTCCATATAATTTGACTGACTAATGCAGGGCACAAAGGCTTGCTACCGTACTTTAATTTGGAGCATGCTTGAAGGGGCTATTTCAGCTCCAGATCTCCCTTTGGGTGAGCTAATGACTAATGTAACTGTATCAGTGTTGGGATTCGCCATATACTCAATTCTTCCTTCTTTATTCCCTTAAACATATGGTTCTCCAGAGAACTCCCCAACTCCCCAATAACCTCTGTGGGTGAATCTTCATTTCAAGTGTCAATTTCCCAATTTCTTATTGAAAAGCATTTTTTTTTTTTGCATAAAAGTCACTTGGGGGGATGTTTGATACAAGTCAAGAATTTGTGAAAAGAATAGCCTGGGAATGGTGATGTTTGCAATTATTTAAGGATAACCCAGTACCATGTTTAAACATTTGTGAGTAATGCTGCAATGCAGTACCTTGTTCCACTTATAGGAATGAGGAAACTATTTTCCAAGATGTTAGGAGAGTTGCCATAAGATTGTCTCTAACTGTTAGCCTTCTTGGTGATTGCCTCAGATGAAGAAAACTGCCTGACCGAAGGCCATGCCTCCTTCTATGGGCACTAAGCATCCAGGGACAGATTAAGGTAAGAGATAAACTCCGAATGGCCATCCCAGCTACAGAGTTACCAGTGTGCTTGGCTGATGAGTGAGAAAACTCCCTTTGGTTAAGGTCAGTTCTTATAAAGGAATGGTCCTTTACACTGTCAGCAGCCAGCACTGTCTCTGCCCAATCTTCCTTTCCTTTCCTTCCAAAGGTATTAGGTATTTATTCCAAGAACACTCCTTAATAAATGTTTTCCATACTACTATTTGCCCAGAGTCTTCTTTCCAGGAAACCCAATTAGTGATGAGATATTATATGTTTGTATAATAAATATACATATATTCACATACACATAAATGTGTGTATAAAAACATATTTTATCAGACTTATAATTCTATTATGTATTTAGTTAGCTTATGTTTCCAACATTATATATTTTTTTGCCCTTTTTCACATCATCAAGTTTATATTTTGCAACATTATGCATGGTTTTTTGTATACTTTATGTTAGAGTTGCACTGTACTCAACTTTTTCTTTTTCTGTTTTTCTTTCTATCATTCACTTGGTTTTTAGATAAACCCAATGCATTTCTGTAGAAAGCCTGGTTGTGGAATCAATTATAATTCTGTCCTCAGTCTTGCTATCACAGAAATAGGTGACTTAGTAACCCTTTCTCACATGATAATTATGATATGTCAGTATCAACAGTGTGGATTTAGCAAAATATCATGCTCTCCCTATTGGATAACTTGGCAAATGAATATTGCTACGTTTTATGATGGTAATGATGATGCAAACAAATTACATATCTTTAGTTCATAAAGCTTTTAGCACTTGCTAGCTTTGTAATAGGAATACAAGGAAATGATCTTAAGTAGTATGTTTGGGCTTTGCCATGTTTTTTGTTACTGAACTACAATAGTACTGGTGTCTTCATATGATGAATTACTTTCGTAATTTATTTGTCAGTTACCCAACCAGCCAATTTAGTGGAATACTGTCTAGAATAGATACAAATAACATGACTCACATATCAGTTGTCAGGCAGAGTTCAATGTTATATACATATATAGACTTATAATGGATATGGGCAAGATGCAACCTGATTCAGAATGCAACTATCAGAGATGCCAGATTATAGTTGGAATCCTTGTGAGAGTTAGAATAGTGATTCTGATAAATAGAGTTTTGATGTGAACATATGCAGCATATGTTATGATGCTCTTGGTCTAGTGGAGTGCACAGAAAGGTTACCTTGGGATGGATGGGTTCCTAATATAAGCACTTAGGGAAAATAGAGTGGGCCTTGATGGAAGGAATGCAGAGAATATAGCAAATCAGTAACTAGCTGGTTTGTTGGCTCATATTATAAGAAAAATTTAAAGTTATAAATATAGGAGTCAATGAACTACAAAGTAAAGAAATGGTGGAAGATTACTGCTACTCTTACACAATGAAGCAAAGAAGAGCTAAAGTTATCGCAATGATCAAAAGATGCTTCAAGATTCATAACTAACCTGGTTAAGAGAATGCTACCTTTAGGAAGAAAAAATTAAGACTATTGCTATTTTATGTAAGTTAGTAATAATAGCTGCACTATCCTTTTTGCATAATTGTGCTGTGGAGGCAAAAACTATAGGAAAAGAATTGTAAAAAGGACAGAAAGGGAAAAATACAGGACTGTTTTTAATGAGGAGACAAAAATCTGGGAAAACATGTAAAAGTGGGTGAATATTAATTGAGCTATAATTAACAATGGGAGAATCAACTGTGGAAATTTACTTCATAAGTAGAGGATATCATTTTAGAATTAAAATACATTAGGGTAGAATGCTCAAAATCAAAGATCATATTAGTCAGTGAAACTCTATTGAGAAAATACAAACAATAATAAGGTGGTAAACTATAAATATTTACATTCTCACAACTAAATAATTTAGGGGGTTAGAAGAACATCAATAGGAGTTTAACCACGTAGAATGTAATAGCCTTGCAAAGGCCTGGAGAATACGATCCCCACTTTATAAAGATGGCATTATAATGAGAAGCATCACATGCAAATGAGGCAACCAGAAACTACATGCTAAGCCATAGCTGGTCCAGCTACTCTACTCTGAGGGAAGGAGTGAGAAAGAATCTGACTTTGTAAGACAGTCAAAGTGTAAATTGAAAAGGAGAGAGTCTGCATAATGCATAAGAGGGTTAAATTTAGTTTGCAAATTTTAGAGTGCTTTCGGGTACTATAAAATTTAAGTTTCTCCCACTGAATTTGGTCAAGTCAGTGCAATTACATATTCAAATAGTTCCATGTGCTCTGCTTCTTGACATGATATCAGGAAGAAAATCACAGGGACCCAAGACTGGGAAAATGTAGATGCTTCATCTCCTGGGGACTTGGATGAGTTAATTTAGGGCCAGGAACTGTGACAGTGCTGAGATTCCCTGTCTGTCCTTGCTACACCCAGGAGAGCCATAGTGGAAGTACAACAAGAACCAAACAAAAACATTAAACTAACTCTGGGCAGACACAGACTTCTGGGCTTAATTCCAGTATTAAAAAAAACTCGTTTAAGGATTTTGTTCAGGCAAACCCCTGATTAATTATTTCAGGATTTTGGACTTTAATGCTTTCATGTTTTGTTTTTGTTTTTCCTTTTTAAACATATTTACAAACTGTGTTTTTTTATTTTAATTGTAAGAAGTCATACAAAGATTTGGCAATAAATACATTCTTAAACTTCCCATATTATTTTCTTTAGCTTATATTACACATTGAATCATACATTACAGTCATTTTTCTAAGTGTCTTGTTTTTACAATCAGAATATAAGATCCCTGAAGGCAGGAACTAAAATAACATCCAGCACTTTGTCTTTCAAGCTATGTGTATGTATGTAATACATGTGCATTCAGGGAATACATTTGAAACATCACCAGTAAGAGGATAAAGAACAAGTTGGGGCTACTATAGCCTATAAGAAAGAAAACCTTTAACATTTTGACAATTCCTGACATTTATGGGCCAACTCCTGAGGGTCATATTGGTTATAATGTCAAGTTGAATACACTACTAATATACTTCACTGGATAAGTGTGAATGCTATGGTTTTTATCATCAGTGTGAAGGGCCCATAACTCAAAAACTATAAACTTAATTGAGTTATTAAAGGATTTCTCTTAGGGAAAAAAAAAACCCACAAAGACAAAAGCTTGGTTTATGATGAGATCTTTGTTGGTGAACTGCTCATTTTAAAAATGGGAAACATAAAGTCTAACCTTCTAATAAAAATGGAACATTAGGAAAGTATTTCAAGGAAAGTTCAAATAGAACTGGTTATAAAGCATTCAAAACATTTCACCAAGCCCACTGAGAAAGGTAGTGAGTGACTTCATGAGGCTTCATTCTTAAAAGAGACTACAATTTATTATTTGAAATTTCATGACATACATGTTCAGTTGCATCTGGCATGATTAATGTAGGTAAGTGCTAAAAAGATGTTGCTGAATAACGACTTAAAAAGACACTAACTAACCTCCATGAAATTTGCTTTATGAAAGTGATTCAATGTGTCCTACCCAAGGGGTACAACAGAGTCAGTATTAGCATGTCTGTTTTGTGAGCCTCTGCAGAAAGAAGGCTCTGGTTTGTCTTCAAATTAGATAAAATGTACGATATGTCTGAAACCATTTTAAAACACTAAATATGAAGGATTTTAAAATTAAAAATAAGTCATAGTCTTTGTAAAAATGCTTTAAATTTGAAAAAAATGTTTTGGCATGATTTCATAATTGGTGTGATTTTTATCTGTGCATTTTTTGCTACTTTGAAATCATAGTATATAATTACCATTTGAATTTTGTTTTTTTAAATTAACTTTTACTTACTATTTCCCATTCATTACTTGCGGTAAATAACATTTCGTTTTCAATCCTATCATATAGGTTACTTATTATTTCCCTACAGTGGAAGTTCAAGGTGGTTTTAACTTTTGTTTGTCTGTTTTTATAGCTATTTTAAATAACATCAGAATAAAGTTCTCATTGCATAATTTTTCCCACATTTAGAAAGTGATATATTACTCATGATAGATTCATAATAGATTCCTACATTTCTGAGTCAAAAAGAGTAGATATTTTTAAGATTCTTGAGGCATTTATGAATGTGTTTGTAACTCCCTTTTGAAAACTCTAAGTTCTCCCAGATTCCATCTTATTTAACGCTTACAGTGTGAATTCTGTTTCCAAACTAGAATTCTTCATTAATCAGCCAGAGCTGTTGCTTTTGTTTCCTGCTTAACACTGTTTATTCTAAGGAGCAGAAATTACTGCTTACCATTTTATTTCATGCACTTATGTGACTGGCACACAATAGGTGCTCAATAGATATTTGCAGAATGGAGACATTAATGCCATGCAGTGTCACTGCTGAACTTAAGTTCTATGCACGTCCATTGCTGTGGTGATGCTCTTGTTGATCCAGCATCTTACCAATAATGTAATGATGCCTCACTCTAGCTTCCAAGGCTCATACTTTTTAGATTACCCCTCACCTCTTATTCCATCGTTGCCCAAAGTGTGGCATTGTGACCTAGGGACTGGTTACAATAAGGCCAGCCCACCCTTTCTCAACCCTTGGGGCCTTTGATTTAAACCAGAACACAGCTCAGACTTTCCATTGCCTCTTGATGCTTTACACTTCAGGACCTTAGGAAACTTTTTTGCCAAAGGACTGAGAGCCTCCTGGAATTCCTATAAACTACTTTCCTAAACTCTGACTTTTAGAAGCAAAATTCAGAGTCACTGTCCTTCACCCTTGTAATTTTAGAACTTTTAATGCAAATTGAACTTTGCTCTCAGTTCCATATACCACAGGCAGAGAAAGATGTTACTAAAATCTGGAAACATATTCCTATATGGTTATTAGACCTTTTCTGGGGTTTTAATTTTATTTATTTATTTATGTATTTATTTTAATTTTTTATTTCAGCATATTATGGAGGTATAAATGTTTAGGTTACATATATTGCCTTTGCCCTGCCCAAGTCAGAGCTTCAAGCGTGTCCATTCCCCAGATGGTGCGCACCGCACCCATTAGGTGTGTATATACCCATCCCCTCCTCCTCCCTCCAACCTGCCAGACACCTGATGAATGTTACTACTATATGTGCACATAAGTGTTGATCAGTTAATACCAATTTGATGGTGAGTACATGCGGTGCTTGTTTTTCCATGTGGTATATTTATACCATGGAATACTACTCAGCCACAAAAAACAGTGGTGATCTAACACCTCTTGTATTAGACCTTTTTATTTGAATGTGGGTGATATATTTACCTAACTACAAGGATGCCTCAAATGAATTTTATTAGCTTCAAACAACAAACATTTTAAATATTTATCTCATGATTTTATGGATCAGAAATTTGGGCAGAAATCTGCTTTACCTAACAACTACTACAGTCACTCAGTGGCATTTAGGTGGTGACTAAAGTCTTAAGGGTCTGAGGTGGTTTATTTTCATAAGTGTCCAATGTATAAAATATTTTTATTTTGATATATGCATAGTTTTTAAGCTCAGGTGTCCTCATCCATCTGGATATTTTATAAATATTTATTTTTATTTCTATCAGATTTGCTTTGAATTTTGTATGAAATTAATAAATCTATGTTGAATTATTTTTAAGAAATTAATTCCATTTTTTCTCTAGTCTGGATGTTACCTGTTATTGAATTCCTATCTATACTAGAGTCTGATTCACTGACACTTTTCAGTAGGATACGTTTTACATTAATAGGGGGTTTGGCATTTATTTAAAACTATTCTTTTCTTATTTCTCAGTTACATACTGTAATTTTCTTTATAAATGGAACATCCTCAATTTTAATAAAAATTCACCCTCCTACTCCCCCCCAACCTCATCACAAACTCTGGTATAATTTGGTTTTTAATGCTGTTGTGAATTTTCAGTTTGGTGTACATGTGTGTGCTTCTCTATACTTAATAAAAATTTAGCAGAGAATTTAGTAGAGACTAATGGATGCTACCATTTGAACTTGGGGGGTTTAAGGAATTATTATTTATTATAATGAAATGTAAAGCTGCCCTGAACTTAGTTGAGCTTTCCATTCAAGCCTTCCTTTGAAGTTTGGGGTCAGCCAAAGTGTTCTTTTCTTTACTACTTTTATGCAGTCCTCTTATTGGAACTGTAGTCTCTCTATCTCTATTTGTACTATTATTATAAGATATTACTTCATTTTTATTCCTTAGCTTTACCCAGCCAGGATCAAAATAGTCTAGCACAGTTGATAACCCATTGACCCTCTCTTCTGAAGTAAGTGTCAGTTTATGTCTTTAATTTTCTATTACACGTAGCTGCTAGGTAATTAAAGTATGGCATAAAATATTAAAAATTAATTTCATGCCACAAACCATTAAATATATAACCTTGGGCCACTATATACCATGGTCAGTGGTAGGAAGTCATTTTTGCAATTCAAAATGCAACATTACTGTTAACAGATATAAAACAAAATTCAGGATTGGAGAGGTTAAATAATTTCCTAAAGACTAATAAATTACCCGGCCAAAATTTGAATCTGAATGTATCACATGCCAGATTTTAATTTCATTTCTTAATCATGTACAAGTCACCTACTATATATATACTGTTTGCATAAAATGATAAATGATACTCTTTATCCTAGAAGGTAAGTTACGAACATTGTATGTTATATCAAGTTTTGCCAGAATTAGAGAAGATTATGAAAATCATGCACTAATAATGGTTGATATCTAGGAGATATGAAACTTAACATTTACTGTCATGCTATTCCACATATGTGGGTTTTAAATAAAGATAGAAAAATTATTATAAGTAAACTATGGGACAAATAAAGACTAGTTTTCTGCTCAGTAATGGAATCGGTAATGTGTATTTTTCACTATTATAGTATCATGCATGCAGTAGATAACCAACAAATATATTGGGTTAAATCTTTGCCTGGTTTGATCAATAATTATTAAAAATATATATGGAGACCTACTAAAAGAATGGAAAAAATATGTAATTCAGTAAATCACATTGAAATGACTGCTTTGCAATTTATCATGAAAAATCATTAGGCTCTTTACTTGATAACTTATATCAAAACAAATTTCAAGTATGTTGAATATTTACTTATTTATAGATACAGAAGAAAACAGAATATTTATTAAATCTGGGTGGAGATAGTGGAAAACAAATTTTCTAAGTTCAGATATAATAAGAAAAAGTACAAAGAAAAGGCAAATAGATTTAAGTACATAGTAATAGAAAAATCCATGTGTTTAATATGAAATAAAATTAATGTATTTGAAAATTATTTGTTGCAAATATAAGTGGATAATTAAAAATAATTCATACAATTTGCAAGCAACACCAAAGCTGTAAAATATTAGTGGCCAAAATACCACTAAAATTATCATAACTAACAAATAACTGAAAAATCATAATACTTATTAGTAAGTAAAAATTGCCAATTAAACTATCGATGAAACATGCATTTTCCCTTTCAGCTTAGGAAAAACTAAAGAACACTTTATGTTGATAAAACAAGGGTAAAATGTGTAATGTCTTACTCTACTGGTGGAAGTACAGTTTGAATTACCAATATTAAAAACAATTTAGTAATATTTGTTAAGTGCCTTAAGCAATTTCACTTCCTGGATTCTGGTATAAGGAAATTATCATGTGTGTGTGGCAGGGGAAGTGTTAAGCAAAATATGTTTATTGTGGCATTATTCACAATGGTAAAAATTTGAAAATGACTTTAATATCCAATAATTAAAAGCATATGTAAACTGCTGAACATTCATCAATATTGTTCACTTCTAAAAATGATATTTTTGAAGATGTGGTATTACCTAAATTTTCATGTACTTTCCCATTATAATTTCAGAGAATCTAGTTCAATGAAAAATAAACTTGGTCCACTTTGACATAGGGTTTTCTTAGCATGATGGATTTTCCTTTTTACTCAAATATCATTGATAGAAAACTTTAAGAAAATAAATTATATTTTCAATTGTTTATATGTTGATAGATTGATTTTTCCTTCCATGCTCTGCATGTAAATTTTTTACACTAACATAACTGAAAATCTTTTGGATGGTACAACTATCTAGGAAATGTTGGAACTCAGTTTTCATTGCTCACCCCACCACCTAACCTGGGTGGCATTGCCTGGCAAGCTTTCAAGAACTTTGGGGAGTGCTCTGATTTCTGCACATAGTCATGACTAAGCCCACTTCTATTGTGTTTGCTTCTTCTCTTTTGGAGACATATTCCATTTTCTGTGCATGCTGCTCCACATTGTATGTAGCAGACTTGCCATATAATTGTGCAGCTTAAGAATTGATCTTAGGGGAAGGAATACGTGCCCAGCCCAGAGCGGCATAAGAGTCATACATTCCGGCTTAGGTTTACCTAACAAACAGGGTTGCTGCTTGAAGGCATAACAAAGAGTTTGATCTTCTGCACGTAAGCGAATGTTGCCCAGCTCCACAGCCCTGGGATCTGGAGGCCACTTGATAAACACCTTGCCCTTATGGAGTACCGCCTGAGCTCATGGGATGGCTGTTTAGCCGATGACAGGTAAGCCCCTCC
>VBSM01000361.1:48436810-48470586 GCA_008086735.1 Cheirogaleus medius
ATCATGGTTTTACCATTGCTTTAGATCTAACTGCTTTTTATCTTCCTTGTCCACTGAGCATTGCAGTTTCTCCTGCTCTTTTATGGGTCCTCAAAGTTGTCTTGATTAGGCCTCCTGACTTCTGCTTTCCAGGGCACTCACATCTGTTCAGATATCCCAGTGCTCTACCAGACAGTTTAATATTTTCACCAAATATCTGTACATTTTTCACCAAGTGCAGGGATACTTTCACTACTCTGCCAGACATATCCATGTGTGTCCTGTGTGCCTGTTTCTGTCTATCACTTGGCCCTGCCGCCAAAGTATTCATGGCGCTAAAATAGCATGTCAACTCTACCAAAGTGATTGTAGCAAGGAAAAGAAGAAAACTTTTTTCCCCTTATGTCACATCCCACTACAGGGTCCCAAAGCAGTGCTACTTGTGATCCAAGATTTTACAGAAATATTCTGTCTTTTTTTTCCTTATAGCCATTTTCATTTCAAAGATCTAAATTCAAGTGATAGCCACCATGCTATATTCTTAATAGCTAGTCTTTTTTATGACTAAAATATTTTTACTGGATTAGAATTCTCACGTCTGGCTTCCACATCCTCCTAAGAATCCAGCTGTTCACTCCCAGTCCTTCTCAGCACTATCAAGCAAATTTCTCGAGCAGATTCTAGATGCTAACTCTCTTTCCTGCACATCCCACATAGATTTGATTGCAGCAACAGCTTCTCCTGCGTGTTGTCATCAGTATATTTGCTCAGATCATTGTACAGCGTTTTTTGCAGTCAGGATTCAGGTGAAGAATTTCAGAATTAGACAAATGGTTCTCAGAACAGTTTGAAGATATTCACCTTCATCTCTCCTTGTAGCTTCTTTTTTTTATAATTAAAATTTTTATTTTATTTTTTTTATTTCAGCATATTATGGGGGTACAAATGTTAAGGTTACGTATATTGCCCATGTTCCCCCTTCCCCCTCGAGTCAGAGCTTCAAGGGTGACCACAAATAACACTCTACAAAAAAGACACCTGCACTCAAATGTTTATAGCAGCAAAATTCACAATTGCAAAGTTGTGGAAACAACCCAAGTGCCCATCAATATGTGAGTGGATTAATAAAATGTGGTATATGTATACCATGGAGTACTATTCAGCTTTAAGAAACAATGGTGATATAGCACCTCTTGTATTTTCCTGGATACAGCTGGAACCCATTCTGCTAAGTGAAGTATCTCAAGAATGGAAAAACAAGCACCACACATACTCACCAGCAAATTGGTATTAACGGATCAACACCTAAGTGTACATATAGGAAAACATTTATCGGGTGTCTCCTTGTAGCTTCTATCCATCATCTTAGAGTCTCAGCAAAACCTCTCCATTAATACAAAGTTGCATATTCTAAACAAAACCACAACTAAATTTAACCAAATGACCGGTCTTTTGCATGTAAAGGTAATAAATAATTTGATATGTTTTATTATTGTTTGTATTTTAACTGAACAGATTATATTAATGAGGCTGGGTCTGCATGGTATCTAAATAACCAATATGTTTTCTCTGACACTTTCATAATTGTCCCCTAAAGTATATTACAAAATGCATACATTGAATTATGGCAGGCTCTAGTACTTCAATCTTTGGGAACTTCAATATTTCACAAAAGTGTTGCTTTGAGCAACAGATTTATGCTAGAAGGTTTCTTAAAAATATAGATTTCTTAAATTAATACAATTATCACAATATCATAAAGTATGTTTAAATTTAACATAGTTCAAATATATTTTTTGAATATAACTTTTGTACTTCACCTGGATTTTTCTTTTGGGTACTTTTCATAAATAATAATAATAAAAGTGCTAATAATAATAACACAAAAGGAAATGTATCTATTAGCAGTTGTTACCATATAAAGGTTATTCTGAAAAGTCCTATGGATCAAAGTAACACTGAGTTACTGCCTAATTTCTGGACAAAGATCTAAGATAAATTAAATCTCCAATTTTCCCCCGGAAATGGGTGTATTGATTTGTCTTTCACATAAAGTGATTTAGCTCTCTAAAACAGGATGTTTACAAGAACTGTTTCATCCCTAACAATTGTAAAAGCAATGGCCATGGATTTCTACTTCATCTTGGAATATATATGTGTATATATGGTGTGTATGTGTATATATGTGTGTGTGCATGTGTAATAAAACATATATTAATTTCATATATATGGAATATACATATTCCATACATGCAATACTACATGTGTATGTATATATAGAATACATATTTTATGTGGAATACAACAAACACACACACACAAGGAGAATGGATATGTATATATAAATACATACTCTTCTAAATAAACACAATTGAACTAAATAATGAATTCATATGAAATATTTAAACATCCTTACTTTCTGCCTGTTGGTCTCTTAGCTAATTATTCCCTAGTTTCCTACCTGCATTCCTTAAAATGGTAAGTAAATTTCTGTTGCTATGGTTTAGAATTTTGAACAGAAGACTGACAATTACATGATTCAAAGTAGATGACAGTTTGCCTTTTTGGAGGTAGTATTTATAGTCTAAAATAATAATTATCTGTAAGATTGTCAAGGGGTTACAAAGTTATTACAATTATTAAACACTTTTATTCATCATAGTAATTTGGAATGCAGCTCTAAATGGTTAGTCTCTATCTTTGTAGTAGAAATTTATACATTTCTCATATAATGAGTGAGGTAAAAAGATTGAAAAGAGAAAAATCCAAAAAATTCAGGCAATCGCAACTAGAAAATGGATACCTCAGTATAGAAGACTTTTCATACTGACTGGGCCAATGATCTATCCTTTCCCTGATTTTAGTTTTTTGTAATTTGGGCCAGAATAATTCATATAATGGCAGAGTTAGGAGAGTGCCACAAATGCCATTAAGACTTGCTTTTGTCTATCAAACAGAAATTTAATTTAACTGTTTATTATGCATAATATTTGTTGATACGGAAATTTTATAAATGCCCTACCTGCTTGTGAAGAATCTTTCACTTGACTTAGTTTTAAATGGGCTCTTTCATAGTTCATAAGAAACATATTTATTAGAGAAATCTTAGATTTTATATATGTCTATGTAAATCATAGCACTAAATTGCAGCATTATATATGTATAGAATCATAATAGAACTTATGCAATTCTATAAGTTTAACCCGTCTTTCATTCAATATTCATATTTGCTAGGTACAAATTTTTTATTATCTTGTCATAGCAGAATATATTCTACCTTCTTGATGAATTTTCTTATTCCTATAAATAACTTTCCTTTTTCTGTTTTTATTTTTTAAATTTTTATTTAATCTTTATTTTTTTAACTAAATGGTAAACTGGTAAATGGTAAAATGGTAACTAAACTGTCTTCAAGGATTCATATGTAAAGATTAGTGTATGGGAGGACTCTAATAAGTCAGTGTGGTTTAGTTGGAAAAATATTTGTTCAGGAGTCAGTAAGTTCTTCATTAAATCCTGGCTTCCTTTATTACCATGTATAACCTCATACAATTTTTTTAGCCTCTTTGACTGTTACTTTTCCTACTTGTAAAATGTAACACTTTCCTTATTTACTTTTTGTGATGTATAAATGAGATAGTATATGAATAACATTTAGAACGATGTCTGGCACATTTCACGCAACCTCAGTGAAGGGCAGCCATTATTATTAGACCCAATCAAGGAAAGCATAGCTGCCACACCACCTGGCCCCAGGTGTTTACAATGCTGCATTTTGGTCTTTCTTCCCCTGTCTATTCAATTCCCAAGGAGAAATACTGATATAGACAGTTCAAGAGCTATGTCCATGGTGTTAGATTCATGGTGTTTACTTCTGGAAATCCATTCTTTGGGAGTGTTTCTATCTCATCCACTTATGAGCCTTGGGTAACTTCTTACCCAACATGACAAAGCCTAGAAAGATCCACAATTCAGTAAGCCTTGAGGAGAGCTCTCCTGTCTTTTCTTACACGTGAGAATATGCTTTGATTTGCACTGATTTTCTCTTACCATGTAAGTCTTAGAATAGATGTGGGCTAAGAAAAATTGGAAATAGGGTCTTTAAGTTTGCCTTTAACCTAGACAAAAGAATGCCTCATCAGCCTAGCTCAAAAA
Source organism: Cheirogaleus medius (assembly GCA_008086735.1). Taxonomy (NCBI): domain Eukaryota; kingdom Metazoa; phylum Chordata; class Mammalia; order Primates; family Cheirogaleidae; genus Cheirogaleus; species Cheirogaleus medius. The sequence continues at coordinate 48,440,945 of VBSM01000361.1, forward strand.
AAAAAAAAAAAAAAAAAAAGGATCATATTGGGTTTTGGTGGCAAAGCATAATAGTAATAAGAATGTGTAGGTTTGGTCGTTTGGTCTTAAGCTCTTAAGCTCTTGAGTATACTATTTCTTTTGGGGACCTTGAAAGAACTGACAGTAATAAACAAGACTCTGTTTTTACATGACTTATGAAAACCCGTGGTCAAATATTTAATATGATACAGTCATTTGGTTTGTCATTTGTTACTGTTTTACTCTGTCCATAGCTAGGCTGGCGAATTCTCAAACAGCACAGTTGATCAGTGGTTAGTGAAAATACACATGGAATTACTTTCAGCATTTACTCTTACTTGCTACTTCTTTCCATTGTTAGCTTCTCTAATGTTGTGTTTGTCTCAGTGACTGAATTTGACTTCCTTAGCTTTGAACTTTGATACACACTCTAGGGTATAACTTTCATTTATTCATTTAGTTTTATAAACAAACAAAAGCTAAAGTATGATTAAAAGTTTGACCTTTTGGGTAACCAATGCCAGATCCCTGAGCTGACACACCTTGGTAAATGGCCCAGATGGACATGGAGTGGGACTCTTCAATGAGTGATCTAAATCTTGTTGCATTTTAACACCCTTTGTTACATTCATTGTAAAAATATAACATACATGCAGATAGGTATACAAAACAAAAGTGTAAGCTTATAAATTATTATGAAGTGAACACATGTCTTGACCTAGATAAAAGTATAGAATATTGCCCCCAGCCTTAAAGTCCGTTTCTGTCCTCTCTAGTCACTTTCTCATCTACTCTTCCAAAGATAACCAATATCTTGGCTTTTAAGATAACCTCTTATTTGATATTCTTTATTGTTTTCTAATATAATTATACATTTTTAAATATTAGAATTAAATTTCCCAGTTTCAAACTTTATTTTAAAAGAAATATACAATATGTAAGATTTTTTATTTAGTTTTTTTACTAATTATTTTGTGTGTCATTTATTCTTATTGTGTGGAGTTTGTTGATTACTCATTAGTCTTTGTGGATCATTTCACAATTCAAATATGTATTCAAGTTTGTTGAACATTTAAGTCACTTGCTGGTATTGTCCATTATGAAAATCACTGTTCTGCCTATTCATATTCTGTTGTGTATGTGATTACACAATTTTGGGGGGTATCTTCTCAATATGCACTTGCAGGATAACAGACAAAGTTCAATACCAAATAGCTATTCCAGTGATTATATCAAGTTACACTTCAACCAGTAATCTATGAAATTTTCCATTATTTTATTTCTTTTTCAACTCTTAGAATTTACTTACTTTTTAATTTTGTTCATTATGTTGGATGTATAAGAATATCTCACTTGTGTTTTAATTGGCACTTCTCTAATAATAATATTAATCATTTTTAATATATTTATTGATCATGTAGGTATCCTATGTTGTGAAACGCTTTTTTCAGATATTTTGTCCATACCCTTCTATATTCTTTGTTTTTTCTTAATGGCAGGAGAAGCTTTTAATATTCTTTGTATGTGAGCTCTTTCTCTGTCATATATGCTAAATATCTCCCACTATGTGGCTTGTGTTTTCACTTTTTAGGGATGGCTTTTAAAGAATAAAGACTTCTTAATTTTAATGTCATATCATATATATTTCCATACATATATTTTTTAAATTTTTTACTTCAGCATATTATGTAGGTACAAATGTTTAGGTTACACATATTGCCTTTGCCCCACCTGAGTCAGAGCTTCAAGCATGTCCATCCCCCAGATGGTTCACACTACACCCATTAGTTGTATATATACCTATCCCCTCCTGCCCCCTCCCACCTGCCCAACACCCCATGAATGTTACTATTATATGTGCCTATAAGTGTTGATGAGTTAATAGCAATTTGATGGTGAGTACAGGTAGTGCTTGTTTTACCGTTCTTATGATACTTCACTTAGTAGAATGGGCTCCAGCTCTATACAGAATAATACAAGAGGTGCTAGATCACACATATATCTTTTATAATCACTGCAACTATTACAAATGTTTTCATGTTTAAAAGTAGTTCATAGTGTTACACTAATAATGCTTTATTCATTTTGTTATATAAATAGAACCTGAGTAGATGTAAAAGTGGATATATACTATTGCACATGTAATCAAGAGAGCTAAGTTACATCTGCCTTGTGTAAAATGTGTTCTGTATAATAAACAGTTGATCAAAGTTGAATAATAATAATTGAATATGAGGCATGATCTCATGAAAATATTTTACTATGGAGTTTTTTAGTTCTTATTGTAAATCGTGAATACTATCTTCATCTTTTTGTGCTAATGAATGAGAGTAGTTGAGGTCTATTCTGATAAAGCTTTTCTTGTAGCTGCGCATCTCTAGAAACACCTCATTGAGAAATTGTGATTTTGCTTGACTCATAAGACTGTTTGTTAGATCTGTGGGAAGGAACTATAAGACAGAGTAGCTAAAAGTATGAAAGACCAGGTAATGTTTTTTTTTTTTTTACCTTAGATATTGGTATATCCCACAGATCTATACTATTCTTGAGTGTAATAGCTTTGGAAGAAATATGATTTGAACTCACTTATATTTAGAGATTGAGACCCAAGCAGTCCGTCTACTCTAGAAATGACCGTAGAGTAAATTGCTTAAAGAGATTATATCCCAAAGATTCTTGGCGAGTAATTTATGGGGTGACAGGACACCTGTAGATTAAGCATTAGTTCTTTTAAAAACGGCTATCTTGAAGATAAATCGTGACTCAAGCTTTATAGGAACTAAGGTGAACTTTATTGGCAGTGGAAAGAATCACACATGAGAAATTCTTTGAATGAAAATTTATTGATTTTTAAAAAAGAATGAGTGTAGCTTTTTATACCTTTGATAATTTAATTGTTGAAAATTGTATTATTATTTTGCAAACTTCTGAAGCAATGAAATTAAATAGTAACTTTAGATTGACGGTAGGTTTAGAAATTGAAACTTAGTATTAGCAATTATTTTTATCTATGTAAGTTAAAATTTTCTCCATATTCTGCAAAAGATAAGCTGACAAAATAAACAAACAAACAGAAAGAATGAAACTAGAAAACTACAGTGTATTCTCATAGTATAAGGTAGATTATTGTTTAAAAAATTGCTATTAGGTATATTGATATGACAAAACTTCAGTTATAGAATTTGGGACTCATCAAAACAGCCACATGGATTAATTAACATTATAATACATAAATAGCATAAATTTGAAATTGAAATAAATATATGCCCATAAAAATATCTATTTTTCATTTTGTTAATATGATTTCTATTTAACATTTCATTTAAGCACTTAAATACAGAATATCACTATAAGCAAAATTTGAAAATTTATGAAGCTAGAATAAAAAGCAAGTAAACAAAAGTCATACTAGTTCATGTGGCACAGATAACATTTTTCTAGATTGAGGCTAAGTATGCTACTTCTCTCTGAAAGACACAAATTTTATGATTTTCTCAATTATCTTTTCAAATGGAGTTTATTAACTTCTCGACCATGGGATCTAGGGAAATCCCCAAAATAGCTTCATGATGTTTTTGAATCCCCTGGAATTCTTTACAAAATTTTCTATCTGTGTTTTTGGGATGTGGGGGATGGACCAAATCAGCAATTTCAATTTTACTTCTTTGAGTACAGTAAGTAAAAGCTATTACAGAATCAAAAAAAAAAAATCATTCACCCCCCTGTCTCAAGCAAAATAGAGCTGCAGGAGGAGCTATGGTTTTTCTGTCTTTACATGCTTTGTATATGTTACAGAAATGTTCCATATTGTTCATATATGAATTTGAAATGCTTTTTGGCTTTTAATTCTTTTTTTTTCCTTTTTTAATTTCAATATGTTATGGAGTACAAATAATTTTGGTTACATGGATCACTTTGTAATGCTTGAGTCACAACTACAAGTGTTCCCATCACTCAAATAATTATTTTAGTGTCTTTGAAGGAATCCAGTATTGGTCATCCTTCTGGACTCTGTGTGAAATATTAAACTTCTGTCCTCAAGGAAGAAAATAAGCCAAACAAATGTTTAGTAGTTTAGAATCTGTCATCATTTCAGATTGATTACAATAAGTTCCCCTAAATATGTCACTTCATGCATGTGGGCTTTGAAGGTTTGTGTTTTGTTTATGTATTTAAGGCAATTTTAGAGCTTATCAATGAATCTGCACTGTGTTCACACTTCTTTATTGACCTCCACTTTCCTCTGGTTGATAGAATCATTACTTTTAATATAAACATTGTTCTTTCTAGATTTTGTTTTAGATGGAAGAGTATGTGTATGTTCATGTTCCAATTCCAATAAATGATGCCTAGTTGCCTTCCTACCCACATTTTTACATAGTTTCTCAGAAATCTCTTAGCTCAGTCAGTTATAATTCCCTTCTTAATAAACAGTAGAATTACTTTTGGATGAGTGGTGTATGATGCTGGCAATTTTTATATTCGATAAGCTTGGAGTGAATATCATTAGTTATCTAGAACAGGATTGTTCAATAGAACAATGATGGCAATGTTCTGTATTTGAGCTGTCCAATTCAATGGCCACTGATAACATGTGGCTATTGAGCATTTAAAATGTGGCTAGTGCAACTGAGGATCTGATTTTTAAATTGTATTTAATTAATTTAAATTTAAATAACCACATGTGGCCAATAGGTACCACTGTCAACAATGCAGGTAAAGAAAGTTATCTGCATTTCTTGTAGTTGGACAAAGCCTGTTGACAATCTCTTATTCTTCAAGCATAATAGCATTTTCTAAAAATTCTAAATTCTATGTAACATTTGAAACTTTATGCTGATATTTCTTAAGATATCTTAGCCTTTTGATTTACATATATCTATAATGTTGATATCTAGTTTCCTAATTAAGATTAATAGAATATCCCAAACATTTGCATGACTTTATTAATTTAATTTTCTTATTTATTACCATTTTCAAAAGAACTACTAAAAATAATTCACCAAAAAAACTTCTTCATTGAAAATGTGGTGCAAATAATTCACTGGGTTTTACTCCTATTTCATGTCACTCTTTTTGCATAGTGTTTAATAAGTGTTTACACCTTAAAAAATAGCTTGTTTTAGAACTTGAATGGCTACATTTAAAGAAGTATTTTTTCTTTGTGAAAATATTTCCCCAGTTTTACGCATCTATTTCATAACATTTTGCTGTCTTGTTTTATTCTACTTTTTAAAAATACAATTTTTTATTTAATAACAACCTAGCTTGGTAGTTGACAATTTGAGTTGTAAAGAGTGATTTCTTTGTTTCAACATTTCATTTTTTGGTGTAAATAATAAGCAAAAGATTGTGTTTTAATATAATCTATTCAGTTTTCATTTTAAAAGTACCTATTATTTTAAACATTTTCTAATTTCTTATATTTTACCAAAGTTTCCTTTTCAAAAGTTGATAAGCACAGAATTGATACTTTAAATATTTACTCACTCACCTTAATGCTGGCTTGTGTTGTGATCAGTATTTATTAGAGCTAAATTGTCTGTACTTGCTTCTGCCCTCTACTCAAGTCAAATTCAATGTACTTACTTTCTTTGTGTGTCTAAATTATTTGTTTAAGAAAGCAGTCCCTAAATGTATCTTAAAACCTTGCCTCCACTATCACAGTACAGCATTCTATGAAATTTTGTGTGGAAAAGATAATTAAAGTTTCTCCGTACTTTACCTACAATTTCCCAAGTGTCATTAACCTATCCATACAGTTCATCCATAGAATAATTATATTTCTGCGGTTACTGTTAAAGACTATATCTTCCATAATTATTTAATTGACAATTGTTGAAATTCAGAATGCTCAAAGTATTCTCAGAGATAGTCAATTTGGATCTTTATAGGGTTAAGAAAATTATTGTCAAACATGAATTCTGAGAAAGGGCAGAATATAACTTTTTTAATTACTTAGTAGGAATAAGTGCTGAAAACTACAAGAAAATAAGATCATGAAATAAGAACAGTTAAATGGTGTGTGGCTAACAAAGTATCAGTATCACAGAGGAGTAAGGATAAGGAATATAAGCTTTTTCTGTGAAGGTTTGTATTTTTTCAAGATTTTTGTTTTGTTGTGTTATTGCGTCTCTCCTAGTTCTGACAATAATTCATACTCAGAAAGTTAATGATAGTATCAATTTATTAGTAAACTTTGTTACTCTATTTATATCAAATACTTAGGGGAATTATTCCTGAAAGCCAGAAAATGTTTATCAAATAAGCCTGGCAACCACCCAACAAACATATGCCCTAATTTAAAAAGCAATTTTTTAATTTGCAGATTTTATACTTATTAATAATTTAGTTAAGAACTTTGAAATAAGGTAAACTATAATAATAACTATTTTAGAGAAGAATAAACCACCAAAACTTAAGATATGTAATTCTTAAGTCATTCAATAAGTTGAAAGACCTATCAATAAATAGTATCACTTTTCGGTGTCTATTCAGTAGATTGTGATAAATCTTAGACCATTGGTTTGCAAGATTTTACACTGTGTTGAAAGAGGAGCTACATTATACATAGATATAGATATACACACACACATATATATAATGTGGTTCAGCATTATATGTGTTGACAGAGGAGCCACATTATATATATTATGTTACATATATATTGTATATATTATGTGGCTCCTCTGTCAATATAACACATAAATGTGTATAATATTTATACAATATATAATTTAGTGCATATTATTATTTATTGAAATGCCAACATGAATTTTAAAACTGTGATCTGTTTTGCCACCTAATATTAATAATAAATGTTTAAACATTTATTGTCAGCAGGTAAAAAGAAAGCCATAATTTCTACTAATCCTATTTTTTCTAAAGTAGTTTTGTGTTCTCAACAATTTTCTTTAATTCTGGGATGGCAGTGGTGGGGGTGCTTTTTGTCTCTCTATTTTTCTATTTATTTCTTTTGCTTTCCTTTGGCATACCTTCTGAAAATCTTAGTGAAATTGATAACTCAAAAACAAAAGTATTGGAAGTTATCAAATGAGATAAACAATAACATATCACATGCACTTATTTCTCACAACCTCTCATGATTTCTTCAATGATTCTTATTGAAATCACTTTTTCTTCCTAACCATTACAACATGCAACTGTTAAATTATTTAAAAATTAAATACATTATTAAAAACTGTACTGGGAATTTTTCTTAAAGGAGTAGAACTTTTTAATAGATCTTAGAGAACCTAAGCAAATAGAACTTTCCATAAGTTCACATCAACATTCTTTTTGTTGTTAAAGGCAACAATCAGTGATAACATTGGCAGCTAATCACATAACAGTGAAGATTTGACATCCACCTCTGACAGCACATTTTAACTTCCATTTATTACTAAGACATCAGCTAACAGAGATTGGAAGGGACAGTCTACCTCTTCCACCCCTACTTTAGTGTGTTACAGAAAAAGAAAATTGATTTAAGTGACAAAAGCTTCAAATACTGTTATTTTACCCAATGGTTAATGGATTCTAAATCTGTGCAGAGAATCATCTCAGTGTTTAATTCTAAACAGCATTCTCACCATAAAAATGTGACTCCTCTGTCAGCACAACACAGACCTCCTATGGAAGATTTTTAAAAGAACCATGCATAGAGCTGCAAATATTTCATTTTAACTTCCATACCATCCCATGCTGTGATGTTTTCCTTGTTCCTTATGTGCAGGTCAGTCTGCATATTTCCCACAGAATTCCCGCAGAGGACCTTTGACATGTACACAAAGTTATAAAAACATTTGGTTGAGCCAGGATACAAAATATGGAGAAACATTCCAAGACTTTACACAGTAAAATCCTATTAAAAGAGTTACAAAGGGAAAGCTGATTATCTTAGTGAGAAGTTGCCTTTATTCAATGTCTTCATTATATGTCTTTAAATGATGTTTCCACAAACACCAGTGGAAACTCCAATTGGTAACTTAAAATGAAAACACACATATTTAAACATATTTTCTTTGCCTTCTTTGGTGGCCTAAGATGGTAACAACAGAAAGACTGTGTCTTGAATCATGTTGGGTATGGAGAATAGTACCATATCTTCTGAATACACAGTCAACAGTATTCCTTTTCTTAAAAGCTACTCTGGAAGTAAGTGAACTTTAGTGTGAACAAAAACTACAGGGGCAGCAGTTACTAGTTGATGTTTATTATATGGCTCTTTGGTTCATATTATTGAAACAAGTATCTTTTGTAAGTGAATATATCAATTAATTAATTGTGGCGGTGTAAGCCAATACTCCAGTTCTATCTGTGAATATACAAGGATGTATAAAATATGTTATAATTGGAAGGCACACAAGATTTGTTTAGGAATCTAAGTTCCTGGACTGGAAGTAATATATTTGGATTACAGCTGATTCTGCTAATCTTCAGTTTCAACTTTTTAACAAGGACAGTATTCACAGACCGTCTTAGTGATCTATTTGTCTATTTTTATGCTGAATACAAGTGACATTTAAAAAATAATATTGATTTTTCAAAACAGTTTTAGATTTACAAAAATTTGAAATATAATACAGAGAGTTCCCATATACACACAGCTAGTTTCCCCAATACTTTGTATCTTGCATTAATATGGTACATTTGCCACAATTAAATAACCAATATTGATACAATGTTATTAATTGAAGTCCATACTTTTTTAAATGTAAATACTATTTTTAGTGAGGAGATATTGGAGGCCCTATGAGGAGTGGAGAAAGCTATGGGAATTATGAACTAAGCTTGAATTAGCATTCATTTTCTAACATACTTTGTCTCTTTATTCACTTTCTGGCCTCAAGTTCCCTATCAGTAAAATTAAAAGATTGAAAACTATGAACTCCATTCTGCTTCCTACTTGTAAATTATCTAGTCAGATAATTATTTACAACACATTCACACAATAGAAATTTAATAATACACTATTTAAACAAGTACATTAGATAATGTTTTTCTTGTTTTTCAAAAATAAGACTATTAGAAATGACCTCATGGGAGCTTTTTGTCAACCCACTTACCTTTAATCAAATTATCTCATTCAGTAAATATTATATATCAGGTACTTTCAAGGCACCATCGTTAAAACTATTAATAACATTGGCAAAAACTCCTGCTCATGGAGCTTACATTCTACTGAAATAATTTAGAATAATGCCCAATAATTTTAGAAAAGTTGCATCTATATCATATAATTTATTTGGACTTCAGAGAATACAAATGAAGAAAAAAAGACATCCCAATGAAGGAGAAGGAGATTATTTGAGGTTATAAATAATAATTCTGTGGTAAAATACGACTAAGAGAAACTAAAAGCAAAAATAATTCTTCCCCCATTCTTTCACATACATTTTAAAAAAGAAGAAAAATACAATTAGAAGTATCTTTTATCTATTTGGTCAATCTCAGTTTAGAGTGGTTGTTCGGTTGTACTTCTTAAAAGGACTTCTTTTCACTATTAAACTATCTTGGTTGGGACAATATATTATATGTTTAACCTACCAAAAATGTAGCCAAAATGTAGGAAGTCAGATGCAAATGCCTTAAACTTCGCATTCGGGAATCTACTGTGTGTGTAAATAATCATGGGCCACTGGATAATTACAAGCAAGTACTTGATCAGTTTTAACTGATAGTGAGATAATTCATTTGTAATGATCATATATATATATATACACATATATATATTAATTAAAACTATTTGTAAGGCTTCCAGCAGCGTTTCCCAACTCCCTCCCTATTTGCTGCCAGTCCACCGCCATCATGGTTCCCATGCGCGCTCCTGTCCGGGTCCGCTCTCCCTGTAGCCATAGCATCCCCACTTGGCTGAAGTTGACATCTGGATATATAAAGGAGCAGATTTACAAACTGGCCAAGAAGGGACTGACTCCCTCACAAATCAGTGTGATCCAGAGGAACTCATATGGAATTGCACAAGTACATTTTGTGACAGGCAATAAAATCTTGAGAATCCTTAAATCTTCAAGCATCTTGAGAAGAACAGAAAGGATAAGGATGCTAAATTCTATCTGACTCTGATGAGAGAACCAAATCCACTAATTAGTTTGATATTACAAGACCAAGGAGTTCTCCCTCCCTGTTTGGACAAATTTGGAAGTATAAATCCTCTGCAGCCTCTGCCCTGCTTGCATAAATTTGTCTATGAACTCAAGCAATAAAATCATTATTTAACTAAAAACGACAAAGAAATGAACAAAAAAAAAATCCTATTTGCAATTGTAAAAGTCTTACAAATGTATAAAAAATGTACAAGGAAATTGACACAAATCATGTGATTCATATCATTCACTTAGCTTGGAATGTGTATCATTCCAGGGTTTCTAAATTTTTATATATATTTTTATTGTATGCACATACATATAGACACTACAATTCGATTGCTGGCCCTGAGTGGATGTGGACAAATATTAGAAATAGCAAGACCAGAAAAGTACTATTACAAATGTTTTGATTTAAAAAGGAGGGATTGGAATAAGCATTCAAAATAGAAATGAAGGAACAAGAATTTCAAATACATTGAGTAGGACACACCAATAGAATTTAAGAGGATTATTTAATATGGAAGCCTAAGGAAAGAGAGAATTCCAGAAATATTCCCATGTTTCAGGATTGGGTGGCTAAGGATTCTTTGAATGAAAGGATATGATGGAAAATGATATACAAAATAAGAAGTGCTCATTGATTGATTTATTCATTCAAATTGAGCTATATAGTGAGGCTTTAACATCATCTATTCCTTTACATATTCTTACAGTTCTTAGAGTGCCAATCCTGTGGTTTGTGGTTACTGATTGGCTCAAATCATGCATAACAAAGTCATATTTTATGGCAATTTATTAGTTTTTAAAATTACTTTCAAACATGATCTTACACCTTTATTTAGAAACTGGATTTCTCTGGATTTTAAATGAAAACTTGTCAGTAAAATTAACAAATCATGTTCTGACTTAAACCAATTAAAAACAATGTTTTACAGAGTGTTCTTTTAGTTTTCTCAAAGCCTAGTTCTCTGAATCTGTTCTGTGTTTAGCTTGAAAAAGCAAATTGTTGGAATTCGGGCATTACCACCTGTGACACCACCACACCACCACCGCTTTTAGTTTTCTACATAAGGTGACTAAGGATAATATTAGATTGGAAGCCGATTCACTCAGTGCACAACAATGTGTGGTGTACCGAGGAGCTAGAACATTCACTGACCACCTTACTAAGCTCATTGGCTGCCCCATGTCTTGTCTTACAATGGAGAGAGAGTGATTAATAAGATCAACATGATAGCATACTCTTTGTATAGATTGAAGAAGTTTGTCAGTGCTGAGTTTATGAGAGAGTAGCAGGCCTCTCTGATCCCTAGCCCACATGTCTGGTGTCCTTTCATAAATATCTTCCCTCTGCATAAAGTTTAATGAAATATTTTCCAGATAATAAATGAAACTTAGATATCATGACCCTTTGCAAAATATGACCATTCTTCTTCCACCTTCCTGCAACCCTCCATAGGGAGTGAAAGCCTCTAGAAGGCATCCTGTAATGCTGAATTTCCAGGTAGTCTGCAAATGCTGGAAAACCTGAGGAGAAGAACACCATATCTACAACATAAACTACAGAAAGCTATGCTTCTCAGGTTGCCATTTTTGTCTAATTCAGTGTTTCTCTCACTTTAACATTTATCTCTTTTCTTATTCTATTTCCTTTGAATTTCTATTCAATCACAAAAGTTTCCAAAATTTATCTTTCCTAATGTGTCCCTAATGTAATAATTTGCTAAAAGTAGGGGAAACAAATAGTATATATGATGACTTTCTTGTTTTTTCTATAAAAAAACTTGAATATACATACATAAACTCAATTTTATTTTACTTCCTGTGAGAGAAATCTAGTTGATTTCTATGGCTCCTGATTCAAATGCAAAATTATATCTTTTTACCAATAATGAACTACATTTGTCTCTCTCTGGAGCTTAAACATGGGACATGTAAATGAAACTGTTCTGAAAATTTTTCTTTCCCTAAGGCACTGAATGAGATATAATTGTTCTGATGATCAGAGCCCAAAATATTCAAGTTTGAATAAATTTCCTTGATTTTTGAAACTCTATCAGATGTAAATAGTAAATAATATCTGTTCATCAAATACTACCAGTTCTTCTTTCTGTTCAATTAATATATATATTTCTGACAATATGTATTTTTTTAGGCATGCTACATCATAACATATTGTAGTCAGGTAAGATTTGAGAACATCTTTAATCTCAGGAAGACTCCAATATCCATGAATATATTCATTCAGTAGTAAAATAATATTTATTAATCAACAATATGTAAAGTACATTGTAGCAGGCCACTCTAGGTAATAAAATGATATAGATGATCTGGACCCTGGTTCCAAGAAGTTGGCAATTTAATGAAAAAAAGTTAAATTGTGAAATAATTATGAGGTAAAGCATATAATAGTGTTATAAATGTCTGTGAGGACCAAACTGTCAGAGAGTTGAGTTCTGGTTAAGAAATACTAGGTGTGTCAAAGGAAATACCAGGAAGAATGTGTAGGAACCCAATAGAAAAGGAGTATTATGAGCAAAGGAAAGTGACGGAAACATTTGTTCAGCAACAAAATAACCCTTGGTAGGAGAAACTTTCTTTGTAGAGTGGTGGTTAATTCTAGTAAAAAGATTGATCTGGGCACCAAAAAACCTTGAATTTCAAAATCATGTGTCCATACACAGTTCAGTAAGCAATAAGGAACAATTAAATGCTATTGGATTTGAAGTGAGCTTCATTGATTTTAATTCTACATAATGACCTAGATATTGCTTTTAATTTAGAAATAAGTTATTATATATCAAAGGGAATAATACAATAGTACAATATAATAATAAAAATTACATCTTTCCTGTTAGAGAATCAATAGATATTATGTTGAGTAGATAAATTAATAAAAGAGGAATAACTGTAATATTTGGAATTATGGAGGTAACCACGAGAAGAACAAAAAAATAGAACCATTAAAAGGTCACTTCAGAGAAATAAAACTGGAGGTAGTAAAGGGAATGGACTGCTTCACTTCATAAATTCTTATCTGGAGGAGAATAATGAAGATATAAGTGACTCCCAAATACATATCTCCAGTACTAATATCTTCACTGCAGTATAGACTCACACATCCAAATGTTATAAGAATATAAACTTCAATGTCTCAATCTCACTAAAATATACATTCCATGAGATGGGGGGCTTTGAGTCACTAATTCCTGGTCAATTCCTGGCCCATAGTAGGTAATGAATCAGCCTTTTGCCACTAAACAGTCATCTCAAATTTAATGTGTCCATAAACAAACTCATTATTTTCCTCACCCTAGATGAGTTCCTAAACTTTTGCTCTCTAATCTCTCACAGTAGTACATGGAAAGTGACCAAAAATGTTTTAATAATAATTTAATTTAAAAAATAACATGAAGTCTTTAGACACTTTGCAACTAAAAAAATTTACTTTAAAAGCTAAGAGTCACTTTCTAAGAAAATGTCCAACTACCCATATAGTTTGACACTTTTCTTTTGATTTTGGATTGGAACTCCTCAGTGATTGGTATCAATCACTATATTTACTTGTTTTGTGATATAATAAACAAAGTGGAGTATGAAAGAAAAAGAAAAATGTGGCATATTTAGCAACTACTTTGTGACAATCAGAAAAATTTAATTATGGTTACAAAATCATTATTTTTCTCTGAAAAAGTTTTCACAGTTTTTCACATTAAATGGAATTGACAAAGTTCCTATTTCTAAGTGTGGGTATGTGGCAAAAGGCACATTAAAGCATTTTTTTTACCTTGGCATTAGAGGAAATAATAATAATCTATCTAGAACCTCTGAAAGACAATAAGATGTGTGTAAAATTTTTAAATAGAAAAAAAGAGAGAAGGAGGGACAGAGGGAGACAGTTTCCTATTTATTCCACAGCACTTTTAATTTGCCTGAGAATGAAGTCAACGTGCAAGAACATAGCAATAAAAAAATAAACAAAGAGTGGATATGAATGATATGATTTTACTCCTGGATCAAGCAAGAATTGAAACTCTGTAGTTTTTAGCTTCAAGAACCATTAAATTCTTGGTTGACTCATGCTAATTGTTTGAATTGGGTTTTCTGCAACTCTCATCATTGCAAATATTCTCACATTCATTTCTATCTTTATTGAGGGCTATTTATTATTTTCTATATGGGTATAAAAATGAGTAAAACAGATCTTGACCTTGTGAAAAGGTCTAGTCTGAGAGACAGAGATATAAACAGATAATTAAAACCTGATGCAGACATGCAGTGAAAGGAATGTGAACATTTATGGCCCTGAGGAATTATAGGAAAGCCACCTGAACTCAGTCTTAGTGGAAAGAAGCAGTTATTTGCGTGACAATAGAAAGGAAGGACAACTTTCTAGGCAAAAGAGAGAGCAGGAACAAAGGCACACAGGGAATAAATGGCACAGTGAGTGCAGCTTTGTTGTTGCTGGTGTGTAAAGCATTTCCTCTGTGCAGTTTTCTGTAATTACTTGGTCTGATTTCATGCCACTCCTTTTATCTATTACAAACATCTGCTGTTCTCCAGAATATTTTTTGTTTCATGAGTCTACCTTCCTTATAGATACTAAGCTCCTTGAAGACAAGAAAGAATGAGTTAAAAATTAGAAATAAATATTTATACACATACATTGAATTTCACTGGTCTAAATATTAAAATCTATTTCTTTTCTATTCATACTTTATCAATTTTCTGAAGAATGACTAAGTGGTCAATAAATCCAGTACTAAGAAGATTCAAAATCAGTAAGGAGAAATTAAGTATATGGTGTTTGACTTACTCAGTTATCAAGATGCTGATATTTCTGAGTTTTTTTAGAAGACACTGAAATTATTAAAAAAGCTTTATATATTTCTTTTTTTATTTGATTGCCTTTAAAAATGTTTTACATCAAGATAACATAATTACTTTGGACTGAAATATAAGGCCATAATGTTTTCTGTTCTCAACAGATATAGCTACAACTTATTAGGAAAACAAATCATATACTTGTATACATGTAGCAACTTTTAGAGAAAAGTAGCATATTCAAAAAAATTTTCACCTTGCTTTCTACTCATTTCTTCTCCTAGAACTCATAAGGAAAGTCAGAAACATGAGCTTCCCAAAACACTTAAAATTTTAATATTATATAATATCCTTCCATCATCTTTAAGAAAATAAAATATTGCATTTGTAACTCCTGGCATGTTGATGGCACATCTATAAGCATGGCTGACCCTTAGCAAAATATCGAAATCAGTAACAGCTTAAGACTCTCCTGATTTATCTTTTCATATCCTTTATATCTGTGCTTGGCCAGCTTTGTGTCTATTATTTTGCTGTGGTTTGTGTGCCTATGCTTCCAGGGCTCTATGCCCTTAATATGGGCAGGATCCAATGCTCTCTAGGTAAATTTAACTCTTCTATTCCCTGTATACTAAATATCGTCTTTCCCTCAAACCATTCTCTTAAAACCCTGTGACTGCTGGTGCTTAATGAATGTTGATTCATTAAAGGTACCAAATTTAACCAGGAAAGGAATAACGTACCATTCTCCCCCTCTTATCCACAATTTCACTTTCCATGATTTCTTACCCATGGTCGACCACTGAAAATGTTAAATGGAAAATTCTAGAAATAATATATAAGTTTTACTTTGCGAGTGCACCATTCTAAATAGTATGATGAAATCTTGCACTGTCCTGTCCAGGATGTGAACCATCCCTTTGTCCTGAGTATCCATTCTGGATAGGCTTCCCACCTGTTAGTCACTTTAGTAGCTGTCTCGGTTTTCAGATAGTCTGTCTTGGTTATCACAGTGCTTATGTTCAAGTAACCCTTATTGTACTTAATAATAATCTCAAAGCACAACAGTAGTGATACAATTCAGATACCCGAAAGAGAATCGTAAAATGCTTTCTTTAAGTGAAAAGGTAATCATCTATCATGGGTACGTACATATAGGAAAAAACATACCGTGTTTCCCTGAAAATAAGACAGGGTCTTATATTTATTTTTCCTCAAGAAGATGCCCTAGGGCTTATTTTCAGGGAATGTGTTATTTTCCCCTTAAAACCTCAGCTTACAGCATGCACAGGATGGTCAGGACCTGACAGGGGGAGCTGACCTTGTTGGTGGGGCTGCCCGCCCCTTTGCAATCACCTCTGGGATAGTAGCTGTCACGATGGGACAGATGAGAAGGGCTGCTCCTTCAAATGCATGGGTTGTGCAGATATGATGCATAGCCACACCCAACACTACATCTTATTTTCGGGGTAGGGCTTATATTACGCAAATGCTTAGAAACCCTGCTAGGGTTTATTTTATGGATAGGTCTTATTTTCGGGGAAACATGGTAATATATAGGTCTCAGCACCATCTGTGGTTTCAGGCATCCACTGGGACATATTCCCTGCAGATAAGGGGGGTTGGGACTACTGTATGTCAAACTTAAAGCTGGCTAAATGTATTATGCATCCTAGATAACACAATCTTTTAGCTCTCTTAAAATAAAAAATTTTCTCAATATGTGCCTGAAGGTGTGATATTACTGATGAAGAGTTTTAACATAAAGGCAAACAAGCAGAATAATATGGCAGAGATATTTTTAAGCACATTTTTAATATCATTTAAATCATATCAGTGGCATGATTTATTTTGGTTCTGCATGAAACTAGCCAGTCTCATTAGGTCAAAATTGAACAGTGAACTAATTTGCAGTCCCACCAAAAGTATTTAAGTGTTCCTTTCTCTCTGCATCCACACCAGCATCTGTTGTTTTTAGACTTTTTAATAAAAGCCATTCTGACTGGGATAAGTTGATATATCATTGTGGTTTTAATTTGCATTTCCCTGATGATTAGTGACCTTGAGCATTTTTCATATGTTTATTGGCCATTTGTGTTTTTTCTTTTGAGAAGCTTCTCTCTCTATGAAAAATAGTATGGAGATTAAGCAAAGACCCAAAAGTAGACCTACCATTTGATCCAGCAATCCCACTACTGGGTATTTATCCAAAGGAAAAGAAGACTTTTCATCAAAAAGACACCTGTACTCGAATGTTTATTGCAACACAACTCACAGTGACAAAGATGTGGAATCAACCCAACTGTCCATCGGTTCATGAGTAGATTAATAAAATATCATGGAGTACTACTCAGCCATAAAAACAATGAATTAATAACTTTTGCAACAATCTGGATGGAACCAGAGACCATTCTCCTAAATTAAGTATGTTAAGAATGGAAAAACAAACACCACATGTACTTGTTATTAAACTGGAACTAAGTGATGAGCACACATATGCACAGAAGGAAGTAAAACCCAGTGGAAATCAACCGGCAGGGGACTAAGGAGGAAAGAATGAGGAAAAACCTACCTAATGGATACTATGAATACCATTTGGGTGACAGGCACACCTATAGCTGGGACTCAAGCATTACAAAAGCAATCAATGCATGTAACCTAATATTCATATCTCCTTAATATTTTGAAATGTAAAAAATAAATAAGTAAATAATTGAACTGAGCATTCATATCCCCTTAATATTGTGAAATTTAAATAAATAAATAAATAAATAAATGTTGAACAGAGGAATAGAGAACATGAAAAATTTTAAGTATAATCCATACATCAAAGTATATATTGAATTTGGGAGATAGAGTTCAACTTATCTTTTTGTGTAATTAATTATTTTTGTAAATTAATATTAATGTTTTAATATGCTATTTGCTCATAACAACTAGTACTGGAAAAAACAATAATAATAATAATATTTGGTCTCTAACAAAATATGTACTGACATAGATGGATTGTAAACTACATATGACTAGATTTGGGCTGAAAAAGGAAATGGGCTTGGGAGAAGTTGCTGCTCAGACCTGATTGTCTATAAGTCTGAATCCACACCTTGATTTAAGACTTGCTAGGTGACGTCAGGTTATATTCTTTCTTTACACTATGATTTTTTTCCCATCAATTCATATCATCCTTGCTGAAATTCCAACAAGAATTCTGACCACAATGAAAGTTGAAAGCAGATGGTCAACAATTCATAAAATCACTGCATGTATCCTAGAAGGCAGTTATTAAATCACTCCTCACACTTCTCCTTTACAATCAAACAATTGAAATCATTTCATTGCTTCTTTGGAATTCCAACTTTCTAATCATTTATTCTTATTTCTATCTTTTGAGCCCTCTATAAATTCTTCAGATTTCAATAATCCAAGGTTTGACACACTGTTTTAGTATTAAACTGATAAATGTAAAATGTAGTTGAAGTTTTATCTTACAATTTTTAACTAGAATAGCCTTGTTTTTTATAGCACATTTCAGCATGTGTGAAAACTTCTAAAATAATGCTACTGAGCTGAATTATGTTCAATTCCTGTCCCCTGTGATCTCTAGTTTCTTTTCTGCCACATTCATGCCTAATTAGTCATTCTCTGTCTTGTATGTATCATGTTTTTTCTTACTGTAGTTCCTGCTTTGTACCTGACCTCAGGATTTTCATTATTTCCGACTACTCTTCCAACTTGTCAAGGTCAATTTGAATTATAATCTTCTACTCTAAAGGGCTAGCCAACCCACACATTTATTCTTCTAGGTCACTGATAAATTATATAAAACTGTACTTAATCTAGAACTTATGAAATAGTCCTTACTACTGATGTACAGCAGTTATTAACAGTACAATGTTAATTAGAAACATGCCTGTGTAGCAGCCAATTAGGTGAAGAATGCCAAGGTTATAACTCTAGTCTTACATCAACCCATTGGCTTTCCTATACTCCATAATCACAGACCATACTTCTGACCTTTGCTCACAAGTTCAATGTTTATAAAATAAATTAAATGTCAAAGAACATTAAATATCATATTACTATTTATAAAATATGACCTGCTTCACAAAGCTGATATACCTACTAGTATCAAGATACTGACTAAATATGAAGGCAAAATGTAGGCAACGAAGGCCAATAATTCAGGCTAATTATGGCTACTTAATCCTAAGGAAGAATCATAGGATGAATAGTTAAAAGAAAGAAGTCATGCAATAACTTATTTATGTCATCAGCCTTATGATTCTCATCATACATAGAATGTGGTCCTTAGAAATCTTTGTTAAATTGTTGTTTTTAATCTTTTAAGAAAATGATACAATAAATTTGCCTTCCAGATCGGCCACTATTGAGTGTACTAATTACTGAATGGGAGCTACTTTTCAGACTCTTTTTCTAGGTCCTCTTCATCTATCTGGCCTTTTAAAGTTGGATGTGTTCAGAACTTAGTGTATGAGTTTCTTCTATTTTCTATCAACCTTTACCTGTATGAATTTATCCAGTCTCATGCATTTATATAATATCTATCTATATCTCTAGATTAAACTTTTTTCTTTAACTCCTCCAAAACTTACTAATAATTCTATCCCACTCCACTTAAAATATCCTCCTTGTAATTCTTCAAATACCCAGGCATACTTATACCTTAGACATTTGTACTTGTTTTTCTATCAAATTGGAACTCTGCTACACCAGATATGAACATGCTAGCTTTGTCTCCTTTTGCAATACTCACTCAAATGTCACAGGAAGAGTGAGATCTTCTCTGAGCACCCAATTTAAAATGCCCACTCCCAAACACAACTCCCTATTCCTGTTACATGATTTAATTTCCCTTTAACATTAATATGAAAATAATATATAGTTATTTCTTAATGATTTTGACTCTCCTTACTAGACCAAAATGATTTTTTTAGATTTTTTTACTGTTGTATTTCTATTACTTAGAATGTCACTGGACATATAGCATTTCAATAAATATTGACTACAAAACATGTATTAGGACTTTATATCAGTCTATGAAGAATAGAAAGTAGTTGAAATGTATGTTCTTCAGTCAAAATAGCTGGGACTAAAAAGTCCAGCTTCACCACTTTCTAATTGTGTAACTTTGGAAAAGTCATATAAGTACATTGGTCTTTGGTTTCCTTATCTTTAAATAGAATAATGATAGTTGCTACCTGTATTAGTTTCCAAGGGCTGCTGGAACAAACTACCACAAAGTAGATGGTCTAAAATAACATAAACTCACTCTCTCATAGATCAAGAGGCCAAAAATCTAAAATCAAGGTGTTGACAGGGCTATGCTTTTCTCAAGGCTCTCAGGGAGAATCTCTTTCAAACCTCAGGTTGTGGCGACCCTTGGTGTTCCTTAGCTTGTATGGTGATGGTGCAGCAATCTAATATTTGCCTGCAATGTCACATGGACTTCTCACCTGTGTCTCCCTGGTTCTCCAATCTCCCTCTCTTTATAAGGACCCCAGTCATTGGATTTAGGACTCATCCAACATAATCCAATATGATTTCATCTTAACTAGATTATATCTGCAAAGACTCTGTTTTCACATAAGGTCACATTCAGGCCATCATAATAAAATGATAATAATGAGAAAAATAATATTAAAACAGCTAACTCTTAGTGCATACTCTATGGTAAGCACAATTGTGTAATTTACATGAGTTAAGTCTTTTAAACCTTAAAACAATTCAATTGGTTAAGTATTCTTATTTTCTCTTGATTACTAACTGAAAATAGAGACCCAGAGAAGTTAAAAAATAATTCACTCAATGTCACAGAGTTAATAAATGGTAGAGCCAGGATTAGAACCCAGAAGTCTAGTGCCAGCATTCTAGCTGTTTTTCACTATACTTCACTATCTCTCACTAATATAATCCCCTTTCATTTTCTACATTTCCTTCTAGACTGCAAATTGCATAAGAGTGGAGCATCTGCCTCTCTTGCTCACCAATGTACACTCAGGGTCTAGTAGACTTCCTGACAACCAATAGGTGTTTTAATTTTTTTAATAAATGACTGGCTATGTTATCAATAGGGTAGAAACTAATACACTCTGTATTTGTAAATAAATATTGAGCAAAAGTTTTGATCCTGATTTCTCTCTAAATTAGAAAAGCATAAGCCTGAAAACATTGGTCCTTGCCTGAATATTATGTGGCTATATTATCAATTGATCAACCTTGAAAACTATTTAAGGCATTTTATAATCAATAATCCATTTAGTAACTGGTGTGAAAAGATCTCTCAAATATTGATTTCAGAAGAATTACAATCACAAATGCAACATTCCCATTTGATCGTATCTCCTCTCCTAAGGTATTTTATATTCCTTCATTTTAGCATTTCTTTATACTAGGAATAATTATTTCTCTAATCATTGAGCAGTATTGCACATTTGAATTGCTCAAATCTTTTTAGGTGATTTTCAAATATAAAAAAGTATAATATGCCTTTGCTATGTGCTATAAGCAAAAGTATTATTCATTATACCATGCTGTGCCTCCTTCTATTACTTTACATCAAAAAGAATAAATACATGTAAAATACCTACTGGTTCAAAATCTCTCAAATTATTAGAGCATTATCTTTAGATATGAAGTAAATTGCTCATTCTAAAAATATTATTTTGGTAATGCATAATATTGGCATTACAAGTAATAGATATTACATATGAAGATACATTTAAGTGTATCTACATGTACTCTGCATCTACAAAATAATATACAAAATACTCAAGATTAAATAAGAGCCAATACACAAGAATAAGAAGGAGAAAAGTAAGTATGTATTTACTTGCAGATAACATGATTAAAAAGAATAGAAAAATTGAACAAAGTAAAGATCTGAGAAACAGATCTTTCTATATATGAAAATTTATGTATAACAGAGGTAGTAAGAACACAATGGAGGATGGGGTCTTCAACAATTTTGCTAGGAATATTTGTTTCTTATATGGAAAAAATAGATCCACTGCCATGCATTAAAATGGATTAGAGATACGTATATGAAAAAATTACATGATGAAAACAAAACTTTAAAATCTAAAACAGGCTGTTTTAAAAATTCTTTATGATGAAAGGAACCATGAGCAAAGCTAAAAACTTGCTAAGGGGTGCACAGGAAAGTTTACAATACATGTAATAGCTTAAAAATAGCACCTCTATACATGAATATACCTTTACAATGATTCTTTCTTTAACACATATTTATTGTTTTATATCAGACACTTTTATAGGCTCTTTGGATAGAATAGCAAATAAAGGAAAAAGCGATTTTAACTTTTTGGGGGTTTACTTCTTAGTTAAGAGAGACTGAAAATAATACATAAGCAATGTATTTTGTTGGGTGGGGAAGGGGAGAGGAGTAATGAGAATGGAGAGTATGAGGTTGGGTGATGATTTGCAATTTTAAGCTGGGTGATCAGAGTGGGCCTCATTGAGAATACTACTTCTGAGCAAAGACTTATGAAATTGTGGTATTGGCTTTTCATATACCAAATTTTCTGGCAAACAAAAAAACTGTTGCAAAACCTCTAACGTTGGAACTTGTTGATATATTTGAGTAATTAATAGAACCCAGTGTGGCTGGAGTGAATGGAGGAAGGAGGTGAGTAATAGTTGAGATGTCACAGAAGGTAATGGGGACAAAGTCTAAGCTATGTAAACCCTCGTAGGGATAGGGCTTTTACACTGAGAGAATCAGGAGCCTTTGAAGAGATTTGCTCTGATCACATATGGGTTGTGTTTTAAGAGGAAGAAAATTTCAAATAACACTATCACACAGTGAGCAAAGGATATAAATGAGCAATTCACAAAATAGAAAAACAACTTAGTTTATAACCATATATTTAATTTTAAATTTACTTTATTTCAAAATGTTTGAGATTCAGCTAACAAGTCCTCAGAAAAAAATGCATAGCTTTAAGTGGTTTTGTTAATAAATTAAACATATGGATATACCGATTATCTTAATTTAATTATTCCACAATGAAAACATATAAATATAAATTTTAAATACAACTTTTTATTCTCTTGATGTAAAAGTTATACAGATGACTATTTATTGCCTTTTAAAATTTTGAGGTCCATTAACATGAGTTTATGTTTTTGTTGTCATAATGGCTGAGCCCATAGATACTTGGACCACTTCTGAATTCTTTTTCTTCCAATTAAAGCTGTGGGATCTTGAGCAAATAACTTCTCAGGCATTAGTTTCTTAACTTATAAAATGGAAATTATATTAGTACATATTCTAGGGTAGATATGAAAATTAAATGATTTGATGTGTATATCATATTTAGAATAGTACTATACATAGTAGGTGCTCATAGTGATTGGTATTATTTTTATTATATAACTTTAGATATAATGAATATATTTTATATAATTTATTACATGATAAATTGACTGCATGAACCAAAAAGAATATTGTTTATTTACTTAAATTTTCTCTACTTCATCTTTCAAATTATGTGAAAGATATTTTAAGATTCATCATTATCTCTAAGAGATTGTTTTATTTAGTTTTTGCCATATTGATCACCTTTTCTTTTTTGCCAATTATACCATTTGTTATTGTAAAATATTCTTTATTAGCTCATATAGCAGGTTTGGTTTGAAGTCCATCTTGTCAGATTTTAACATTGCTACTCTTGATTTATTTGAAATTATTTTTTCTGATATATCTTTGTCTACCCTTTTTTTCCAGTGGAATTTTAGTGGAAGAGTGGAAAAGATGCCAGATTAATTCAGTCGATTTTTTGCTCTGTTAAGAACATTTTAACAATGCTTTTCTTCATATTTCAATAGACATGTTTTAACAAATGTTATTTTACCTATATATTTAAATTAAATGTTTACTGAGCCCTATCTCATGTTTCTAGGGAATTTTTACTTCCACACTTTCCTATTCCCCCCTTAATTAATGCCTGTTTGTTAACTCAAATTTGAAATTTAGTTTCAGACTATTAAGTTTTTCTTACAGACTTTTCTTTCAATTATATTAATAACAGTCTTATTATAATTTCAAATGATATTATTACCAACAAATTTTATGTAACTATATAATTTATTAGATTTGTCATTTATGATCTTTTGTACTGTTTGTTTCCCTATCTTGAAATACATCTTCAATTAGATTTTCATTTTGTTGGAGAATTTCCTTTGGAAGGGTGGATGGATTATATGTTTTCTGAGCCATGGAATGTGTAAAAATACTCAAGAGCTAGACTGCCTGGGTTTAATATCAGCAATGCTTCTTCCTAGCTTATGTAACTGCGTAGTCGTTCAATTTTCTTTTCTGAAAAATGTGGGATTTAAATAAAGAAATATTTGTAAATCACTTAAAACACTAGGTATCAAAGTAAACAATATGCCAGTTTATGGTTAATATTGTGAAATATTTCAGAATCTTATATCTTCCAGTATTGCTGATAATCAACTGAATATCAGTCTCACTCTCCTTTTTATAGATAATGTGCTCTCTTATCTGGAAACTTTAAGATTCTCTTTGTACTAGAGTCATGGACTGAATGTTTGTGTCACCCTAAATGTCATATATTGAAGCCCTAACTCCCCTCTCAGTGTGGCAGTATTTGGAGAGTTAGCCTATAAGGAAGCAATTAAGATGAAATGAGGTCATATAGGTGGGGCACTGATCCAATAGGATTAGTGTCCTTATAAGAGGAGACACCTGAGATCTCTCTCTACCCTCTCCTCACACACATGCACAAAAAAGTCATGTGGGCACACTGTAAGATGACAGCAGCCACCTATAACCCAAAAAAGAGGTCTCAAAATGAAAGCTCCTTTATCAGTATCTTGATCTCAGATATGCTAGCCTCAAGACTGTCAGAAATAAATTTCTATTATTTAAGCCATTCTGTTTGTGGTATTTTGATATGGCAACCTGAGCAGATTAATACAGGTAGCAGTTAAGAAAAACTCTAGGGTATGTCTCATTCTGTGTCTTAACACTTAGTGAACCATGTTGATATGACTACTCAAATCATTCAAATTTTATTTTATTACTTTCCATCCATCTACATCTTCTATTTGTAACTATCATAATTTTTCCCATGTTTGTCTCTTTTCTCATGTTTTTATCTTTCTCCTATTTTTTTTGTTTTGTAATTTTACCCCATACTGTGAGGTAATTCCTTTATTTACTCTTCTGTTACTAAAAATATTTTGTTGATGCGATTTAATTTGGCATCTCGTCTGCTAAATCAAAAATTATCTAATAATCATGATGTTTTAATTTCCAAAATCATTTTGTTAGTTTCTTTGTGATATTTTCTTAAATTTTATTATTTTCTTAATTGTTCTATTTCCTGTTTTTTAATATTACATTTTCCTCTATACGAACCCTCTTGCCATTTGTTTGGTTTGGTTACTATCTTCAAGCTGCTGAGCTTCCTTAAATAGTATGGGCCTGTCTGAGTTCTTTTAAGTTTTTTTTTTTCATTCACATTATATCACTGGGGTCTCTGAGCCATTCAGGGACTGGAATATTAGTTGGGTTTTGGGAGAATTTGCTTCCTCTGTCAACCAGAGTTAATGGTTTGGAGGTTCACCTTTCGATGTGGATCATCTGTGTAAAAGAGGGCTGTAAACCAGGAAATGCCAGAATTTCTTGATATATAGAATTAGACCAGGTCACGAGAGTAGAACAGTGTCTCTGGAGGGCAGCAAAAATGAGTGGGAATGTCGGGTTTCACTAAAGGTTACATTAAATGTCTTGATAGAGGCAGCTCTTGATGTACTGATGGAGATCTGCTTGACTCAGCCATGAAGGAACTTAAAATAGTTTCAGAAATGGAAATTTTTCCACTAAATGTGCCATAGCCTGCTAGGTCTGTCATACTTCTCTCCATACTCATAATCTCCTGCTTTAAAAAACAAAACTAAATAAAACAAAACAAAAAAACTAATAACCAGCTGCACCAAGAAGTCTCAGAGATGTGGGAACTTCAAACAAAGGTTGTAACATACTTTATTAATTTAGTTGTCTCTTCAAGAAATTGAAAAACATTAGTCCATCAAAAGACATGTTAGTTATTAATAATATTTTAGAAGAAACAAGCAGGGGAAGCACATGATGTCCAGTGGGTCTTGGGTCAGTATTTGAAATAATTCCTTAGGTAAGAGGGAGCCATAAAAACAATACGCCATGATAAAGTAAAGATCCAGTTCACGCCTTGGTCAGTGGCTACTGAAGAAGTGTACAAGAAGACCTCAAAAAGTTCATGGAAAAATGGAATTAAAAGATAAATTTAAAACTATAAACATTATTTCTCAATAGAAGTACCATAAAGTTTCAGACACTTTTATAAGAAATAATATCAACTATTTAGGCCATCCCTAAAGAACTGAGGCTGCTGGGAATTTAACCATGTCAACACAGTCTTTTGTACATTATTAACTGAAGAAAAATGGGTGCCCTTTATGGATTTCTAAGATTAGGAAACAAAAAGAAGCCAAATCAGGACCGTAAGATGGATGCCTACTGATTTCCCATTAAAACTCTTAACAAAATTGCACTTGTTTGATGAGAAGAATGAGCAGGAGCATTGTCGTGGTGGAGAAGGACTCTCTGGTGAAGCTTTCCTGGGAATTTTTCTGCTAAAGCTCTGACTAATTTTCTCAAAATGCTCTCACAATAACAAAGTCATAATAAGCTGATGTTATCATTCTTTGGCCTTCCAGAAAGTCAACAAGCAAAATAACTTGAGCATCCCCCAAGAAACTGTTGCCATGATCCTTGCTCTTGACTGGTCTACTTTTGCTTTGACTGGACCACTTCTCCTTCTTGGTAGCGATTGTTTTGTGTTTTGTTTTCAGGATTGTACAGGTAAAGCCATGTTCTATCTCTTGTTACAGTTCTTCAAAGAACTGTTTCAGGATCTTGATCTCACTGAAAATTTCCATTGAAAGCTCTGTCTTGTATGCAGCTGATCTAAGTGCAATAGTTTTAGTACCCATCAAGTGAAAAGTTTGCTCAACTTTAATTTTTTAGTCAAATTTGTGTAAGCTGAACCAATTGAGATGTGTATAGTATTGACCATTGTTTCTGCTATTAATCATCAGTCCTCTTCAATTAGGGCACGAACAAGATAAATTTTTCCTGACAAATTGATATGCATGGTCTGCCACTTGCAGGCTTCATTTTCAACATCATCTCATCACTTCTTAAAATGATTTAATTGGAAAACTGCTGATTTCTTTGGGGCATTGTCCTCATAAACTTTTCATAAAGCCTCAGTGATTTCACCATTCTTACATCCAAGCTTTGCCATAAATCTGATGTTTGTTTTTGCTTCAATTTTAGGAGAATTTGTGTTGTTTTGATAGGGGCTCTTTTCAAACTGATGTCTTATACTTCCCAATGCCTCAAACTATATCCTGTTCAGACGAGTTATAACAAGTTAGTATGAGTTTATTTTGGTGCAAAAAAATGTTGAAATCCATGCATAGTTTTTTCATAATATGCATTTTTCATGAACTTTCTGAAATCCCTTAGATGTGATTGAGCATGTTTGTGTATATTCACATGTACATGTGTGTGATTATGTGTGGGTAGGTATGTTTGAAAGAGAAATCTAATATTTCTAATATTTTGTTTTACTTTTAGATATAATCAACTTGCTTTTTATTATAAAAAGGTTCAGATAAGTAAAGAGTAGATTAGAAGTAAATAAAATAGGAGTTTAAATATTCAAATTATATAATATAACACACAGCCATTATGTCTTACATATACAGTTCTAAATATTATTTATTGAGCTATTTAATCAAGGCTCTCTCCACCTGACTCCCATCTTCTGGGACTTAGCAGTGTTTTAAGCCTTAGCTATAATACAATTCCATGTGGACATGGGCCTATTTTGCAATTACAGTACCTTATCTCAAGATGCTGCATGTCTCATTCACGGTTTCAGGATGCTTTGTGGGACCCACTATGTATTCACATATGTTTTGGAAGTGCAGGTTTACAGCTCTGAAGGTAATGCTAAATTAGCACGAGGGCAGACTCTCTTTCATCCTTCAGGTAACAATTTTAAGGTGCATTCTGTACTGCTCTTCAAAAGTTCCTGGTAGGATTAATTCACAGTTGGCCACAGAAGAGAACACAACTCAATGGCACACCTTGGCATTATCTCTCCTTCTTTACCTGTTTCACTCTTTTCACAGCTGTTCACTGAGCTCACATCCCCAAATAAATTTTCTTTCTGAAAACTTGTGTTATGTTGTGCTTTCTAGGGAGGGTGAATGTCAGGCTAAGATAATTCATTCTTATTATGAAAATATTATATCCAAATATAATATGTATAAAGAAAATTGAATGTGAAAGGAAAAATAAAGTACCCATAATCCTGTAAGACAGTGATAATAACTGTTACCTGATTTTTTTCTATGCAATTTGTGGTAAATTTATTATTAATATTTTCCCAGTTTATAAAATAACCTTTTACAACATGTGACAACATTTTAATTTTATAAGTAAAATTTAATTAATATGTTTATTAAAAAGCATTGTGCATATTCGTACCATACATTTTTAGATATTCAGCATTTGGGTCAAGATCTGATTACATATAAGTTCTTACACATATTGTAAAATTGTTCTCTTGAAATGTATCAATTTATCCCCACTTGAAATTTATAAAAGAGCTCATTTAAAGCCCTCATTTGCCAACACTGAGTATTATATTTTATTCTTTTAACAATTTATGGATCATAAAATGGCATTTCATTCATTTAATTTGAATATCTGTAAAAACTGAACTATATTTTAATATGCTTTGTGAGCATTTCAACTTTTCCTTTTTCATTTTACTCCAGTTTATTTATGTAATTTGTCTCTTATTATTATAACTAAAATAGTCTTAACTGAAATAATCAGTTCATCTCATTTTATTTTCAATTTGATTTTATGCTTACTTATTTCATTTTTTAATCTCTGGATTTATGCCAAATTAGACTATGATCTCTCTACCCTTTTCCCCCCATTGATTAAAAGGATGTAAACTCTCCTCCCGCCCAAAGGGTGGTTATGTTCATCCTTTCTACAACCATATATGTTTCATTTTCCTCTAATATTCAACTTCATGGAAGAAACAACACCTATAGACTGTGGTAAAATAAGATGAGGACTAGAGTATGCTTTTGATTCTCCCCATCCCCTTTCTATTTAGAGATTTCATAACATAGAACTGTTCCTTTTAAAACTTGTGCTATACTCTCTTAATCCACTCATGAATTGATGGGCATTTGGGTTGATTCCACATCTTTGTGATTGTGAATTGTGCTGCAATAAACATTTGAGTGTAGGTGTCTTTTTGATAAAATGACTTCATTTCCTTTGAATAAATATCCAGTAATAGAACTGCTAGATTGAATGGTAGATCTACTTTTAGTTCTTTGAGGAATCCCTATACTGTTTTCTATAGAGATTGTATTTAATACTAATTAGCAATCCCACCAACAGTGTATAAGCATTCCTTTCTTTCTGCATTCTGACTCAAGCATTACAAAAGCACTGCTTGTAACCAAAAACATTTGTACCCCCATAATATTTTGAAATAAAAAAATTTGTGATACATTTTTTTCCATAGATAGATTTTATTGGCTAACATAGTGTTTTTTTTTTTT
>VBSM01000361.1:48473200-48491948 GCA_008086735.1 Cheirogaleus medius
TTGCCTAGGCCTATGTCTAGAAGAGTATTTCCAATGTTTTCCTCTAGAATTCTAGTAGTTTCTCGCCTAAGGTTCAAGTCTGTTACCCAGCGTGAGTTGATTTTTGTGAGAGGTGAAAGGTGTGGGTCCTGTTTCAGTCTTCTACATGTGGCTATCCAGTTTTTCCAGCTCCATTTATTGAAAAAGGATTCTTTTCCCCAGTGTATGTTTTTATCTGCTTTGTCAAAGCTTAGATGGCTATAGGAGGATGGTTTTATATCTGGGTTTTCTGTTCTGTTTCACTGGTCAATGTCCCTGTTCTTGTGCCAACCTAAGTTGTTTTAATTACGATAGCATTGTAGTACAGTTTGTAGTCTGGTAAATTGATACCTCCCATTTTGTTTTTATTGCCTAGGATTGCTTTTGCTATACGGGGTCTTCTCTGGTCCATAAGAAGTGTAAAATTATTTTTTCTATATCTGTGAAAAATGATGATGGTATTTTAATAGGGATTGCATTGATTCTGTAGGTCACTTTGAGTAGTATAGATATTTTAACAATGTTGATTCTACCGACCCATGAGCATGGTATGCTCTTCCACTTGTTTACATCCTCTGCTATTTCCTTCTTGAAAAAGGAAAATAAAAAAATAAACGGTGTCCTAGTTCTCCCTGTAGAAATGTTTTACCTCCTTAAGGGTGTGAAAGACCTCTACAGGGAGAACTATGAAACTGTTTATTTTTTAATTTTTTTTATTTCAGCATATTATGGGGGTACAAATGTTAAGGTTACATGTATTGCCCATGCCCCCCCCTTGAGTCAGAGCTTCAAGCGTGACCATCCCCCAGATGGTGCACATCTCACTCATTATGTATGTATATACCCATCACCTCTTCCCCCTCCCACTGTTTTATTTAGATATTATTTATTTTAATTTTTTGTCTATTATATTTATTTGCTACTTACTTTCCATGACAGAAAAAGAGAAAATTCCACTTTCTTATTTTAAATAATTGCAATAAATTTTTGTATTATGTATCAATGTTTTTCTTCTCATAGCTAAACATTGTTTAAATCACTCATTTTTTTTTTTAGACAGTAGATTCATTTTTTTGAAGCAAGTTTTTCAACATAGCACATTTTCATTTCTAGGAAAAAAACCAAATGGAACTTAGTCACATTTCCAGGGACAAATATATTCATGTTGTATTGTGATTGAACAAGATATTTAATTACAAAGTGATAAGTGACCTTTGGAAACTGCAATTAAAGTTAATTTGATATGATTAATAAGCCAAATAGAGGAGGATGAATTGAGTGTAAAGGACTCCTTCTATGGTGATTAAATACATACAGGTATTTTTTAGGAATGATATCTATTCATTCTTAGAACTGAAATTACTTACAAATGAGAATTAGTCAAATTCTTTTAAAACGAGTGGTATGTTAAATGTTCCATTTTATTTGTATAAAATATTTGTTTAATTTTACCATAAATAAAAATACAAAAAGGAAATAATTGCTTTGCACACAGTGTACTTATACTAGGATGGACCACAGAGATTCTGTGTATAGAACCCAGAATCTAAATATTAACTATATTCTATCCATTAATTTGATCTGGGAATAATTGGATACTTAGTTGATAAAAACTTTGGAATACAGAGTTGAAAATGATGCCTCTTTAGTAGGTTTCTGTTGGGGCTCAGAATACAATACCCCAAATTATGGTGCTTTGACATCTGAACTAAAGCAACGACAAGGTCTCTCTGACCATTCTCCCAGCCCCCTGACCCCACCTCTTCTGTTTCTCATGTAACCCCCTGTCTCTCCCAAAGCACAGGATGATGCTATTCTCTAATACTCCCTTATCTGCATGAGAACTTGACTCACCAACGAGAACATAATTGCCTTCCATTCCCTTTCTGAAGTATCATTATCTATCTCAGAGAAAGAAAACTGAGGAATGCAACCACACTTGGACAGACTTTTTCACAAAATATCTGCCTCTATGGATCATTCAAATTCCAAAGAGCATCATTAATAAGTTAATTTCTGTTTCCAAGTTTCATTCATTCTCCCTAATAATCATTCACTATCTTCCAAAAGAATTATCTACATTATATATCTCCCCCATCCCCTATGAAAAAGGGTATATAAACATCTTTACCCCACTGGGTTATTGGGTAATCATTCTTTTGCAATTCCCCTATGCTAGGCATGTTATATAAACCTCCTATTAGTCTGTCTACTGGCAGCTCATCTTCAGCAACCCTTCAGAAGGTGGAAATGAAGCTTTCTCTTGTCTACTACACTTTCGTTTTGGTGTGTATCTAATTTGATAAGCCTACTGGGATTTTATTTTGCTTATTTTAGATTGACAAATTTAAAAATATTTCAGGTAGGAAAATTATGGACTGAGAATAGAAGAAAAAGAAATATCTTTAGAAAAGGAATCTTTCCCCTCCAGGTATTCAGAAGTCAATTACAGTAGCCCCATTAAGCTTCAGAAGACCAAGAAATTAAAAAAAGAAAAATCTGGTAGCAATCATGTTAGGCAATCATAAGAACCTCAAGATGTGGGTGGAGTTGAGAACAGTAAGTCACACCATCTTTCTTGTTTTATAATTTAATCTTTTGGTGCACAGAACCAGGAGGCACTTGCATTTGCTAAGAGAACATTTTGTTGCTTTCTTGTACTGTGAAAAATACAGACATTAACTAAATAATATTTTAGCAAAATAAAAGATCTAAGGTTTTTTTTTGTTTTTTTTTACAAATTCATGTTTCGTGTTAATTCAGGT
This sequence comes from Cheirogaleus medius, assembly GCA_008086735.1. Lineage (NCBI taxonomy): Eukaryota > Metazoa > Chordata > Mammalia > Primates > Cheirogaleidae > Cheirogaleus > Cheirogaleus medius. The sequence continues at coordinate 48,475,984 of VBSM01000361.1, forward strand.
AAACTTATTAAAAATCAAAGACTACAGAACAAATTTTAAGTAAAGAGAATGAAATTAGATATCTGTTCTTAAAAATCGAGATAAAACTTGAAGTTTCTACATGGATCTGGCCATTATGTTAATTTGCATATATCAAGTTTAATAATAAAATTGAGGATAAATTAATTCTAGATAAAATTGAATTTGAACTTCATAGTTGCAATTATTCCTGAACTTTTGCTGCCAGAAAGATGTTTAATGATGTTATACCGGAAGTGCCAAGTCATTTCCCAGCAGAGGGTCAGCTTTACTTCTAAGTGTGATGATAAATTGCTTTTCCCAACAAAACCACCAAGCAATACACTGGTGTCTGTCACTGCCCATATCAGAGAGAGTGTGGATTGCAGCATAGAGCAAAGATTTTCCAGAAGCCTTCAGTTAGATGGGGAGAGTAGCTATTTGCAAACAACAACAACAAAATAGAAAGCTCTTCACAGAGCATAAAAGGAAGAAAAGCTTTTGAGGAATTAAGGTGTTGAAAGTTTCACTTTAACTCAAATTCACTATGAATATATTAGTAGCATCTGTGAGACAACACAGCCACTATCATGGGGTAAAACAGTGTGGATCAAGAAACTTTATCAAAGACTGGCAGGAAAGCAATAGTAAAACTTAGGCAGTAAAGGGGAACAGGCCAACTTGACCACAAAAATGATAACTTAGTAACTGAAAACTGGTAGTATTCATGGTTTGTGCTACAACAAAATACAAAGGAAAATACTTCTCATTGAAAAGTACTAGTTTATTCCATCTCACAAATCACATTTTTCCTTAGATATCCCAAGTTTTTCATTTCAAGTATTATTGCCTGCAAACCATTGGCCAAGGGAAATCAAGATTAAAAAGTAAAAAGGAAACAGTCAGGTGCTGCTGGTGACATTACCTGAAGTGAGGTGACACAAGATCAGAAGAGTGGGCTCCACATGTGCTGACTGGTACAAATTGGTACTGACTGGTTAACACTATGGTGCTCACATGGTGGTGGTGTTCACCAGGGATTAAGGGGTTGTGGGGGTAGACTCACAACTGAGGGACTTGGTGAGCATTGTGGAGGGGAAGGGCATACCTCTAACCCTTGCTAGGGAGAGGCAAAGATATAAAATATAACCAAAATGTTTGTATTCTCATAATTTTCTGAAATAAAAAAAAGATAATACTGTAAACAACTGTGGGCCAACACATTCAATAACCTAGACAAAATAAAAAAAAATTCCTAGAAACACAATACTGGACAAGAATTAATCATGAAGAAATAGAAAATCTGAACAGACTGATAACAAATAAAGAGATTGAATCAGTAATCAAAAACTTCCCAAAAAAGAAAAGCCCAGGCCCAGGTGGTTTTGCAGGTGAATTCTACCAAACCTTTAAGGAAGAATTAGAACTCATTTTTCTCATACATTTCTAAGCAATAGGAGAGGAGGAAACACTTTCAAGCTCATTCTATGAGGCTAGAATTATACTAATACTGTGTTATACAAAGACATCACAAGAAGAATAAGACTGATACCCTTTATGGATATAGATGCAAAATTATAATAATATGATACCCTTTATGGATATAGATGCAAAATTATAATAATATACTTGTAAATTAAGCCCAGAAGCATATGAAAAGGATTATGTACTATGACCAAGTGGGATGTATTCCAGAAATGCAAGGGAGCTCAACATACAAAAATTCATCAATGCAATTTAGGAAAACATATGTTAAATCACAATATCACCATACTTGTCATGTCAGACTTTTTAATTTTAGTCACTGTAATGGCTATTTAATGGTATCTCATAGTGTTCTTAATTTGCATATCTATAATGAGTAATGCTGTTAACCATCTTTTCATAGCTTATATCTTCTTTGATGAAGAAGCTGATCAAATTTTTGTAGTTTTTTTGTTGTTTTTCCCCTAATTATCAATTACATCCTTAAAGTTCTTTGTATATTCTGGACATAGACCCTTTATCTGTTGTATGCTTTGTAAATAATTTCTCCTTAATCTGTGGCTTTTTCCTTCATTCTTTTGAGGGCATTTTTCAGAGAGGAGAAGTTTTTAACATTAATTAAGTCCAATTTATAATTTTTAATATAGATCATGCTTGGGTGTTTTATATACAAAATATCTGCATAATGCAAGACACAAAAATTTTCTCATATGATTTTTCAATAAGTTTTATGGTTTTAGGTTTCATATTTTGGTCTGTGATCCATTTGAGTCTATTTTGGCCTATGGTTTGAGTTAGAAATTGAAGTTCATTTATTTTGCATATGATATGAAATTGTTCTGAAATACCTTCACAAAATTATCTGTAAACCTTTGTCAAAAGTCAGTTTTTAAGATATACTGCAGGCCTATGGACTCTGTTATTTTCCATTAATATACTTTTTGCTGTTATAGCAATACATACAGGTTTGATTAATATAGCTTTTTAATAAATCTTTGAAACAGGAAAAAAAAAGAAATGCTAGAGATAATTTGGCAATATGTAAAAAAATATTAGTCTTTCAGATCCTCTGATGGAGCAATTTTACTTCTGGACTTAAACCTAAAAGTAATGAGGCTAGGAACAAATATTTATATATTAGGATGTTCATTGTAATTTTTAATTATGAAAATATGTGTGTGATTGTTAATTTTATATATCAACTTGACTGGGCCACAGGATGGCCAGATACTTGGTTAAACATTACTGTGGTTGTGTCAATAAGGGTGTTTCTGGATGAGATTAACATTTGAGTAGGTAGACTAAGGCTTATATCCCTCCTCAACTTGAGTGGGCTTCATCCTATCTGCTGAAGGTCTGAATAGAACAAAAGGGCTGAGTGAAGAAGAATTTGTTCTCTCTGCTAGTCTTCAAGTTGGGGCATTAGTCTTTTCCTGACTTTGGATTCAGACCAGAAATGGAACTTACATCATTGGCACTCTTGGTTCCAGGCCTTTAACCTTGGACTGGAACCATACTAGGGTCTCAAGCTGGGTTTCTTGACTGCAGACCTTAAAACCTCCAGCCTCAAAAACCATGTGAGCCAATTCCTTATAATAAATCATTCTCTCACTCTCTGTGACTGTCTATATATAAATCTATAAAGATAATTGTTCAAAAATAGGTAGTGTGCTCAGATTTACATTGATTAGCACAAACTTTTGGGAAATCTACAATCAAACCCCATCTCTCAGATACTCAATGCAGCACAGTATTTTCTCTTTAGAATCATACTCTTAAAATAGAATTTTACGTATAATACACTGGATTTTAAGTGAAGTAAGCATCTGTATTACTCCTTAAGGTATTTAAAGGATTATGTTTGCTTGACAAATTTTATACCAACTATAGTAGATTAAAGGTCACCTATAATTTGTCATTCTCTCCTGATAGGTAAAGTCTATCTAATTCTTTATCCCATTAAATCTGGACTACATCTATATCTTCTGTAATTGATAGAAGCAATAATGTGCCTGTTCTGGGACTACCCTTTTAGCAGCTTCTACTCTGTTCTTTTGGAATATAGCTGCCATGCTGTCAGGCAGCCATGTGGAGAGACCCACAAGGCAGATGATTACTCTCTCCTAAGCATCCCTCTTAAGTTTAAAACCAGAACCAACTTCCTTAGCCATAAGTTGATTCTCCAGTTTCAGGTGAGCCTCCCTAAAATAGACCACCTAGAGCAAGGATGAGCTATTCTCTCTGACTCTTAACTAAATTCTAAAATCAAAACCATGAGCAAGTAAGTGATGGTTGTGTCAACATGAACTTGTGGTTTCCAAACTATATACTGAGACACCCTGGGGTGCTGTAATCAACCCTTTAAGGGTTCCATGAGATATTTTAAATCTTAGAGGGAGAGAAATACCTGACACCTGTCAGGTAGTATATAGTTTACTAGTTTCATGCAGGTCATGGTTTCAACATTAGAATGGGCTGCAACTCTTTAAGTGACATCACATCTCCACAAAGCTGCATCTTCAAGGAGAAAATCAAGTGTTTTGTAAAAATCATTATGGAACAGATAGTCAGGGTGGTTGGTGTCCAATATGATTCCAAGGTTTAAGGATTAGTTTGTGTCCCACAGGTTTAGACTTCCTATTTGTAAGTGATTGTAATTATTTAAAAATAAAATATTTTTCCTCTATTTTATGCTTATTATTTTTCAAATGTCATTAAGTTTTTAGGACATAAACACTTATTAAGTTATGTGCTCCTAACTTTTCAATAAATAGAACTATGTTTTTTTTTTCTTAGGAGGTGCTGTGAAAAAATATACTGAGATGCTAAGGGTCAAACAAACAGAAAATTTGGGAAACTCTGCTGTAAATCCTCAGAACATGCTATTTAGTCTATAAATAAATATTTAAATTCTTGTGAAAATGTCTGTGATAAAGCTACTTAGTTAAAAATAGTTCAATAATAACATATATAACATATGATATTTTAGTATTATCTGAATTTTTTTGTAATTCAAATGTATATATATACTCATCTTTAAAATAAAGACAAAATAAATATATCTGAATAATTGTAGTGTTCAAATTTCTAGTTAATGGATTATGAACCATAGAAGGGTGAAAGTGTCAGATTCTGATATCAAATTCTATCTAGATTTTATCAATTACTATATTTAGGACCTTGGATATGCTGCTTTTCTACCCTTTAGTTTCTTCATCTGTAAAATGGATATAATTACATAGGAACTAGCTCATGGATCTCTTTTGGTAATGAATGGATTTTGTAAAGTATTGGATACAATGAGTAGAATAGAATTCAATAAATTTTAGCAATGATGGTCATGATGATTACTTATTTCTATTCTTTATGCTTCATAAAATTAACTACTTTACAATGATAAATGCCATTAGAAATGTTGTTAGAGCAGAGACATTTATGTTACTCTTGTCAAAGCCACATATAAATGCCTTTTCCAATTTATTCTCTTTCTCCTTCCCTTCCCATTCTCCAGGGTTCTGATCTTGCTCACAGAATCTGATGGAAATATAGTGGGGGCATCACATGGTAAACTCTGCTGAATATTCCAGAAGCGGCACTGAAACAATAATATTTTAGTGAGATGTTTTCTGTGATACCAAATCAAGAACAAAATTGAATAGAAATCCAACATTGAGCCTGGAACTCAGCTAGGGGCATTTAATTCACAGCGTTAGTTCTAACTACATATGGGAAAATTTACCAGGAGAGATACCAAAGTAAAACAAGATATAGTGCCACAAATGAGTCATAGCAAGTGCTCTAGGGCTGAAAATGTGAATAGTGAGGAGATGCAGATGTTTCGTTCACATTTGTGCCATTTGTATTTAAGTGTGTTTGTGTGAGCACATGTATGTGCATGTGTGTGTGTAAGATAAGGAATGCTGAAAAACTGCCTAATCATGACATTAGGTAGGAATCAAATCTGCAGGTGGTAGGTGTAGGCCAGGAGGGTGGTTCACAAAGGCAGAGAAGCTGGGGGAAGGGGTGCAACCAGGGAAGGGACTGCAGGAAAATGCAGAACACCTGATAGTCATGTGGTAATCTCCCACACCTCCTGCAAGCCCTACCCCCCCATTCCCCACCCCCCACCCCCGTCAGACCATGCCAATAAAAGGAAATCACCTGGGAGTCCTCAATGTCTTTCTCCATTCATGGAGACTGACTCATTCCTCTCTCTGGAACATATTTTCACTTTGAGTAGCTTCCTTTTTTTACTTTCACTTTTTATACTTTCTTTTCTGTAATAAACTGTTTGTGTGGGATTGCTTTGTATTTGTGATCACTACATCATCCACTCCATCATCTGCTCAACTCAATACCAGTGTTGACACTGAGAACCAAGAACCAGGGAACATCGAGATAAACCTAAAAATTTGGCATCTCCATCACAGAGTAAAGGCTTTTAAAGTGTGGCATGAGAGTTTATTTCAGCTTCTACATATTGAACATGTCTTTAAAAATAATAATAATTCATTGATATTAGAAGACATTAAATGATTTGCTTCAATTTAATACAAAGTGATACTGAAATTTCACCTCTAATAATGATGTAAAATTTCTTTTATCATTTAAGTAAAATATGACTTAGTTTATAAGTAATGCTTAGATATGGCATAAAACAAGAAACTGATATATGACTAACTAAAGTTTGGGAATCATTCTACTAAGAGAGTGGATTTGACAAATTAGACAGAGGAACAAGACCAGGGAAGGGATGAATAAATCTGTGCCTTGAATATTTTGATAGAAGGGTAAAATAACATTGTTCTACTCCCTGTAACTACATTTCCCTAATTTACCAAAAATACCTTTTGTTCCTTGCATTTGACATGTGATATTGTGAATATGTCACAGTAAAGGCCAATTCTTGATTGGTGATCTTTTCCAGATGACTGGCAAGGGTGCCAAGGGGTTCCACTACAGCTTGCATTAGTCAACTAAGAGGGCACACATTCCTGCTGCTCATCTAATGAACATTCCACATGATAAATACAACCCTTCCTATGAAGGATACATTTTCCATCCTGAATTTTTAATTTTCATGGGAAGGGCAGCTCTAAGAACAGTAAATGTCATTGCAGAGTTAGACACACATAGAAAAAATTAGAGTCCTTCTCAACTGAAGCATCAATTTTAGTTATTAAACACTTGTTTTATTATTATTTACAATGCTAAAAATCATTTTTGAAACAAGAAACTATTTTAAGTATAACTAAAATTCTGAGTTTTATATAAGGAAAGGGAATAGTGAAAAATGAAAGAAATGAATACAAATATTTGTGGACATGTTTGAAAATCAGAAATGTTCATCTCTCTCTTATGAATTTCTGCATGGTATCAGACATTCCTAATAGTTAAAATATTTATTGCAACTTCAAATTTCATTTCTTATTAACAGTAATGTCTGTTTAATAGGCATCCATGAAACTTTCAAGATAAGTGGAAATTTATCTCATAAGTTCTTAGAATAGAGATGAATTTCAATACAATTAGAAATGATATCTCCTAAGTTCTATGTCTATGTTGTCTAAAATGAAGTAGAGCATGCCATAATTTTAGCTGTTTCTTAATAAAATTTTAGTTTCTGCAGGGGAAATGGTTGCAGTAAAGTTGATTCACAGGTAGAAATTGTTTTTCTCTTAATGTTTTCCATAAAGCCTTCATGCTAATAAGAGGAACAATAATAGAATAATAAAAATTTTCCTAATAGTTATTTTAATAAAAAGAAAGCTCTTATGTTACCATAAATACTTATAAGTTGAGTCAATGGTAGAAAATTATATGGGGTGTCTAATTAACTAGACATATATTATCTATTAACATTCTTACATAAACCCAGTTAACATCCTATGACAAAGCAGTCTTGAAGTGTCATGAATCATACATTATTTCAAAAATAATATACTTTTCTATTAGAAATATTTATTTCCAAATAGGAAATAGTAAAATACTAAAGCAGTATTAATATTCCTCTGTGTGATAGAAAAATTGTTTTAAATATAGAGATGTTGTCATTAATTTGTATAATCTTTTAAGCTCCACCCTCATTCTACCCAATGATACTGGTTTTTTCAAAGGAATGACATGCTTTATCTTCTTGACAGAATAAATTGACTGGAAAATTACATAACCCCCTCAGCAGATGTTCTTTCTCACTTTGTTTTGGAATTTATACCATTGTACAGTGTTTCCAAGATCCATGTGGAGATATGTTTGAAAGATGCACTCAATGCATACTAAGTCTACTGTAATATATGCAAAGAATACTAGTTATTTTTTGGTTGTATAGTCAAGTACAACTTTCTAATTTTTAAAAATTAGTAAACATCTAAAAGAGTTAAACTATTCCAATTAGCTCTACAAGCACTAAACATTTTTCTACCCAAGTGAAATTCTAAGGTCCAAATTGCTAGGAATGTATTTATCATAATAAATGAATCTTAGAGTCAAAGATGTCAGGCAACAAAGAATGGGAAGATGAAATAAATTTTGACTTTCTATCCCACAAGTTATAACTCTAGCAGTATAGCATACTAATCTGTGCAAATCAGATGGCATCTTCAAAATTATAATGCACACCATTGAGTTAAGCATCTGTATAACAAGCAGAGTAGTCATCCATCTCTCTGTGAACTGCATACTGCAACTTACTGTCACCCAATGCCAAATGACATCCATCTATGTATCTGCCTCTCTAACATGGTACACTTATAATTATACTTTATCCACTTATTATTTAGGCTTTGAAAAATCATTTTTTGCCATGTAGTTAAAAACAAGAAAAAGTAATGCAACCAGCACTCAATAAAAGACTTTCAAGTTACTTAATAAATTCTCTATAAAAATTTCAAAGTAGATGTTTATAATTCTAACACATTGCAAATTCTCAACAACCCTACAGAATACATTGGCATTTTAGCTAACGAGATAAATTTTAGAAGCAAAGTGGAATGAACCACTTCAGAATTGGGACAAATATTTTAATGAAAATTCTAGAAATTACAGTAAATCTGAAAAAGAAAATTCAAGTTGATATTGTTATAAGCTGAAATGATTTTCATAGTAACATGATTCAAAAGTAGTCAACTGTTGTATAGAGGAACTTTTATTATGTAAGCTGAGTTTTTAGTGCAGTATAGATTATGAATCACAAAAAGTCACGCTGCACAAAATTTGATAATTTCAAAAAGAAAATGATAAGTCAGAATTTACTAGCTCATTCCAAATAGGTTTTCTGATAACTAAATCCAATTAAGATTTTGGTGATCTCTTACAAATATTTTATTTTAGCCCTTCTTTTTTTTCAGCACTTCTTTCTTTCTTAAATGAGTCAAGTTTTGTACTGAGAAAAAGCTATACTGGCCTCCTAAATACTTCAGTTCTACTTCAGGCTTTTCCAATAATTCAATGTTTCATTGTCTAAATCATTCTCTGAATGCCACACTATCTATCTGTAAAATTTTAGATATTCATGGTACTATAAATGGGAAGAGAAGGTCTCGAGGGATTATAAGGATTCAACCAACTTGAGCAATCGACATGTTCTACAGCCTTTGTTTATGAAGTCAGTGGCTATTCAGCTAACTGAAACTAGCCCCTGACAGACCCTAACAGCCTATAGACGAACTCCATTGAACTTTCATCACTGTATTGTGCTAAGGTACCCATCCCAGGAGGAGCTATATCTTCATTACCATAACATGTGACCTGTGTACTAGCATAACAAATTAACCACACTTGCATAACAGCAACTATGCCTCTACATGTGCTGACACATTGTTTTCTTTCTCTACTACCCCATAAAAACCCCATGCCACCTTCCCTCAGGTAAACATTACTTTGGAGAATACTCCCAGTGATCTTCTTACTCGCTGAAAGTAATTAAATCTCCTACTGATCAAGACTATCTTGTGGAGAGTTTTTTGTTAACTCGCCAGGTGAATGAACCCCAATATTTTGGGTAACAGTTCCTGATGAAGGTCCATTTAGCACAGTGGAATAGAAGTTTGGAGAGGTCATCAGAAAGAGTTTTGGTAAGATTTGAACCTCATACTCAATAATCTGGATTTTATCCCATAGGCAAGGGACTCTTAATGAGTTTCAACCACAGCAATAACTTCACTTATCAGTACCTAAAGGTTAGAGGTTTAAAGAAAACCCAACAAAGAAAAATAACTTCAGAAAATTTTGGTTACCTGATAATAATTTTTTAAAAATAATACATTTTACATTTAGCATGATGTTATTAAATAGGTCACAGGAAAAAGAAAAATCAGCTTGGGAAATATGTAGAAAGTGAATTTCTTCCTTGACTTCTACTAAATTTCCTATGTTGGTAGAGGTTCTCTTGAAATGACCCGTTTTTCCTTTTTTTTTTTTTTCTAAAGAACAATGTCTTAGCTAGCTTAGGCTACCATACATAACAAAATACTGTAGATTGGGTGGCTTAAACAACAGATTTTTTTTTTTTCTCAGAATCCTGGAAACTGGAAGTCCAAGATAAAAGTGCCAGCAAAATGTGTTTAGTGAGAGCTTTCTCATTGGGTTGCTCATGGTTTTTCCTTGGTGCATGAGGTATGTGCAGGTGCAGAGAGAGAGAGAGATATCTCATAAGAAGAAAAAGAGATATCTCTTTCTCATCTTATAAAACCATTAATTCTATGGGATGTAGAACCCACTTTATGACCTCATTTAACCCTCATTGCCTCCTAAAAGCCCTTTCTCCAAAGACAATCACATTTTGGGCTTTAACATCCTTTCTCCAAAGACAATCACACTAGGGCTTCAACATGAATTTTGGATGGGATGATACAATTCAGTTTATAACAAGCAAATACTTTATATTCAAATGTAATTTCAATTCATAAAAACTAATCTGCTTTCATATGCTACAAGTCTCAGAAAACAAGAACTCTTTAGTTTCAAATTTTGTGTGATTATTAGTTTTTATTTATTAATAAAAGTGTATCATATTGCCCTTTTTCTCATATAGAAAGAAACAGCTAAAACTGGTGAGTTTCTGAGACCATTGTATTACAGTTGTGATATCAGCTCTATCCTAAGTAGTCTCAGTTCAGCAGTCAAAGCCCCTGATACTCACTACCAAATTAAGATACCTTAGATTGGTGGCTAAACTATTGCAAATAACAAAAACTTTTTTTTTTGTTCAACACACTATCAGTAAATTAAGTACAGTATATAACTTTCAGAATAACAGCTACATCTGGCAGGGCTATTCTGTATTTTATTTTCTTTATGCACTGTGAAAAATTATGCAACATGAACAGAAAGCTTTAACTAATATAAGTATACTAAACATCACCATTGTTATTTGACCCTGCAAGGACTTCACAAAACATTTGGTGGTGTTTAAACAAATTTAGTTGTGATGAGTACTCAAACCTTCACTGTTTTGGAAAATACTGTACTATGTGGACTAAAAAATATATAAGTAAGCAAGCAATCAACCCCTGCCACAGAAAAACTAACATTGTTTCAAAATGATAATACCATGTAAGAAAATATTTTTAAATACCCACATAAATCCATACTTTCTTATAAATCAAATAGGTAGCTACAACAATTTTTGTTACTTATTTTTTCAATACTATTTATTTTCTTTCACCAGGTAAAAATGATTCAATCTAACTTTATATATCTATAATCAGATATATCAAGAATATGGTCATTTTATGGGATAAGTATCGTGTTTCTTTTATTTTTATAATTTACATAGAGTGGTAATTCTTAAATTTGCAATCATAATCTCAAAAATGACAGTGTTGAGTGGAAGATAATTTTATTTTATTCTAAAGGCAGATGCCCTTAGATGTGTAAATAAATAAATAAATGTTCCAGGGAAAGGACACAAAATTACTATAAAAATAAATGTACAATCAGGGTAGAAACAAAACTTTTCAAACTCCATCATGAGATTAAAATGCATATTTCTAAAGTCATGTGGCCTTTTAAGTCTGCGGTTTATGGCTTGTGTTTCAGCAAAAGAAATTCTTATTTAGGGTTCCATTTACTTAAAACTTATAACTCTGATTTAGATTACCTTATAGGACTCTTTGACTTGAAATGCACTATCCATAAATCCTTTTTAAATCAACTGACTAGGATGAATATTATCAATTTGTTTTGTGCTCTTTCTGTTTTAATCCACCTCTATTTCCATACTCCAGCATATATGTTTGTTCAGCAAGCCTTGGTTTTGTCTGATCATCTCCAATTATTTACACATCATTTAAATTTTAATAACTTAAATCATAGGAATTTAAAGAATAATGGGGCTCAATCAAAGTTAGTAAATATTCTCTTGTTAGAAATGTCCACACAAAATATATGTTAACTCTTCATGGGTTGAAGCTCATGTGATTTTGTGCATTTTGTTAAATTCCAGAGATGACCGTTCCCTGCCTACATCTCTCTGGCATCAAGAAAGCTGCCTCTGGCAAAGCAGGCAGAGATGAATTCTTAGGAAGAACTATAACCAAAATGCAAACGGACTCAATTCTTTGTAACAATCAAGAGAAATAGATCAAAAGTAACATTTTTTTTAACCACTCAAAGTCAAGTCTCTAATGTCTCTCCATTATTTTACCCCCAGCTAAATCCATTCAATATTTATAGCATATATGAAAATCCCCCAAAATTGGTTACATCATGGTTTCTTCTTTAGTTCTCTGTTATATTTAAAGCTCTCACCTTCAGTATTCCAGTTTCAGGAATATCCTTGGGATTTCTTCAAAGAAACTCCATGAATCACTACTGAGATTCCTTTACAATTATAGATTAACTGCAACCATTTTCAGTATAAAATTTTGCAGAGTGGTAAGTATGTAGTTTAGGGTTTAAAAGTGCATATCAGAAAAAACAATCTTAGGTTGTGTGCTCTTTGAATAACCTATAAGAGTAAGGCAGCCACCTAAAAAATTGTTACTGACAATTGTGATAGATCTCATCACCTTTGTTTTATTTAAAAAAAGAAGACAAAAGGAATAATGTCAGAGCACATTCAAGGCACACCAAGGTGCCAGGTTAAGTGGCTGCTCAGATACAACACAGATTTCTATAACAATAAAACCCTCATTTGATTATAGAAACAATAGTCAAAAAAACTCAACTGATTTATTGTAGCTTATATAGAATTTATTGACTAAAAATAAAATTTTAAAACATCTCAAGTCATAATAGAAATACAGGTGTCATTTATTTGAAATTTATAAAAATTTCTAAATGAGTATTAAATTGCTATAGGAAAAAACACAAAAGGTCTGGGTGTGTGTGTGTGTGTGTGTGTGTGTGTAGGGGGCAATGAATTATAAAGGTAGGAGGATAAAGATGACAAAGGTAAAGTACCAGACAGAAAAAATATATATGTTGTGATAAGTGATAGAGAAGTCAAACAACTATTCAGGAAAATAATCAGACTCCATCATGAGATAAAACATACTGTTGAGAGTATTTGATGGTCCATGCTTTTATATATCCATTATCTCCTTCTTAAGTGAACAGTTGACAATTATTCTGGAAATTGTTTCAGCATGCAAAATATAAGCTCGCAGGTGCATAAATGAATGGACAATAAATGGTCTTCTACAGATGAATACACTTTGGAGGTTTTATTCTCAGGGGACATTTTTCCTCCCTGAATATTACTACTGTAAAGCTCATTAATTTGAAAAATGGAATATTATAAAAAAATCTTTTGATTAATTTATTGTAATCTAAAATCCACATTTTGTGTCAACTAAGAAGGTAGTTTTCTTTTTTTTTTGTAAGCGAAAATCATACTGAGTTGCAGGTTGTAGTTTGAATGGATGGGAGTGTAAAAAGGAGTACTGTCATTTTTAATGTTGTTTAATTATAATTGTTGCTAATATCTTCAATTTCAGGTAGGCATTATTTCAGTAAGGTAGTCATAATGGATTTTGCAATTATTAACAGATGATCTTAGTGATGCTAATTTATATATTTTTAACATTTATCTTTAATACTATAACTTATTCTTCTGGGTACAGATTATAGATTCTGTAAAGGAATTTAATATTTAAATGGGGGCAATTGTTTGTCTGTTAGGACCAAGAAAAATCTCTTTTTTTCTGTATCCATATATCTGGGTTAACACACACATACACATATATCTTCACAGACACACACAACACACACATATTTGCAGAGCATTATAACCTAGGTAATTGATTATAAAAGTTATCAGTTAGGCCGGATGCCGTGGCTCACGACTGTAATCCTAACACTCTGGGAGGCCGAGGCTGGAGGATTGCTTGAGCTCAGGAGTTCGAGACCAGCCTGAGCAAGAGCGAGATCCCGTCTCTACTAAAAATAGAAAGAAATTAATTGGTCAATTAAAAATATATAGAAAAATATTAGCTGGGCATGGTGGCGCATGCCTGTAGTCCCAGCTACTTGGGAGGCTGAGGCAGAAGGATCGCTTGAGCACAGGTATTTGAGGTTGCTGTGAGGTAGGCTGATGCCACGGCACTCTAGCCCAGGCAAGAGAGGGAGACTCTGTCTCAAAAAAAAAAAAAAAAAAGTTATCAGTTACTCCAGAAGAGTAACCTAGACCCCTTATACCTTACTCTTTAAACCAGAAAATGGCTAGAGGATTCTAAAACATATAGGAGATGAAAAATTACCTATGGGTTACAGTGGACACTACTCAGGTGATGGGTATACCAAAAGCCCAGACTCCACCACTATATGATATATACAGGTAACAAAATTCAACCTGTACTCCCTATTACAATAAAAAAATAAACCTTTTAGGAGAGGACTTAAATATTTTCCACCAGAGGAACTCAAAATACAGATATGTTAAGCAGGACTAAGTGAAGACAAAGAATGGTAGTCTATTCTTGACTATAAAATATAGCTTTGGGTTTTTACTTAGCTTATATAGGCTAATAAGATTTGAACAGTTTCCTGTGCATACTAGACCCTCCAACTCTTTCATGTCCTTCCTCCATTGCCAGTGAGTGCTATAGTAACAACCCTTATGAAAGGACCTTGATAAAATAGCTTATTATTTACTAAAATGTGTTCTGGATAATACTGATCCTCAAAATATTCTAGGAGAAAAGAACATTTTTATTTTTAAAAGTAAGGTTATGGAATTCATTCTTGGAGATTTCTAATGCACACTTACATTTGACATTCTATCATGAGAATGTTTTTATTACATTCACTAATCTTTGTAAACATTTTGAAATGCCTATAGAATCAACCAATATATAGATTTCTATATTTATCCATTTCCCTACTGTTAACATAAGGATTTTAACTAGATTGATTTCATTAACAATACTGTACATATAGTTTCATGCATACTTCTCATGCATTTTATGAAATAAATCAATCGAATTAGAAATAATAACAGATCATATACTTGAATATTGTACTGTTCCTGACAATATTGCCAAATTGACTTCCAGAAAGTTATACCGATATATGAGTGTAAGATTCATATAATACTCAAGTTATATACATAAGAGTTTTCAAATCAAGATAAAAATCTTAAAAGGACAATGACAAAGCATATAAAAATAGTAGGAACATCAAATGGTTACAAATGATAAAATAATGTGCAAAATATTAAATCTTAGCCAAAAATTTCTAACAAGTAAATTTTAGCAATAATTATCAAGGCCCCTAAAATAATTTGTTGCCTTGATACATTTTTTAGGAAATTAAAATGTGGATAGAGACATTTTATTTAAAAGTGATCAACAAGCATCATTAATAGCAACCAATTTTTTTTTTAAATTGCCAAGAACAGAAAGAAATACCTGTGTTGACACTGTTGATAATTGCTAATGATCCATTCTCTCCCACTTCTTTTATTAGAGCAATCCTCAAATATTGTGCAGCCACCTAGAATAGATTGTAACTCTGATGAACCTTTCTTTCAGCTAGCGTGATTACACGACTAAGATCAGGCCAATTAAATGTAAGCAGAAAATATATATGTAATATTTGTGACCTTAAAAAGAAGGTTAGCCTTCTATTATCACTCTCTTCTTTCTGTAATGTGGGCTTGGTAATAGGGGCTGAAACACCCATCTTGGTCCAAGAGATGGGAGCCTGGATAACACAGGGACTAATTAAATGATCTTGGATCCCTGATTACTTTGGTGCTGCAGAAAAGTAATGGGCCACCTACTAAGACTTTTATATGAGAGATAAATATATGTCTATCTTATTTAAGTCACTGTTATTTTGGCTTTTTTTATTACAGTAGGTAAAACTTCCTAAGTACATGATATGCGTATGTAGGAATATTATGCAGCAACTAAAATGATCCTAAAGGCATGAAAGAAACTAATAACATAATCTTGCATAAAGAATACAAAATATAGGCCGAGAGTGGTGTCTCACGCCTGTAATCCTAGCACTCTGGGAGGCCGAGGTGGGCGGATTGC
>VBSM01000361.1:48492048-48548985 GCA_008086735.1 Cheirogaleus medius
AAAAAAAAAAGAATACAAAATATATTATGCTAATTTTTAAAATGATAGATATTAAAGGAAGGAAATCTGTGAAATATTAATAGAAGCAAAATCGCGGTGGTAGGATTGAGGTGACTTCTAAGATGTGTTTCTTATTCTAGTCTAATTAATATTAAAGTATCAGACAAATCCCAATCAAGGTACATTTTACAAAACACCCCACCAATACTTTTGATACTCTGTCAAGGTCATCAAAAATAAGGGAAATCTGATTAACTCTTGCCACCACAAAGAGCCTAAGGAGAAAAAAGTAAATGTCATATGGTACCCTGGATAGAATCTTGAAACAGAAAAAAGACATTAGGTAGAAATTAAGGACATCTGAAATATAGACTTTGGTTAATAGTAATATATTAATATTGGTTCATTAATTGTGACAAACATACCACAGTAATTTGAGATGCCAACAGTAGGGAAAAAGGAGAGCAATATACGGGAACTCTCTATTATCATCATAACTTTTCTTTAACTATAAACATATTCTAAAATAGAAATGTTTATTTTTTGATAAAAGTTTTTGATAGTGGGTACAGAACACTAGGCACTGTTGTAGGCCACAGACATTGGTATTGATTTGTTAGCTCACCTTGTCTGCGTGGACACAAGCATGCCCTGCAGCATCTCTAGATTTTGCCAAATTTCCTTCGTCAGCTTCTCTGACTCCTGAGCCGTGTATGTGTTTAGCTCCATGATGAAAGGCATCAACTTCTCCTGCAGGTTAATGGCATCACTGAAGCTGGAGGTTTGGAGGCAGTGATGAGTCAATCTAGGTCCCAGCTCATTTTCGCAGATTCCAGTTTGCCTCTATTTTCCCTGACTTCAGGTCCTTCTGACCTTCTCAGCTGCCTGCCCTGCTATGCTAAGATCCACCACTAAAGGCTGAAGCTACAGAAAACATAAACTGTTTAACTAGTGGCCAAAAGGCACAGTTAAAATCCACATAATAATTCTCTTGTATTAAATCTTTCCTAATGATTGTGTTTCTCTGATAAAATCTTGCCTGCTACAAATATGCAATCTATTAATACCATTTATAAAAAATATTTATTGATTACCAACTGCCTTATTTCAAGGGCTAGGGGTCACAGAAACAATTGCAGGTAGGTTGAGGGTTAGAAGGCACCATGTCCTTGAATTTTGATACAGCATATTTAAACCTCCTTAAAAGCTGCCATCTTCCAAAATGAATCAAGATAAACAACCATTTTGCTGAGCTTCCCACTGAAGAATTAATAATATTAGTGAAATCTACTATCTAATCACTGTATATTCTAACTTTTTTCTACTTTCAAATTCATTACATCTATAATGAAAATAAAAGATATTTTTAGTGGTCAAAAGACATAAAATGATTAATCATATATCTACTAATGACATTTTAAAAGTACCTCAGCCCAGAAATGTGACACTACAATCATTAAAAATCAGATTCAATTTTCAAAGATACTAATCTTAAACTTTATACTGCTGGCAGAAACATACAATTATATTCAGTAAGCTCAGATGCTCTGGATAATGGAAAAGCTCAGTTCTATGGTGCTGCCAGAAAATAATATGCTCTTAGAAATTCTGCAAGTTGAGTAGGGAGATAACTGATCAGAATATGACAAAGTGATGTTACAAATTGTTCAGAATAGAAAAATTCCTGATCCAAAGAAATCTTTTCCTTTGAGACATGAATTGAGGTCCAAGAGCAGCATAATGGTACCAAATGGATAAAAACAACAATAAAGTCACTTCACATGCATAATGCATAGGCATTCTCTATCGGAGTTGATATCACCATCTGGTGTCTAATTATTCCCGCCTCACACCACACGGTGGTACGCACCTAATGGAATGACTGTACATTATAATAATTCAGTACACAGACTCTTTGCTGCTAATTATAAGGTGCTAGTTGTTGTTGTTGTTTTAAAGATCATGGAAATCCCAAGGAATGTGATGTTCATTGCTTAAAATAAATATTTTGTAAGATGTCACTAGGAAAAGCAAACTATAGTTAACTTTCATTTTTCTAAATGATCTATTGTTCCTTTATATTTAGTTTCTTCTAACATCCATACCACAGAAATTAATGTCCTGATTCCATATTTTTATGACATGATCAGCATCCTTTTTTTCTAACTGAATGGTTTTATGTGGGTTTATTGGTATGTATCTTCAAGTTGAAAGAATCAGGGTTAACAGTTATTTTTTTCTTTCCTAAAATAACAAATAAGACAATAATTCTAATGAAATAGTCCATTCATTCATTTACATAATAAGAATTTATTGCATATTTACTAGGTATCAGAGATGAATTAGGGTCTGAGGGAATAAAAATAAACTTTTCAGAAGGAGTCTGGTTAATTAATGAAAAAATAGTTATTGGTTAATGATTACAATAAAGCTTCGTAAGTGTTTTAATAGCAGTATTCACAGGTTCTTAATGTAATAGGTAGGGGACATTTTCCATCATATCTTTTAAACCCTGAAAATGTTGATTATTTTCTTAGCTGGAGTTATTAGTTATCTATTGCTGCATCATAAACTACCTCAGAATGTAGTGGCTTAAAACAACAGTCATTTATTTGCTCATGATTTCACAATTTAGTCAGGACTTGGAGGCAACACTGTATGCTTGTTCCACATGTGTCCTTTGAGCAGGCTCAGCAGCAGCTGGAGATGGATGTGAAGGATGGCTCACTCAGCCATAGAACAGGAGTTGGTTCTGGCTTCGGCTAGCTGGTAATTTAGGTGGAATGGTCACTTCAATTATCTGCCACATGGGCCTTTCTAAGTGGTTACTTGGACTTCCTCACTAAGTAAGAGTGACAACTAAGTTGCAAAAGAGAGGAAGTGGAACTGCCAGGCTTCTTAAAATATAGGCCCAGTACTGGTACAGTATCATTTCTACCATATTTTGGCTCAGAAGATACAGGTCCCATTCAGGTTCAATGGGATGAAGAATTAGACTGTGCTTCTCAGAGATTTATTTTTGGCTATCATTAACACACTAGTTGGTATGAAATTTATCAAGCATATAATAATCCTTTATATTCTGTACATACTTTGAAGAATAATAGGGTGGCTGTGTCTGCTCCTCTGGGGTCAGTCCCCCGGGAGATTTGGAGGCACACTTTGTGTGTGTGGAGAGAATGCAAACATCTCATGGATTTTTGTGATAAAACAAAAGACTTAAGAAAATGTTTCAGCCCCAGACCACAGCATGGCACACACTGATTTTCTCCTGATTTGGGAATAGACACTGCAGATCTCTGTCATTAGCTTTCTGGAGGGAGACCAGATAATCAGTGTCCAAAAACATCCGAAATGTTTTGGAACTAGGCATGGGGGTTGTCGCACAACATTGTGAGTGTACTAAGTGCCACTGACTTGCTCACTTTAAAATGGCTAATTTTAGATTATTCAATTTTCACCTCAGATAATTGTTTAAAAAAAGGAAAGGAATAACCCTTAAAGAAATAAACTACCAGGAGTTACTCAGAGTGGCTTGGATGAAAAAGGAGAAGAAGGTGGGGTCTGGAAAAGTTGTGTTGAGCAAGTGTGAGTCTGTGTGAGTGATTTTGTGTGTGAACATCTGTGCATTTGCATTGAATGTGTACTTATTTCTCTTTTGGACACTGAAAGTTTTACTTTACCTAAAATTCATCATATGGTATATAAAACTCCATTTTAAATGCTATTATTCTGAGAAGGAAACACTGTATTTCATGAAATACTTAAAAGATTGGGTTTAATTCTAGGTTTGTGGAAACAGTCTGTGCTAATCAACAGAAATTTTTGTCCACATCACAAGTACATTTTAGATAAATTTGAATTTCAGATAAAATTCTCTCTATTTATAGTTAACATTTAGAAAATTCTTATTATGTGCCATAATGTGATAAATATTTTATACACTATTTCATCTACTCAACTCAATATAATTTTCAGGTAAAATTATCATCTCCACTTTACACATAAGAAAACTGAGGCTAAGGGAAATGAATAGTTTATCTGAGGTTATGCAGCTAGTATTAGGAAGAGCTTGGATTCAAGCCCAGGTTGTCCTTCACAAAATCTAAGTACTATTCAGACTTAGCAGAGGCAAATTCAATATTAAGTTTCAGAAATTTATTTTTATCTATTTTTCTATTTTATATATTCTGTCTCCACTTATCAAATACAATACAATATTCCGTCTCCACTTAACAAATACAAACCATTATTATAAAGGTGATCAAGAGTCTGATACATGATTTCCACTCCCTCCAACCTGATTAAGGAATTACTCAACTGAGTTTTTCTCTACACCAACTGTTTTGTTGGTAATAAAAATACATATTACCAGCTATATGTGTGTTTGTACATACATATATGTGTGTATATATCAAAAATTAATATTTATGATAAATAGGTGAAAATGAAAGATAAATTATATATGTTCAAAGATAAGACATAGGTGCCAAATGCTATATTGAATCATCTAGTTGCTTAAAAATATATCAGTTTTACACCTTCTTTTTCTATTTCATAAACTCCATGATGAGAAAGAATAGGCCCCGTACTTTACACACAAGGCTGACAGCGTACTATCTATTGAATGAAGGAATACATTGTAAAAGTTCTTTATGAAAAATCTATGAAAACAATTAATCAGAGGTGAAAAGTCAATCAGAAAACCCAAATCCATAATATTAGATCAACTGTAATCATACAGGAAAATTTTCCTGTGAGTCCTTTGCTCTTCATTTTTCTGTTATGCTAAGAGAAAATTACATGAAAGTAGATTATAGTTATATTTTGAGACAATTATTTCAAGACCATTTGATAGCAGAGAAGAAATACTGAAGAGGTTTTTGAAAAATTACAGTTGTATTTTATAGAAGGTTTCTCCATTAACATTAATTATGCTATCCCTAGAGTCAGGAGCTTAGGCAGCCTTTTGAAAAAGCAAATCTATTCACCAACAAGCAAATGTTTTAAGTTTTCAAGTCATTACCATTTGACCTGAAACATTTAGAGTTGCTTCTTTTTCTTTTCTTATTTTTACAGCCTTATTGAGATAATTTGCATATCATACAGTTTACCCAATTAAAGTTTATAATTCAATGGTTTTAGTGAACGAGTTGTGCAATCATCACCATAATCTTAGATTTTCATCACCTCAAACATAAACCTTTTTCTCAATAACAATCATTCCCCATCCTCCCATCTTCCCACCCTCAGCCTTAGTCAACTTTAATCTATTTTGATTTATCTTTCCCTTCAGATAGAGAAACAGGGAAAAGGAAAATCTTCTCTGATTATGGATCATGCAATGGGAATCATAGGTTTAGACTGTCATGTGTCTGTCTGGTGTTCATAATGTATTAAAGATCAGGCAATATACCTTTAAGGATATCCAATGAAATGATCAAAATACTTTTAATGAAATAGAGGAATATAGCAATAGGAATTAGCTCAGCTTTCAGCTCAAGAATCATGAATTTCAATCACTTTCTGGAGTACTACTGGAGATAACTGGAGAGATGAGTACATCCGTCTCCACAATGATGGGCTTTTTATTCGCTTGTTTCGTGCCCTATTTTTTCTCATATCCTCCATTCCTCAAATATG
Organism: Cheirogaleus medius; assembly: GCA_008086735.1. Taxonomy (NCBI): domain Eukaryota; kingdom Metazoa; phylum Chordata; class Mammalia; order Primates; family Cheirogaleidae; genus Cheirogaleus; species Cheirogaleus medius. The sequence continues at coordinate 48,497,692 of VBSM01000361.1, forward strand.
TTTATGTTTAAACACTCACTCCCAGAACATTTTTTTTCTTTTTAATTTTCCCACATTGTCCCTGACAGTCACTGTTCCAATTTATTTACTCAACATTCCTATGAGTCTCCTCTTCCAACCCCTGTCTTACCAAAAACACACACACTTTATAAGTTTTTTCCCAAACAAGAAATCTCTTTTCAGACTTCTTATCTATTTCTCTGATTCTTTTTTTCTTTGTCATCCTTGGAATTTTTTCTTTTCTTCTTTTTCTCACTGTTCCCATTACTATCTCATTCCCTCAACTTAACTTGCCAATGTTTCTCCGCTTTTTTAGGGCAGTTGATTAAACACATCTTGCATAACCTAATGAAAATTATGTCGCTAGTAATTTACCAGTAGCATATTTGTTCCTCAAGCACTAGTTTTTCTATTGTTGAAATAAAACAAATACATTTACATTTTTCTGACATTTTTGATATAATTATGTAGTATAGTATATTATAATAAAATGATTAAAGACATGGATTTGGAGATCATCTAATAGACATAGGTTCCCAATTCTGATTGTTCGGGCCTGAATGACTTAGCCAAATCTCTTGAATTATATAAACTACAATTTCCTTATCTACAAAATTGGAATGATAATAATGCTGCCCTAATAAGGAAGTGAAGAGAAAATAATAATAATGCATGCAAACATTTAGCACAATGACAAGAAATTATTGATGATATTAGCAATCATATTATTTTTATTATTTTATTCACACACACTAAGCCTTCACTAGACTTTTTCTGGGGTGAGTCCGGAAAAATTCAGCTTAAAATATTTTTATGGGGAAATAAATTCTAAATAACAAATTGAGTTAAACCATTTTTTATAACATAGCCTACTTGAAAGATGAAAGAATTACTATGTATATAACACGAATGTTAAAAGATGATCTAGGTTGGGCGTGGTGGCTCACGCCTGTAATGCTAACACCCTGAGAGGCCAAGGCAGGATGATCACCTAAGGTCAGGAGTTCCAGACAAGTCTCAGCAAGAGCAAGACCTCCATCTCTACTAAAAATGGAAAGAAATTAGCTGGTTAACTAAAAATAGAAAAAAAAATAAACAAATAAATAAAAGATGGCCTAGTTGATTCTATGTCCTTCACTCAGAAATATGGATGAATTCATGTGCTTCTTAAATTGCTCCAAAGACTATGATGTTATTTAACCCTATTATAATAAACTGAATGAAATAACTTTTTTCAAAGACAAGATTTTGTTTTGTTTTGTTTTATTTTATTTTGTTTTGCTTACCACCAAAAGTTGTCAAAGATTTTGACAGGAAACCTAAGGGAAAAAAGGAGAAAAAAAAAAAAAACACAAGAAGTACAATCTTATCTTGCCAAATATATATATGTGTATACACACACACACACACACATACACATACACACATATAAAATATACTTTTAAATATGAATAAACAAATGGATACTTTTAACTTTTCATTTGTGAACTAAATTTTACCAAAGATTTTTGTCAAGAAACCTGTTTGCTATCAATAAACCTGACAATTAAGATTTAAAAAAAATAAGGTGTAAAGGAAAATTCTGTATTCTATTTATTATTTAAGTTGATGAACCCTCTTTATGGTCCTTTTATTAAAACCTCTCAACATACTTTGCTTTGTTCAACCCTTCTATATATTTGTTTTCATAAATGAAACAATAAATTCTTAATTTTCTGAGATCCATTTTTCCTCCCAGTTTATAAGTTCCCTGAAGGCAGTCACTCTGTCGATCTTGTGTATTCCTGAATCTCCATAATAAATTGTGATGGGAGGAATTAATAAAAGATTGAATTCAGAAAAATGTTTTAACCTATTTATTTGAAAACAATGTTCTGTTCCAATTTTGTTGCTTTGAGAGGAATACCAAGAAATTTGTATGAGAAATCACAAAATATCTTCTATTCGATATGTATATGTGTAAAGCCATATATATTTTTGATGACCATATTAAATACAGTCACTTACGTATATATCAGCAAGATTGAGTGGAGTTTAATTGATGATTTAAGCTCTTTTTTTTTGATGTCCTGAGAGAACCTAACTGTAATCGATACCCTAAACATGCTGCCTGAATAAGGCTTACCATAGTTTCATTATTCTCTAAAAAAAAACAAGCATCATTTCTGTAATCCACACAAGAAGTAAAAGCATAAATAATTCTTGAATGTTTACTGTGAAGTTTGATTAAACAAAATATACCAGGAATTGTGTTTAATATCTTGAAAAGTTTTAATTAACAATATTGAAAAGCAATTTTTTATATAATAATATGTGTTTAAATCAACAAAGTTCTAAAATTTAGAAACTTAAAGCACTGGTGTTCTGCTAAGTTGATCAAGGTAATTTAAATTATAGTAAGACCTTCCTGTTTTTATTGTTTTAAAAAAAGGATAAAGTTTTCTCAATTTTAAGATTTTCTCACAGTAGCTTTTCTTAAACCTTTGGCCCCTGCTAGAAAGTAAGAGCAGATGACAAAATGAATGAACATGTAGCAAATGAATATCAACAGCAGAACTTGAAAATAGCTTGTCCTGGTAAGTTTGACAGCCCTTTTCTTGCTACTCATATAATTATTTAATTTGCATCCAAATGTTATAGTGATGGTTATTTTCTACCAGTAAAATTTGTTTTAAATTTATATTAGTAAAATTAGTATGCCAATATTTCATTGTGTAAATGGAAAAAAAAAGGGAAAAAGGACAGGCAGATATTCATGATTCATGTAGTCTACTACCTGGCTCTATCTGAGATTCACTGGAGTGTAAAATGAAACCACATATGTACTAATCCCAGCCAAGTATCCTGAAAGCTGGGCCAAAATTTCTTCTTTGTGTTCCCTACTTCATCACCACCACATAGCATTGCCCATAGTCATTTCTTTCTTTTTTTTTTTTTAAATAAATGAACAAAGCAACACCCAGTAAGTCCTGAAAGATATCTATATAACCTGGAAAAATTGTTTGTGTGTGTGTATATGTGTATGTGTGTGTGTGTGTTTGAGACAGAGAAACAGAGATTAAACAATCTAAATAAAAGCCTAATATATCACTATTGTCTTTCTTGCCTAAAATATATAAAACTCAGTGTTGGTTGTTTTGGTCAATATATTTCTAGGAGTCAATTTTGATAGATGAGTATAATTCTTTTAAGAAGTGGCCCTATTTCTGTATCAATAATTTAAAAAGTACAGTAATTGGCAAGAAACCCAGACTAGATTTATCTATAGGCACCAGCTGATGCCCAAGCACAGCCTCACAGGATGCAGTTCTGCTGGTGGTCATGATGGTTTAGGGGCTGAATTATTGCTTTTAGGTCCAGAAACATGATTTGGTTGCTATAACCAAATGTAATAAGTTACACAGGTCCTAACATGCTTATCAAATCATAAGTGATCCTCTGAGAAAACTCAAACATTTGTAGTTTCTGCTAACGCAGGCATTCATTTCCTCACACAAACTCTTTTCTCTAACTGGAATACCCATTTCTAAGGGTTCTCCTGACAAACTGTGTTAAATTCTTCCAGACTCTGCTCAAATAGTAACTCTGCTGAAAATGATTCCCTGACTTTGGAGTTCTTCTTATGTGCCAAACTGCATTCTGTATATAATTCCCAAGTAATATCAACTTCTTTTGTTAATTGTTTGTTTGTTGTTTGCTAGCCCTGCTGCCAGTGTGTCTTATAAGGTAAGCCTGCTTTGTGTATAGGAGGCCACATATCTTCATTTCTGTGTCACTGACATATGACAGAGCTCCCAGAGAGAGTCAATAGTCAAAAATTATTTTTAAAGAATCAAAGAATGACAGAAAGATGAAAAGACTGATGTATAAAGTACCCACTTATTTATGTGCATAAAAATTATATATATAAATTATTAAGAATATTTTCATTTACTGAACAGATCATTCTTTTTGCTGTGCTGTGCACAACAAACAGAATGAGAACCAAGGGGAGTGAATTTTATCATCTTAATGTATATGGAGAACAAATGAGATAGCCTAGTAATATATTGTATATGTGTGTGTGTGTATATACACACACCACTGTAAAGCCATACTCAACCACTAGACAAGAACACTCTTGCTGTTCCATACCCTGTATATGCATTCAATAGGATTCACTGAGACCAAAATATTCATTTTATGGGTGGGAAAAGGAGGGGTCTACTCTTCTCTAGACTTTAATGGTTTTACCCTCCCTAAACTATCTTTCTATTTCCAACTTATAAGAGTAATATCACTAAGGTACAGATTGATTATATGTGCATATCTTCTTTTTTTATCCTATATTGTAATTCAATTTTGTTGTAAGTCTGATGTGATAGTATTTTTAATGTGTCTAGCATCATCTCTGACATCTAATAAACACTACATATCGCTAAGTAAATAAACATAGTCATATTAATTTTCAAGTGATTTCAGCTAATGTACTGTCTATATTATGTGTTAATTTTTCCTTGGATCACTGAGTCTCCATTAGTGACCTTTATGTCTTTGTTTCATTGCAAGCTTATGTTGCCACAAAACAAATATAAAGTTTTTAAGAGAAAAATATAAAATCAACATGTTTACAATTAACATTTCATAAAATATTTTAAGTACACTTAGTTATTTCTGGTTTGATTAGTACACAAACTCAGGCAAAGGGCAGTATTGATGTTTAGATATTCAATAAATGTGGAATCTACCTGTATTAATGAACTGTCACTGATGCCTTCAATTTACTTCCGTGAATCCATTCACTTCTGTATATATATATCTTTCTAATCAATCATTCTTTTAGAAATGATTATGAGATGGGAATTATATTTAACTTTGTATGTAAAGAATGGCACTCTACTTTCAGCTGTGCCATTAACAAGTCCTCTGATCTTGGTCAGCAAATATAACCCCCTGAATCTAAGTTTTCTCTTTTGTGAAATAAGTAGATTGAATTAATTAATTTCTGAATTTCCTAGTAGGTATGAGAGTCTATTGTTCTATTCTGTGGTAGAATATTATTAGGGATGCATAAGATATCAGAGTTACTATAAAATGTCCATAACAACATGGCAAAATTTTTTCAGGGTAATTTCTCCCTTGATAGATATGCTTTACCATGGCAACATTCATCATTTAAATTGACACCTGCAAGCTCAATGCTCAATTAAAAGTGATTAGAAGCACATTAGCAAAAAATTATAAGGCTATATGTAGGCACATTTGATAAAAAATTAATCTTTCAAGACTGGATTAAGTCTGCATTGCAAATTCCTGTACATTTTTCCCACTAGAGTTAAAGCATTTTGGTGTAAAAGAGAACATCTTATTTATGTTTTTTCAGTGCCTCATAAGTCATATGCACATAATACCTGTTGAATGAATGAATGAATAAACAAATAGAAAGTTTACATAAATCATATAAATATTTCATATTTCTTCTTGCTATCACTTGGAAATATACATGCAACTTATATTATTATAGTATTTCATATATAAGTACCAAAAGCGTAAATGATTTGGAACAGTTGTGAAGTAGGCTAAAACTGCAATTAGTATCTCCAGGGTTCTTTTGGCCCTGAATTCCTTGGCTATATTCCCAGATACCAGTGCCTGTGTGTTCTGTCATATTTCCTTTCTCCATTCATGGTTAACTTCACCCAAATGTATGTGTGTGTATGTGTGTGTGTGTTTGAACACATATGCTGAGGATGTGAACATGTCTAATCAAGGATGTCTTGATAGATTTTATTTAATTCATCACTTACATGTGAATGTTGTAAAATGCCCATAATAATAGGGCAGGTACTGAAAGGAATTAAAAAAAATAAATGATTCATTGTCCCTCAGTTCTGGATATTATGTTTTAATAGGAGACCTTCCACAACAGAAAACACACAGACATGTTAGTGACTAATGTTAATTACCACCACATCTGTTTTTGTCTACTCATCTTTTACCTATAACTGGATTTCACTTTGTTGTCTAATTTCCATTTCCCTAGATGAGGGCAGGCTGTCTCACTGCATTTCTTCCACTGGATTCCTCATGGCAGAATCAACACAAACCTACTATCTTTGCTTCTCCTGCCAGTTTTTGCAGACACCAGAATGATTTCAGACAGTATAATGGCCATTGCTATCAAAATGTTCAAATCAGAACAGAGAGGAAAATGTTAATTTCTTTGGAAAAATTATCCATTTTCTTTTCAATTGTAATATATTTTAAATTAGACAAAAGTGAGAGATATTTGTAAATTTTATCAAACTAGTGAAATAATCTATATACATTTTGGAGGTTTTCAATGTGACAGTATTATAAAACTATCCCTATGCATCAATTTCATTTGGATTCTTAAAAATAATAGAGGTTCATTCATTAAAAAAAAGAATTTCAACTGTGCTTGAAATTTCAGTCTCAAAAGAGCCACAGAGTTCCCATATTAAGGCAAGCTACTATTATTTTAATGTAGGTGTTTTTGTACCAGTCATATGCACATTTCTTAAAAAAAAGCAAAATAAGGACCAACCCTGTTTCCACATATAATCCATTTTCCTCTCCATTCTCCAAAAAAGTATTTGTTGAACAGTAATTGTCTTGAGAATTGGACCTACTGTTATATAAGAGAAATTAATTTGGGAATAATATAAAAATCCTATAGCCTCCAGCAATTGCTTTTGATGTGCAGTAGTTTGTTTTCCAACTCCTCCTTTGTCAAACCAGAAGAACCTGGAGTGTGACATCTGTGTTTTTACCTTTTGTTGATGGACTACCTATAACTCCCATAAGGCTGAAGTCAGACCAGTGGAACATATGTAAAAATGCAGATCAGGTTTTTGGTGCTCAAAGAAATGAAGAGTTTTAAAGTAAGCATTATCTCATCAGTATTCTATACCACCATCTTAATGTGAAGAAGAAAAATACAAGAGTGAACCTAAGAAAAAGAGAAGATAAAAGGCTACGACTCAGAGGAGGAAAAAAGTTGCTTTTTAATTGAGCTTAAAAGAAAGAAAAAAGAGACAAATAATCCCACAGCTTTCTCTTGGTGAGATATCTTTCATTCGTTTGAAGTATATATGTTTGTATGACATGCAGTTTTAGTGATACCAGATGGGATATTTAAATGTAGAGGGAAGGCTTATGGGTGTTGTAGTCACAGAGGCTGAGCACCAACTGAGAGACAGCTGCCGAAGCTACTCAGAGAAACAGAGTTTAGGACTGCCTAGTGATAATTAATTTCACCACCATGGTATCACTTATGCAGTATAGATACACTGAAGTTATTTTGACTCCTTTCTCTCTTATCCCCATATAGATGTCATTTTAAATCTACAACTTCTTTTATTTGTTTTGGTAAGATTTTTTCCCTCTATAAACTATCTCTCAAAGTCAAACTCTCTCTCATATGTATTCAGACTCTAACTTAATAATTTAATTTAATCAACTAGTACTTAAATGGCAGTTATAGTTTTCTAACTGCCTGTCCTTCCTGCAGTTGCACTCAATCAATGACATGAGTGCTATAAAGACGTTGTCTTCCTCAAATGTTATTTTCATCATGCCATTTGCCAACTTAAGAAACTTCAAAAGTTTTAAATGACATATCTAATCATGACAGGGACAAACATTATGTTGTAAACACGTAAAATTTTTCATTCCCCACCTTTGGAGAAAGGTTGATCCTGGGAAAAAATTCTTAATTTTTCCCCAGAGCTGATTGCTGCTGTAATTGATGCAGATTGGAGAAGCAGCAAGGGGGCTAAAGTGCCCCAGAAGGAATTGCCCATTGGTCATCTAGAGCTCTGAAACCTCACTGTCTTCTTCTCCCCTCACTCTCCACTGTCTGACTCATCCTTTGCCTGTGAAGAACCCACTTTCTAAAGAGCTCTGGTCAGAGGGCGGAAAGTTGGAGAGCTGATGGCATGTGAGTACCATGAAGGGAAGACACATCCTCTAAACAAAGTGGCCCTGGACATAATTAGTTGGACACATTTCTATGAGCTGGGGCATCCCTAGACACATCACCACTATTAGAGATGTTTAAAGATTAATTTAGGAAGTTTTGTTATAAGATATATAATGTAATATACTTTCTCCCACACTCAACTTAAAGTCCCTCATTCCTGTCTCCTCAAGAAACTATAACTTTCTCCACATTATTATTCATACATTTTATACTTGGTCTTATTGCCATTCTCCCCTTCCTCATGGCATAGCAGGAACTAGTCTTCAGGAAGGGACTGGATGATAGCACTGCAGTTCCAAGAAGACTGAGTAATACTAATGCTGTATTTGAAGATTCATCAACAGGAATTTTGAATCTTGGGTACACTATCCTGCTGCTCCTCTGACTAAATCATCGTCTAGGAAAGCCAATAGTGCAATGCATCATGAGGACCAAGTTGTTAGAGTTATTATGCAAGCAACTGGAGAATGACCTGATGGGACCACTCATGGTTCTTGGTATACAACTTAAAAGTCAGAAGTAAATTATTTTGACTAATCTTGAGATCAAAATTAAAGAGATACACCATTCTAAATTGAATGTTTATAATGGGAAACTAGGTATATATCACATTACATATGTTTAATAAATTAGGAGAATTTAAGAAACACCATCCTGGCCCAGTGTGGTGACTCATGCCTATAATCTCAGCACTTTGGGAGGCCAAAGTGGGAGGATTGCTTGAGCTCAAGAGTTCATGATTACCATGGACAACATAACAAGACCTCATCTGTACCAAAAATTTCTAAAAAATTAACCAGATGTGGTAGCACTCACCTATCCCAGCTACTCAGGAGGCTGAGTCAGGAGAATCCCTTGAGCTCAGGAGTTCAAGGCTGCAATGAGCTATGATGGTGCTACTGCACTCTAGCCTGGGTGATAGAGCAAGACCCTGGCTCAAAAAAAAAAAAAATGCCATATAAATTTTCAGGACAATGAGATCTTTCCTAAATAGAGAGAAATATATATGTGGAAGTTAATATTTTGATGCATTCAAAATACTTGCCAAGCTTCACAGTCTTATCCTAGTCTTCAGAATACTGTGCTCAAGGCAATGAGCACCAGATTTAAACCACTTGCTCCAAGAAAAGCAAATTGTGGGAGAATAGAACTAAGGATGAAAAATAAATACTTAAGTATGAGGTAGAAATGCGGCTAAAATGTTACTGGAGTTAATAAGGGTTGAGGAGGCTGGGTTACAGAAAGATGGTAGAGAAACAACAGAGATTAAATGACAATGCAGGTAGACAAGCCTTACTGACTCTATTTCTCTACTAAAACATAAAACTCAGTGGTTTTCAATGCTAGCTGTATATTAAAAATGCTCAGGTGATATTTAAATTTTAAAAAATCAACGTCTGGATCCTACCCTAACTTAATTAAATCAGAATCTCTGGGGATGTTGCCTGGGTATTTTCATCAATTTTTGAAAATTCCCAGGTATCTTTTAACGTGCACTAGGGCTGAGAATCACTAAATAAATTTGAAAGAGTACATGGCAATGTTGAGAGTTGCCTTAATTTTAATGAAGCAGAAAACTACATGTTCTTAGAGGGGAAAAAGTGTTCTACCCACATAGAAGATACCAAAGACCTTTGCAGGCATATGACAAGGGGTTGAGGAGCATAACAGACAGACAGAAGGGAAGTTGTATAATTAATTGGTCAAGCAATTTATACATAAATGTTGTTGAACACAGACACAACCAGAATTCTCCCTGTTGATAAAATTTTGGTATAAAAATAAGAGAGATTCTTTTCTGTACCCAGAAAAGACCAAAGATGCAAAGAAGGATTCTTCTCTGTACCCAGAAAAGACTCAGGTACAGAGGCCTCAGGGTAGATTGGAGGAGCTGAGAGCAAGCCAGCTATGTTTATCCTTGAGGTTAGATTTTTAATAAATTAGGTCCTAGAGGTGGGTATAGGCAGGTCCCAGGTCTTAAGTCAAAGAGACTATTTACCCAGAGGTGTATTACATTCTGGTTACATCTCTGAATCTAACTGCTTTTCTCTGAAAGACAAAGCTACAATCAATTTGTCCTCATAATTTACCAAACCACTTGCTTGTTAGCACACAAAATTACTTTAGTCCAGTCTTCTTTCTGTCCTGTTGTATTAGTTTCTAAGCTATTGTGAATATTTTTACCATTTGCTGATTCTTCCCTTTCCCCAATCTGTCTTTCCATGACAAATTCATTAGATAGTTTTAATCTGGCTTGTTATCTGGCTTCATCTATTAATTGACTTCTTTATATGCCCACTTTTCACTTGAGAGTCTATTCAGCATTTATGTTGTCAATTTATGCATTTCTCATGAGTACTCCTTGGTAAATGAGTTCTTTATTTTCAAATGCATTGCTTCGTCATCTTGAAACTGAGTATACTGGTTCTATCATGGCAGCTCCTACCTTGACAAACACTACCCAAGCCAGGTGACCCAGGTTAACATCAAGGCAGATGAGTTATCTTGATAGCAAACTCCTGAGCCTTCTGAGAGGAAATCAAGGCTTAATTTAGATTGGCATTAACTAAAAGTCATGGCTTTAATCTAGCACCCCATATTTTCTTTCACCGCTCCTAGCATTCCTCACTCTACTCCTTCATCAACTCTTCTAAACCTTTATCATTCTTCCTAATCACTGGCTGTGAGAGTTTCTCAGACTTTTTTTTTTTTTTTTAATTTCAGACTTCTTGTTTATGATAACATTGACAGTTTTGAGACGTACTGTTCAGGTATTTTGCTGGAATTTATCTGATGTTTTTCTAATGATTCAACAGGAACTATGGATTTCTGGGAGGAAGACTACAGAAGTAAAATACTATAATACTTTTATCACACACCTTGCCAAAGGCACATGCTATCAAGATGACTCATCAGTGCTGATGTTAACCTGGGTCACTTGGCTTGGGTAGTGTTTGTCAAGTTTCTCCACTATCAATTTACTGATTTTTTTCCTCTTTTCCATACTCAACTTTAGGAAGTCATTATGCACACCCCAAACTTAAAGGGCAGAGAGATAGGCTTCACCTGTTTGAGGGCAGTGTATCGAGATTTAATTATTTGAAATTATTTGAAATTTAATAATTTGAATAATTAATTATTTGAAATTGCATAGAAGAGTTTGCAATAAATCCCCTCCAGCTTTATTAAATTACGACTGACAAACAAAAATTCTAAATACGTAAGCTATACAATATGATGATTGGATATACATATACATTGTGAAATGATTACCACAATCAAGCTAATTAACACGTCCACCATCTCACATAATTAGCTTTGTGTGTGTGTGTGGTGAGAACATTCAAGATCTACCTCATAGGAAATTTCAAATATACAATACAGTATAATTAACTATAGTCGCCATGCTGTACATTAAATCTCCAGAACTAATTTCAGTGGCTTTTTAACTGGCATTCTACCTCCACTCATCTTCATGCATTCTTGCTCCCTGCTTCCATACTATAGAAAAAGAGGTCATTTTGAAGCAGACATGCATTATCTCTTTAAAACCTTTCAATGGTAATCGTTGAAAGAAATACAACATCTAAATTTTGAACTTAAAGTGTAAATATTTACTCTAAAGCAGTGAATCTCAACTCTGGTCCACAGGAAATTCTCAAGTTGCTTAGGGGTATGTAGATACCTGGTTCCCACTCTAGAGGTCTCCAATTTATTAGTGAAACATGCCTTTGAAATATTGTACTAAATTTACCTTTTATTATTATAAAATATGTATTCTCACACAATTATTTTTATAAAAGCCATCATCTCAATAATTATATTTACTTATTATATTATTCATATATTTTCTGGGTTTTTTTCAGTTGATTATTTGGAGTCTGTGATTGCCTTTTGGTAATTTAGAAGTACTTGGGTACATGTTTTAAGCATTTCAATTCCCTCTCATTTCTACATTTTCAGGAAAGTGCTTCCATGGTGCTGAAAAAATGTAATTACTTTATAATCAAGAAATGTATTTTAATGTTGTTATGGACCTCTAGAGCAATGAGAACTTCTAATCTAAAATATCCCCTAGATAAGCTATATTATGAAGTATCATCTGCATATATTATTAATTTCTTTTCATAATTCCTGACCCCATTTGCCTATACTAAATTATACTTATGTAATTATGGAAGAATATTTTCAAATAAGTTTATTAAAACATGAGATGTAGATAAATTACAATGTACTTATATATAAAAAAACAAATTAGAGGATATTACTTAATATTAGAAAAAGTACATATACAGCTATGCATTAGATTTTGAAACCATTTTATTTCTAGTTATTTTTTAATTCAAACTTAACAAGTGCAAAGTGTTTACCAATGTTTCAGCATCAAAAAACCCCTATTTTATCCTGTAAGAAAGAGCAATATTTTCTTGAGCTACATATAAGTAGTTAAAATTCAAAGTATGTGAGGAACAAGATATTTTGGATATGATTTGATAACTCCATAATTTTATTTCTCATTTTGAAAATAGGTTTGTTTTTCTTTTGCTATTTCTGATTAATGAAGTAATATATGCTCATTGTCAGATTTGAAAATTGAAAAGTGTAAATTAGATAATTTGCCTTTAGAACCATATCACCCTCATTTACTATAATGGAAAACTTTCCTTGAAGAAAATATTATATTGATTTATAAACTTATACATTTATGTGTATATATATAAAAATATAGTAATTAAGTATATATGTGTGTATGTACATATTTGTGTATACATATATGTGTATATGTATGTACATATGTATGTATACATATATATGTGTATAGTCAAAAAGTAAGGAAAGTTTCCAGAAGCCAAACATGAAAAAAGCACAATTTTCTTAAGTACTAGATCTGACAGTTGATATCTCTGACAATTCACTTTACACTTCTTGTTTTATTTTTATTGTGAAGGTACATCCATCCTCAGTCTTTCAAATGCATGTTTTGGCTTTTGACTATCTTTCAAAAAAATTTTTAGAGCAATTTTTGTGAAACCATGGATAAGTCAAAAATTCATGTTATTTTCAAATATGAGTTTCATCTTGGAACCAATGCAGTGCAGACAGCTCAAAATATCAACAAAGTGTTTGGGAAGGATGTGGCTAATGAACACACAGTATATAGATGGTTTGAGAAGTTCAGTTCTGGTGATTTTAATCTTGAAAATGAGCCATTTGGTGATCTGAGACTGAGGTGGATAATGATGAGCTGAAAGCTATAGTGGAAGAGAATCTATCTCAACCTACGTGTGAATTAGCAACAAGGTTTGACATTACTATTCCAATAATATTGGACCATTTGAAAGAAATGGGCAAAGTAAAGAAGCTGGCTAGATGGGGTCCACATTAATTAAAGAAGCATCAGAAAAGAAATCGTCTGGAAGCATATCTTTCTTTGCTGTCATGACATAAAGGTGAACCATTTCTACACCGTATTGTTACATGTGATGAAAAATGTATTGTTTCTGGCAATTGCAAGCATTGGGCAAAATGGTTGGATGAAGATGAAATGCCAAAACACAGTCCAAAACCAAATATTGACTGAAAAAGCTAATGGTGTCTAATGGTCCAGTGCTGGTATTATTGCAGCTTTATGAAACCTGGTCACTAGATTATAGCAGATATCTACTGCAATCAGTTGGATGAAATGATGAGGATGCTTGCAATTAATCATCTGAGACTAATCAATAGAGACAGGCCAATCATCTTGCAAGGTTACATGTCGCCCAAACAATGCAGCTGGAACTACATAAGCTGGACTTGGAAACTCTCTGTCATCCACCATATTCACCAGAACTTGCACCAACTGACTACCACTTCTTCCAGGCTTTGGACCATTTCTTGTAAGAAAAAATGTTCAATTCTCAACAAGCTGTGGAAACTGCCTTTCGTGATTTAATTGCCACTCGCTCTCCAGGCTTCTTCACTGCTGGCATAAACAAGCTACCATTAAGATGGCAAAACTCTGTTGACAGTTTAGTCACATACTTAGAGTAATGGTACTGCTTCCTGTTTGAGATATAATATACTACACTTTTGAGTGAAATTGGACATTTAATGACCTGTATGGCAGGGTCTTTCAAGTTCAAGGCCAAGGCCCAAAGGGCAAATGGACTCAGTAAATCTGAGCAGTCAGGTAAATTGGGCCCAGTGTATGATAAACTTCAACATTACAGAAAATGATCTCAGAAATGAAAGTCTGTGATGTAGAAAAGAATATTGGTTATCTAAACATAGGCTGGCGGTATAAAATATATGATAAGCTGTCTAATTTATGGTTCTAAAAAGGAAGGCAGACCTTGCAGTACTAGAAAATTGCTTTAACATATATAAGGCAAATATTGACAGTTTATGAAGAAAATTTAAAAGTCTATCATCATCAGTTGAGATTTTAGCAAGATCAAGTAGACAAAAATTTTAGCAAAGTTATTTGAGATTTTAACACAAAACTACACACTTGCTCTAATGGACATATTCCTCCGCAGAAAACAGACGTCAGTTCAAAAGTCTCTTACATTCCTCCTACCATACAGCTATACATCTACCTCCATCTGCAGTCAAACTCGGTATGCCCTCTTTTGTTTCAGATGTCTTTCCCTTATATCTAAAACCAATTCTCCAATTATACTTCATATCCCATCTCTTTCCCATATCTCTCTCAATAATATAAAGGAATTCTTTAAAAAGACAAAGCCAGGATCTTTTTGTAAAAGAGAATAGAAAAGTTAAATAGATTGAATGTATTTCTATTTATTTTTCATATCCACTGATTATATTTCTTTGAGTGCTTCTTTTCTGAAATAATACTCATGCTAGAACTAAATTCCCTATCAAAATAGTGAGTATACAAGATTGGTCTCCCCTTCTGATATCTGTTTCTAGTCTATTGCACATTAGCCAAAAGTTATCTAAAAAAAAATACTTCACATGTTCTCAAGAAGAGCTCTAGAAAAAATAAGTATATAGATACAAGTCAGTTTTTAATTCACTCACTTTCCATTTTAAATATTATTTTTAGAAAATGTAAATAAATACCCCGTATTTTTTTCACTTTCAGATAATTATTCTATTTAATGTTTTAGATAGGAAATATTCTATTGATATAACTATTCAAACTGAAAATACCTCAAAATGTTATACATATAATTCTTTAGGAATTTTCTGTAACATAATCAACCATGGATTAAGATTCTAGTGAAAGACAATTGGAGGATACGAGACAGTATGCCCAAAAATTTTAAATAATAGATAAATCAAAAGTCATTTATATTTGGCTTAAAGCCAGATTAATTAGTTATTCCAACCTTTATTAAATATTTGCTATGTGTCAGTAACTGTGATAAGTATTGGAAATACAAATTTAAATGAGAACCAATATAAATCAGCTATGTACTGAGTTTGGCTATTAATAATAAAGGTTTGAGATGTAGTGTTTAAAACACACAAATATTTATTCTCTCATATATGGGAAGTTAAGGACAAGGCTGACCCTGCAGCTATACCAAGTGATTATGTACCCTAGTTCCTTCCGTTTCTCTTCTCTGACACATTTGATTTTCACTTTCAACTTCACCTCATAAAACAATATGACCAAGATGCTGTATCTTTAGCTGTTACAATCTTGCTCTGAGGATCACAAAGGCAATGGGAGGAAAAACATTAATAGATACCCCATCCTTTAAACACATTTTTCCAAAGTTCCACATGCCACTTTCCAGAACTTAGCCACATGGCCAGACCAGCTCTGAAAGTCTGAACTCTGTAGATCTCCAGCAGAGCTCATTATCTCCATGAATAAAATCAGAATTCTATTAATGAATAGGAATGAAAATGTATATTGTATGATTGTAGACAGTCAACCTTCTTAATCTGACTGTTTATCCCTACCTTTGAGGATGTAGAGTCTTACAAAAGAGATTAATAGATACTTGGACAAAGAAGGGCAATGGAAGGTACAGCAGCTAAGATAAAGGTCTTTTCTTTGGTATTCCAGGGAGCAAGGCTCTTGACGTCCTAAGGTTCACTGGAAAATCACTGACATGAGGCAGATTGATTAATAGGAAGAAAGGATACAAATTTATTTAACATGTTTACAGGGGAACCCTCAAGATGCATATTCAACTCCCCCACTGGGGTTTAGAAGCTTATATGACTTTCTAATAAAATGGGTTATGGGGTCGGGGGAGGAGGAATTCTGTTGAGGAGCAATAAAGGATTACTAGGAAAGATTAATAGATGGGGAACAAAGATTAACTGGTAAATAAATAGTTTTCTTTGTAATTCGAGTGTGAGAGTCAGGACATATCTTCCTAAAGAGTCTGTTTGGGTGTGGTCACATTCCTGGTCTTACAGGGAGGGGAATAAAAGAACAATTGTTCTCCTAGGTAGGTCTGGATCTTTTAGGCAGATAAAGAAACTAACTTTTTTTAGGAGTGCCAATGCTGGGGAGGGAGAAGGTCAGAGAGATCTTGAGGATTCTTCAGTCATGTCAGCATGTCAAAATGCTGTATTTTGGGGTAAAGTATTTCTAATTTCCTTCAGTACTGTGAGTCATAAAGGGTATAGTGGTCAAGTCATCTTGAAAGGTCATAAATAGAATTACTTGCACATTTTTAATTAATGGAATTAGTTTCAAAATATTTCCAATGTATTACAAAAATTTCCCAAAAGGGATGGAGAAAGTAAATTAATATTTTGGTTTCAGGTATTTTACTTTCACTATCTCATTTTAATTTTTGTACAACCCTATAAAGTAAGCATTATTTCAACTTCCCTGAAAGTGACATGGTTTCAAGTATGAAAACACAGGACTATATTGTAGGAATAAATGGGAGTAGAATTGAAATCTAGATCTTTCCCTGAGATTCCATTATTTTTTCAATATTCCATAAACTATCAAAAACACACCCATGTTGCAAAATTTGAAAATAACTTTTTTGGAATTGTACAGTTAAAATTTATTCTTGAGGGATCTTCCTAATTGTAGATCTTTCATCTAACATTCCAAGACAATGGATTTCAAATCTCTGTCCTCATGAAAGTCATCCTTCCCTAACCCCTTTCTCACTCTTCTTATTTTTCTGGCTTCTCAGCATCTTGTAAACAATCTTGCCATATTTTGAGAATTGCTTGCTTTAGAAGTCCATCCTTCCCAAGTTAGAAGCCAAGAAATGCATGTTCTCACTCTCTTTTGCAGCTGCAGCACAAGAGGATGACTCAGGATACCAACAATTGCACTTGCCTAGGTGGAGCTTTATCTGGTGGCAATCCACTTGGATAAGTACCCTTTATGTAAGGTCTATTTGATTGGCAAGATGGCAAAATTAACATTGGATTTCTGGGAGTAGTAGTGATTAAAATTTTGACTTCTGGTCATAGAATTGACGGCAATGCTGGCACGGGTTTTGCTGCAGTCGTGTCCAGTTCTTAGCAGTTTAGCATAGTGGAGGTAACAGTAGCACAAGCCGTATTTTCCCTTCTGGGCAGTTCCTGGAGTCTTTGGGGCCACTGTTCCTGGAAATTGAACCTTGAGCCACCTTTCTAACAATTCTGTGAGCTTCTCAATATATTTCTGATCAACTCCTTTTACATTACAAAATCAGTTGTTTCTGTTGTTTTTAAATAAGAATTATGAATAATACAGTCCATACATTTAATATCATAATTACAGAAAAGCAAAATTGCTATGACTGAAAGGTAATGTTGCTTAAGAAAAAACACTGGACCTGGAGTAGCATATCAGGTCTCTCACTTACTAGCTTTCTGACTAGTAGAAGCCATGTAGCTTCTCAAAGGTTTTTCTCTTTAATATATGAATAGGCATACTATTAAGAGTCCATCTAACCAAAGTGTTTTTTCTCCCCGATGAAGAGATGCAGTGAGATTGAGTAACATATTACTTAAGATCACGGAGCTCCATGACAGTGATGGTTAACCCTCGCTTTCCACTCTCTGCCTGTGTGACCTTGTGACAATCACCTAAACTCTCTTTGCCTCAGGTTCCTCTTATAGAATTTGCATAGTAAAAGTACTTACATGTTGGGATTGTTTGGAGAATTAAATGAGTTATCATATGTACAGGGCTTAGACAGTACCTGGCACTTAGATAGGTTTGTTAAGTGATTATGTGTTAGCTATGATTATTGTTGCTGTTGTTATTCTTTTTATGATAATACCCATAGAATTTTATTAAAATACAGATTCTAGGGCCTCAACCTAGACTAAACTACAGGAGCAACACTTGAACATTTATATTTACAATAATTATGTAAATTGATTGATTTTGGAGCACAGCTAGGGTTAAAAACTTCTGTGGTTTAAAAATATCTGGGATCAAAAAAAAGAAATCTTTTGTTGGATGGAGGGCAGGCGGGAGGGGGGAAGAAGTGTAGAGTTACATAATGTGTGCCATGCGCGCCACCTGGGGATTGGACTCGCTTGAAGCTCTGGCATATGAGGGGCAGGGGGGAGGGGCAATGTATGTAACCCTAACAATATTTGTACCCCCATTACATGATGAAATAAAAAAATTAAAAAAAAAATATCTGGGATCATTAATAATGTTATTCAAGTGATAGAAGCTCTGTATTTTCAACTTCACTTTCACTCAGTGAAAACATGCATTAACATGTTAAGATGAATATGCAAAAATTTATGGTAACACTACAGGAACAACACTATGTAATGGAAAGTCCCCTAGAGAAAGATTAGATGTGTCCTAGATTCTGGTTCTCAGACCTTGGGCCATTTGCATAATTTCTCAGTCCCTCAGTTTCCTAAATCAAAACCAAAGGTTGACCAGATGACTCATAAGGTTTTAACATTACGAGATCGAGAGATATTGATTGAAGTATTTAGGAGAATATATATATGTGTGTATATATATATATATATATATATATACACACACATATGAAAAATAGAATTATTCAGAAATCAGAAAGACCTTAATAAACCATTTATTAGTGTTTGAACTTGAACATACATCTTAATCACCTCAGTTTCTCCCTTTGTAAAATAGGGACATGTGAAAGTTACATACAATAATACAGTTAAAATAGATGAAAAATAAGCCAGGTGTAGTGGCTCATACTTGTAATCCTAGCACTTTGGAGGGTGGAGGCAGGAGGATTGCTTGAGCTCAGGAGTTTGAGGTTGCAGTGTGCTTTGATGAAACCACTGCACTCTAGCCCAGGTGACAGAGTGGGAGAAAAAACAAATACATGAAAAATAATTAGAAATTAACATTAGTGTCCTTTAAACTCCATGGTTTTATTATTGTCTAAATTAAAATGGACCCTGTACTGTAATTAACCACTTTTATCTATATGGATATTTATTCCTGGATGAAAATACAAAAAGAATGCATGGCAATCATGAGACCTCAGAGGAATTATGAGAAAACATATTTAAATTATGTTTAAAATATTTAAAGTATATTTACAGTCTTGATGCAAAGAAAACTTTAACCAAACATACATTGCAGTTGATTTACAAATTTTGCCTTTCTGTTAAATGTTGTGTGCTACTGAATACTTTCATCCTCTACCAATATCTTGGTTTGTTTTATGCCACTTTGGAAGTGATTTTTTTTTTTTTATAGAATTGGATGATGTGATGGCTAACTGCAAGAAAATACTCAAAGGTCAAAAGCAGTAAAGTATGTTTTTTTTCCTTAACAGAAGTAAAAATGACTTTACCCTTCTGCAATGTTTCACTGTCATGCTTTTTATATTGGCTTGGTCAGGAAATACATCTCATTCACATTGATCATTATAGCACATGCCATCAGGATAGACATAGCAGAGTGTTCAAAAATAAATCAGCTGGACACCAATGAACATTAAGGAGTAATACTTTCTGAGTTGCCTACAGTCTGTAACCCATATATTTATGTCAATTTGACAGAAAATATAATACATAGACAATAAGTCAACATTAATACAGTGATATTTTAGAAAAGAACATGATAATTATGGTTATTATAAGAATCTCAGCAGATGCTGATTTTTAAAGGAGATAATTTTCCCACTTAAAATCAATAACTGATTATATACTATCTTTTCCTCTGCATATGCAATTCTCATCTTTTCATTTATTAATGTTCTTACCTATGGTAATTACTTTTAATGTCCTATAGAATGTTAATTGTGAGCAATGTTGTCAAAAGCTCTTTAGTTCTGTTACCAACAGTCCTTATGCTTTTTCAACTACCTATTCTTATACTGTTGATATTTTCCTATTATTTAAAAAATATTATGTGCCCTATCTGCATTTCTTGTTAATTTATTTTTTCTCAACCCTTCTTTCTTATGATGCATTAGTCTTTCTTCAAGCTCAAATATTTAAGAACTAAAAAAATAAGTTATTTAGGAATCAGGTTTTACTTTATAAAACTATCTTTTTTTCTGTCAGTGCCTATTCTTTCTTGAGATTCCCTATCCCTTGTAATTAGTAATACAAATCTCTAAAACATCAGAAATTTCTGTAATAATCGAGAACCACTTGTTTTATCACATGATTTCATATAATATGTGAATTAATGATTTGACCAGGAGTAATTATTTGTCCATTATAATTTCAGAACAGATTAAATAAAAACATGGAAGTCATTCAAAAACTGTAAATTCACACACAAATAAATTATTCTTAATTTTATGGCTCTTTTAGCCCATGAAATTTAGGGGTGTACAATTCTACATGAAATTTTCGTGACATTCTCATTGAAACACATCTCTGTCTTTGTTGTTTTGCCAGATCTGTTGAAAGACAGGGACAAAAAAGTTGATCTTGTTTTCAAGTTTGAAAAATGTGCCTTGATGAATCTATATAACAGAGAAGGCAAATGTTCCAATCCTATTAGTCTCTCTCTCTCTCTCTCTTTTTTTTTTTTTTGATACAAGGTCTCTCCATGTCATGCAAGCTAGAGGACAGTGGCATGATTTACAGCTCATTGTAACCTAGAACTCCTGGGCTCAAGTGATGTTCCTGGATCAGTCTCACAAGTAGCTGAGTCTATAGGCGTTCACCATCATGCCTGACTAATTCTTTTTTAAATTTTTTGTTGAGACATGGTCTCACTATGTTGCCCAGGCTGGTCACAAACTCCTGGACTTAAGTGATCCTCCTGCCTCAGCCTCCCAAAGTATTAGGATTACAGGTGTGAGCCATTGTGCCATGCTTCTTATTTCCATCAAAGACATTTATCTTTCAATTGAAAACGAAGAAATGATTATGATAAAGAATTAAAACTCAACAAATAAGAAAATTTTACATGGTCCTTGAAGAATATATATAGATTCATATCTTCAAATAATTACTACTTAGAATACTAAAAAAAATTGTATTTTTGCAAGTTCCTTCCCCTCAGCTATACCCTTGGCTTCCTGATTTATTCTACTTTTTTATGACTCAGACTATATGTTATATCTTTAGTGAAGAATTTACTTTTCCTCCTTTGCACCCACCCACCTTGTACTTCATACTTACATCATCTATAGAACTTAGTACATGGAATTTACAAGGTAGAATTTGTTTTCATCTTCAACTTAATTTTAAGTTACATGAGGCCAAAATCTGTGTTTCATTAATCTTAGCATCATTGTTAATAGCATAGTGGTAATCTCAATAAATGTTTGTTTCTTTCTTTCTTTTCATGCTCTTTTTGTCTTCAATGGCTTGGTGAACCTTTTTATCTTTGTAATTTTAGGTTATCTATATTGCCTTTGCCTTTATAATGTTTTTAAAATGAGTTAATCATAAAATTAATTTATAAAGCTTTAATCAATGATTAAAGGTGCAAGAGACACTGCAATATTTTTATCACTTACTTTCAAATGATGCTCCTCAGTGTCTTACAGGTTCCTTAGAAATTCCTCGGGGTAAGTGCAAGTAGAGACAGGAAAGTCAGCTGTTGTCCTCCACTCTAACCGTAAAATCAAGGGATCCCTTACCTGCACTGTCCAATATGGCAACCAGTAGCCATGCATATCTACTTAACTGTGAATTTAAATTAATTACAATTAAATAAAGTTTAAAATTCAGGTTTTCATGCACACTAGTCCCATTCCAAGTGCACAATAGCCCAATCACCACACGTGTCTAGTAAGTATTATTTTGAACACCACACAACATAATATTTCCATCATCACAGAAAGTTCTGTTGGACAGCTATTTTTTCTAAAATTAAGATTGAGTACAGTATCAGTAATGGTAAAATCTTAGAAGAATCTGAGAGAGGAAACCAGGATAAATTATTTGGAAAGCATATGCAATCTAGATTCCACTTATAAGTGAGATCATGCAGTATTTTTCTTTTTGTAGCATAATGTCTTCTAGGTTCCTTCATGTTCCAAATTACAGAATTTCTTTCTTCTTTTTTACAACTGAATAATATTCCCTTGTGGAGAATAGAAGAATTGTTACCATGGGCTTGGAGGTAGGGGAAACAGGGAGATGTTGTTCAATGTTATCACTTTCGATTAAAGGATGAATAGGTTCTGCAGACCTAATATACAACATGGTGATTATAGTTAATATATTGCATACTTGAATTTTTCTATGAAAATAGCAAAATGTTCTCACAAATACATACACACACAGACACACAAAATGGTAACTCTTTGAGGTGATGAATATGTTAATTAGCTTGATTGTGATAATCATTTCACAATATATACATATAGCAAAACACCATGTTGTACACATTAAATATATATAATTTTTATTTGTCATTCACCTCAATAAAGCTTGGAAAAGTAGTGTACAATTGCTTATTTGACTTGTATTAAGAGACCTGCTCCATGATAATTCTCTAATGTTTTCTAGCTTATTTTGTAGGATAGAAGAATAGTAGACTGTTTAAAAGAGAGAAACCTGGCATGAAAACAATGGGTTACTAGAGTAACCCAGAGAGTAACTAGGGAAACACTAACTATGTAACCCTACTCAAGTTAATTAATCATTCTAAGCATTAGTGTGCATCTTCTGAAAAATGAATAATAATGGTACTTACCTGATAGGGCTGTCAAGAAAATAAAATGAAACACACATGCATAGGCTTAGCATAGTCCCTGACAAATGATATTTATAACACTGTGTAATTCATGTTAGTCCAAGTTACTATTATGCTGGTTGGGTTCTCCTAGTACTTATGGTTATACCTAATGGTATTGTGATAGATTAATTTGATGCTTGCAGCACAAATAATTTGGATTACTTAAAGACAACCAAGGCTGTACTAGGGATGATAATATATACATTTAAGTGCAAAATGAAGGGTTCCAGAATCTGCCAAATTATGTATAACCCCTAGTTGGTCAGGACCTAGTATTCCCAACTACGAGTTTTGCAATATTCAATCACATTGTCAGAAATCAGACTTCCAGGAGACAGAAAGTCTTAATAGACATAATATCATTTCTTGTTATAGCTATAATATGTACAACAAAACAACATTGATGAAACACAGGTAAAATTTATATGGTACTTTCAGTATTAAAAGCAACTTTTTTTTTTCTCAGACATTACTAGGTTTCCTTATTCCCTTATTAAGAACTGAATAGTAGAATCTATCTCTACCAGTCTTTGCAGTGATAACAGTTACTTGATAATGGGTAAATGATAATAATTGACAATGAGCATTTACTGTGTTAATGATATAGGTCATTTTTAAATGATCTTTTTCAATGTCTCATTGCTATATTTCTCACACAGCTTCTTTCTAAACAGAGAACCACATTGAGATACTAGTTACAAAAAAGTAACATGGTGAATTGAGTAGGAGTAGAGACTCTAGGGCCCAAATGCCACTGTCTGAATCCTGGCTTCACAACAAAATCTGAGGCTTTCTGACTCGACAATAGGATCTTTTGCCCTCCCTTAATCTATTCCTCTTAATGAACTATAATTTCATTGCATATCGCTCTTATACAAAATCAAATGTATTTCTCTGTCACTGGAAGATCTATATCCATGTCCTTGTAGAGGTTTCAACAACAAATATCTCCTGGTCTCGGTATTTCCTAGAGTAATGTCCAAATTATATTCCTGATTGAGTAATTTTTAACTTTTGGAACCATTACCTTTAACTTCAGTACTGGAGTCAAATTGTAAAAATAAAAATAAATTTCATTTTTTCCCATGTGACTCCCCAGCATGCACTTACATGGATTTCCAATGATATATACCCTCAGGTCATTTAATTTCTCTGATATATACCTTTGAAGGGATCAGAACAAAGACCAGTATGGCAGCTCTATTAAAAAAATCATTCTAAACTATACTCATGTTCATTTTTTAAGGATTGTATATAAAGTAACAACTATAGATATAATATCTAAGATTTTAATTTCTTCATCATAGCCTTTTCAAAGTTTTCTATAATATCTTTGTGTCAAATCTTGAGAAACATGAGCTGAATTTAATGAAAGGTTTTTCGTTTGTTAAGCAAACATGCTAAAGATTGCCAATTAAGCAATTCAGTAGAATAGTTTTTGTTTATAATAGGGGATTGTATTAATACTTTAAAGACTTTTCCACAAACTGCCATATATGTCATCACAAAAATGGATATGATATCGGCTAGGTGAGAGGTGTTTTCTAATACCTGATGCCATGGGCCTTTAACTTTCATTTAGTCTTTTGAAAGAACACAGGTTTCTTATTAAATCTTCAGCTATTTGTGTGAAATATACCTAGGAGTTTCAGTAACTGAAAATATTATTTAAAATATTAAAGTTATTTATAAGTTCATTAATAGAGTACATTAACAAAGCAAGAAACATGCTATTATACTCTGCACTGATGAGTTGCATTGAGTTTTTGAGTTCCTATTTCAAGGGAAACATTGAAAATATATGAGAATAAGGAGAAAGTCCAGAAAAAGGAGAGTATGCAAATAATAACAAAAAGAGATGGGTTAATGAAATGAGAAAGTTTAGTTCAAAGAAAAGAAAAAGAAATACTGCTGTGGTCACAAGATCTGTTTTTATATATTTGAAAGATTGCCTTGGTTGTTTTTGTTTGTTTCTTGCCAACCCAGGGGTAAAACCTAGATCAAATGTGGAAGTTACATGGAAATACATACACCTAACTACAGGGGTAATCTTTCTTATACTCAGGATTGGCCAACTATAAGAATAATATTTCAATTCCCCATTCATGAAGATGTTCAAGGCAAGTAAGGATGTTGGAGAAGATAATCTTTATTGGGTGAAATAAGTCGCTAAATGCTAAATGAGGGTACAGAACAACCCAGGGGGGAGAAAAAGAGACTATACACTGTAATACCTCAAGACCACATGAATCATATCTGCAATTTGGCAGTTGAATTAAATCTTTAAGCCATAAATTAAATTACTACTATAAGATAACAAGGATGGTAATGATAAAGACTGTCAGAAAGTATAAAATATAGTGGGTAAGATAAGAGTACTAACTCTCGCTGAATGTCAGTCCAAGTATTGGTACTAGGCATTTAATATATTAGAATTCATGCGACGAGTTTAAATAGTTGAAAACAAAAGCAAAAACCTCCCAAATCTATTGTGCTATTTAGTTAAAAAAATATATTCCATAAATCATCAGGAAGGATAATAATTAAAATGACCTCTAAAAGCTTTTATAAACGATATAACAGAATAAGAAAAATTAGAAATTCCAAAATCCAAAATGCAACCCCTCCCTGATGTTTCAAGTATTCAATGATTTTATGATAACCTCTCTTGATGCTTACCACATTGAATTCTTATTCAGTTTTCCTGTGTTAGGAGTCACACATCTCTCATGTTGTGTGTTCTCTCTGATATGTCAAGTGGTCTATAAAAAGGGCATTGAATTTGTGTATTACAACGATAACTCTGTTTCTACTATCTTGCTAGTAACTATCAAATGCTCCTAACTAGCTGTGCTTCTTTAGCATATAACTTTACCCCTCTTTTCTTTTTTCCTATCTGTAAAATTATAGGACTGACTGGCTTTTAAGTATAGTATATTTACCCTCTGAAATTATTTGATTCTTTGCCAGCAAAATCTAAACAGAACCTACTTTCTCAGGGGAGTTTTGATGACAGATGGCCTCTACTTTTTATCTACTCTGCAACACCAGAGAGGCTTATCCTAGTCTCTCTTCATCCTGTTATGTATAGGAATTATAACTTTTCATAGGTACTTACCAGAAAGCCTTTAGTCAGGGATTCTTCTGTTTTGCTTTCCAAGAATTCAAGGAATCTGAAATCCACAGACAAAAATGACCCTTTTCAACTCAGTTTTGCTTTTTAGCTTTTGCTGGAGCCAAATAAATAAGATTCAAAGGCTAGCACAGTTGCCTGGGTCTCACCCTGGCTGGATAGCAGTTTTGCCTTATCAGAAGGTACCCAGAATGAGGTTCCCACATGATTGCTTTGCCTTTTCAATTCTCCACCTGCTTTGTAGGACACGTGTAAAATATATTTTGCGTCTGCTGTCTCCAGTTTTAGCATTTTCCCATTTCCCGTGTTTAAGCTCATAGAATTTTAAAGTAGCCAATCCTTTTTCTTAATGAATATTTTAAAATAATTTGAATATTCAAAATATAGCAAAATAGTTGAAAGAAAAGTTTTTCACATAAAAACAAGAACATGTTTTACAGTCTTCACGCTTGTTCCTTTTTTTACTTGCTTTAGTCTAAAATGACTTTTGGGTATAGACATAAACCTAGCTACCAGCTGTCCAGATTTCTTTTCCTAAATTGTCTAAATTGAATTATTGTTTGGTGTCGTAAGGCTAACTTCTGATAATGTTTAGTATTCTGTAGCATCATTTTTCCAAATATTTTCTGAAAAAATTAGAAATTAGTGTAACATTGAAATAGTATATTATGCCATGCCCCAACAAGCAGCTTACATATAATATTGGTCTAAGTCCAATTAAGAAACAGAAAGCACAGAGTAATTTCAACATTGGAAGTTTAATATAAAGAATTATTAAAGTATGCTAGGTGTGCCAGAAAAGAGTTAGCATAACAGACTTGAGACTGCTATTCTTAGAAAAACCTGCTTCAAGGTTGGACCTTGGCTAGCTTCTGGGAATTTGGGTTTCAGAAGGGTTTCAATCGTTGCCTGATAAGAATGGCTCACTGTGCCTAAACTGTTTATGAAAATATTATGTCTAGTGCTGAACACCTGCTTTCCTTCTGGGAGGCTGGAATTTTGATACATACTAGGCAGAGGGTATCTAAGTGAACAGCCTCCTGGATAAAAGCCCTGGCCACTGAGTCTCTAATGAGCTCTCCTGATAGTACTTCACGTGTGTCGTCACTATTTGATGCAGAAGGAATTAAGTGAGTTCTGTGTGACTTAACTTAGAGAGGACTCTTGTTACCTGGAGCCTGGTTCAATGCACCTTTGCTTTTTGCTGATTTTTCTTTGTTTCCTTTCCCTGTAATGGATTACAGCCATGAGTATGACTCTATACTGAATCTTTTGAGTCCTTCCTGTGAATCATGGAAAGGGGAGATGATCTTGGGGACCTCTGACAAATAGGGTTACTATAAAAGTATAAAAATACTCTGAAGGATACTCTAGGGTAGAGAGAAAGTCACTAAGAAAGGACAAACATAGAAGGGAGGCCACATCTCCAAGGTTTCACTGAAGAAGATACAGTTGTAGCCCCATGAGTTGCAAAAAATTTTGCTAAGTAGCATTTTGGATCCAGGAAGATAAGAACCCCCTTTCGTCTTGCAATGCCCTTCCAGCACCCTCCACTGACAAAGTTTAACATAATATTCACTGTAGAGGAGAAATGCTGAAATGGTACTTGTCTCAAATGGTACTTAAGCTGAATTTGGATCTGAGAGGCCAGTGAATTGATAACTAGCTGACACATGCAGGCAAAACATCTGAGGGACCACTAAATAACCTCCTTATCTTTTGAGCATTTTTTAATTGCCATAATGTAAATCAAACCAAACTACATCCTGTTACTTCTATTCTTTTCAAATAAATACAAAATAAAAAATATTTTCTCTTAGGTCCAGGTTTAAGACCTCAGTATATACCCTTCTTAAAGTCCTCATTATTTTCCCAGACATAGTAGGCCTTTGAATTGTTCTTGTATTCTTTATTTTTTTATTGATTCATGTATTTTATTTTAGTTGCATTAATCATCCTCAACTGCAGTATACTTAGCTAGTTTCCTCTCATTATTGAATTAACCATTGACCAGTATATCTGATGCTTTGCAGAAACATCTTAGATCAAGGTCTATATAATCATAGAGTCTAGTCAGAACAAGATTCATATGGTGGGACACAAAATAAGCAACTACTGAATTTATTTTTATGGAATATTATCATTTTAGACCTTATTAAAATTAGCTTTCTCACTATTATGTGGAAATGCTACCATTTTTCTCTATCTGTACCTGAAATTAATCTATTAGGGTCATAATACTGGATCATAAAAACAACATAAGAAAGTTATGTTGAAATTACCACTGTTAAATATTAATGTAATACAAAGAGATGTGGATTTCTGGTACTCTTACCTCATCACACATTTGAATTAGCTTCTCTGATTTCAGAATCCAAGAAAATATGCAAGAAAACTTCCTTTAGGGAAAAAAAAAGGTCCAAAATACTCTGTTCAGGCCAGGCATACTGGCTCATGCCTCTAATCTCTGGATGTTGGGAGGTCTAGGAGGGAGGATTGCTCGACACCAAGAGTTCAAGACCAGCCAGTTAACATAGTAAAACCCAGTCTATACAAAATGTTTTTTAAAATACTTAGCCCAGCACAGTGCCATGTGCCTGTAGTCCTATCTACTTGTGAGGTCGAGGTGGGAGGATTGCTTGAGCCTAGGAGTTTGAGGCTGCAGTCAGCTATGATCATGTCACTGTACTATAGCCTGAGTGACAGAGCAAGACCCTGTCTCAAAAAAATATTGTTTTCATAACAGTAGTAAAAAATAAATAGAATTTGAATTGGAGGGAGGGGGGAAAATGGCAGATTAGTGGCGACCTGTGCTTGAAGAGACCGAGTAAGGAAAGAAGCCACTTTTCTGGTTTTGTTGCCCCATGGCTTCGGAGGAGCTTGTCTCCCCGCCAGGCTGCTTATACCTCAAGCCTACCAAACTCTGCCCTTGGAGGGACAGAGAAAGGAGAGAGGCCGCTTTCCAGGCTGAGCCTTAGTCCACAGCCAGTGCCTTGGAGGAGCTTCCAGCCTAGCCGCTTCTACCTCATGCTGACCAGGCTCCTTCCTTGGAGGGAGGGAGTAACAAAAGAAGCCACTTTTTTTTTCTGGCTGAGTTACTCCTTGGATTGAAGGAGCTTGTCCCCTTGCCCGGCCACTCCTACCTCAGGCCTACCAAACTTTACCCTTGGAGGGGCAGAGTATCCAGAGAGTCCACTTTCCGGGCTCAGTTGCCCCGCGGCAGGCTTTATAAATTGGAAGGAAAGTGGAGTGGCAGCGTGCTGGTGAGACATGCTCTTTATGTCAAGGGGATACAGCAGAGATGAAAAGCATGACCAAGAACATGGCGAGCACTTATATATTGCTCTTAACAATAGTGGCAACATGCCATGGGAAAGCACAATCACATGTGTTCACACAGGAGATAACGCCTTGGTTACATGAGTATGCTGACTCATGCCTCCCCTAAAGCCAGCTAATCAGATGGGCTGGGCTAGAAAAAAACACTGTGGCAGTCATCTTAGTTTTGACTAAAAACCTGTTGCCTATACAAATGCAATTTCCCTTACATTCTACCCCCTAGGTAATAGGTTTTGTGGTGGACACATGGGCCTATAGGGAGGCCACCTTGGGCACAAAGGTGTCAGCAACAATACAGGAACAATACAGTATTACCAGACCATAGCCAGCAGCTCCTAACACTAAAAGGGTCCAACTCCAAGAGGATTGTTGGAGCCGGAATCCACAGTTCCACAGGACAGAGAGACAGAGTCACCGAGGCTGTAATCACCAAAAGGAGTTTTATTATCTAGCTAGCTAGGGTCCAAGCCCAAGAGCACCAGCTCAGTGGTCTCTTGTGCGGGCAGGGACCCCCTGCTGTGCGGGAGGAAGCATGAACTGTTCTCGTGCTAATAACGCTCCTGCTGATTGGTTCTGCGTGCTGATCATGCATTTGCCCCTTACAGTGATTGGTGAGCCCCCCTATCCGCCATTTTTCCCCAGCATTTTATTTCACCCTGCCCCTGATTGGTTCTAACCTGTTCTGGGTCCTAGCCAATAGGCTCCGGACTCAGCACTTTTCCTCTGCATCTTGTTTCAACCCATAATGCCCTGCAGCCAGCTGTGATCGGTAGGCAAGCAATGGACAGAAGCTAGAAAACAACCGTTAGTCTAACAGCCCAGTATCTTACAGGATGAGAGACATTTTTACCACTGCTGTAGTGGGTCTCCAGTTAACTTTTAGATGGCCTATACCTCACCATCAACTTCCTTCAATGCAGAGGAGATATCCTCCTGGTGATCAGGTGTACATATACAACATTCAGTACGTATGACTGTGCATGTGCTCCCTTGGGCTGCAGTATGAAGACCAAGGGCCATGTGGTTTTGCAAAATCACTTTCCTTATCTGGGTGACTTCACCCACCAGGAGGTTAAAGCCTGCTCTGTTTGATTTAGGGCCTGAGCAGTATGCTTCACTAGGGTATTTACTTTTATTGCTACTTTAATGGTTCCACCCCCCAGGGGAAAAGATAGTTGCCAGGTAGAATCACTATGGAGTCTGTTTTACCGGGTGGGAGAACACAGCATTCCAATTATGTGGTTCTTTAGTAAAGGTAGAGAGGGTCTTCCCCAGGACATTGGGCCATCCTCATGTGCACCTCAAGTGCACCTTTCCGTCAAATGAGGGGGAAGATAAAGCCACCCATACCTGGCGGTGCCCTACTAGCCACCCTTGGGCTTTTCTTGTAGGTAACCAGACAGTGAGATCCTTAAACATGGCCCAGTTATTAGTACAGTACATGCAAAGCGGACGGCTCATGCACGATTATGGCACACACTTCAGCCCATTGGCTGCCCTGTCTCTGCCCCATTTTAAACCAAGTTTCATAATGGTCCAACTGGACAGCCACTGCTGTCCATTGGGCTGAGAGGCCATGACTGAATCCATTGGTATACCATGCCTCTGCTGGAGGGGACTCAGTCCTTCAAGGCATGGGCTCTCTTCCCTAGGTATTACCATGGTCTGAGGGTCTGAGGGTCTATCAGACACAAATTCAACAGGACCCAGTACTGTCTGCAACTCTGAAGTTAAAGGGTTGGAGCTGAATTCTGCCCATTATTTCAAGTAAGCTCGCTACTTTGCTAAAGTGGGTGTCTGGGCTACCCCTGATCATGGGCTGGTTGTCCATGACCTCGCCCATCCTGCTGTGGGATACGTGGTGCGCACTAGCACCTCGGACTGCCCAGTTATAGCTTCACAGGCCTGAAGGGTGGCATACACAGCCGCCAGCTGCCAGGGGAGCTGTGGCTAAGATTAGGTGGCATATGCATGTAGTGAAGCACTTTGCATGGGCCTGCCAGTTAGCTACTACAAAAATGGCTTCGTGCTTTCCCAACTCCTGAAGAATCTGAATTAAGTTCGTGTATGAAGTCCTCTTACTCATGGTGTCGGGTAGTTCTCTGATGTCGCCCCATACTGTGTGGGCAGCAGCCATGAGTCATTCAAGCAAGGAGTGGGCGCCCTCGCCAGAGCGACCACTTGTCTGTAGCCTCTGCCTCAGGGAAGGACGTATAGTCTTGGGTGCCAATTGCTCTGTCTCCCTTGGGGAGCACAGGACGCTGTCCATCCTTTCATCCCATAAACACAACAACCAGGCAGGCAGGATTACCCCAGGACACTGTCTGCACTGTTTTCCCAACTCCCTTATCTACCTGGGGGTGTCAGCAGAGTGAAAGATGTGCTCCGTTACTGTGTTCTTGTATTTTTTAAGTGGTGAGTAAGACCTCAGGGTTGTGAATATACACGTAATTTAAATTCTATGATTGTCAGGAAGTCACTATTCTCTCCTTGTTTCACTGTCTATAGTAAACTAGCACTCAATGAATATATAATGGCACTTAATTAATTTGGGGTAAATTGTAAAAAAAGTGCTACTTAATTTTTAATCTGTATTTTGGCTGTTTACTATCCACATTTTACTCAATCTGAGCAATGCAATTAGATTTCAGTATTTTTTTCTTCATTTTGTCTTCCCAGGCAACACTAAATATTTAAATTAGAAAGTGTTATTGATTTTTTCTTTTTTAGCATTAATACGTTCCTGTCCTTATTAGGTTGGTATTTCTTAACAGAACTTACATTTTCAACTTAAATTACTTTGTAGTACAACTTAATGTCCCATGCAATGATGTTATACCTGTATTTGTGTCAAATCTAATTATGAAGGCTTGATTTGTGTAATGTGAAAGAAATTATTTCCACTTTCTCTATCATGCAAACAGATCAATTTTCTCATTAGCCCTTTCCATCAGTTCTGATTGCTTTAAGCTTATGTTTTTCCTATAACTTTGTTTCCTAGCCAAATTTGGTCCTTACCTTATGTGTGTGTAGATTGACTATACTTTAAGAGATTTTATATATGTTGACAGGTGAACTATGTAATATAATAATAATAGTGAAAGATCATTTTGTTATTTTATATTTTTATTCACATTATGACATGATCATCTTTCTATAGTTTCTAATAGATATATTTATATTTCCATTTGCCTTTTCTTTATGTTATCAGAATTTAGGAAAGAACACATAAGGAGATAAGCCGCAAAGTAGGTGACAATAGAAGATGAAGAGGAATTGGTAGGTATAATTCATTTTAGGAGCAAAGCTTTGTATAAAAGGCTCTAAGGATACTTCTTCAGGCTCTATGCTCTGACAAAAAGAATTATGTGGTGATGCATAATTTTCCCACAGATCTTTTGTTCTTTGATGCGTTTGATGCACAAATAAAAATCTGAGTTGAAAGTTTGCAGAGTGAAGTTTGTGTGTTTACAAAGGGGGCTGTAAAGTGAATATGCTGATGTGTGTGAAGTCAAACATGCTGTAGATAATGAGCACAATTAGGAAGATATGCTCAGAAAAGGAGTTTTTAAACTCCCACATACTTCTGTGAGTGCCAGGTTTTGTTTACTCTCGGCATGTAACAGCAATTCACCAAGTGCATATTCAAAGAATTTTCTAATAAAATGTTCTCTAATAGGAAAGTTGATTCTATTTCATCAGTAGAAAAAGTGAAGTATATTTACATGAAGCAAAATAGAAATGTAAGTCTAGTGACTAAGGCTTTGTATTTTTAATCTGCAAGCTAGTGATACTTATGAGATGGTTAACAAAATATCTCTTACCTTCTCTTCAGTTTCGTGAGAAACACTTGTGTAGTTTCCAGCTAACATTTTTTTCTCAGTCCCTCTCTTTGTGTATGTTTATATAGAATTTGTAAAATCCAGACCTCAAAAGCTTGAGAGATAAGACAAAAATATTTCCTGTGCAAAGCCCTAAACTAATTAACTCTTAGAATTGCAGTTCTCTTCTTTCTCCTCCGACAAAATACTTCAATTTTTCAGTGAGGAATCAGGATCATCATGAGATCATAAACTTTTTTTGCTGACGCTGTTATACACCGGAGGACCAGCATAGTACAGTATTTAGTATGGTTTCACAAATATTTGTTCCATGAAAAAGCAAATGACTAAAAGAATAAATAATCCCACTGTGTCCACCCTCACTCAGGCCCTATTATTCTCAAATAAAAATGTTCTGCTCTTGCAGAGCCTGACCGTCAGAAGCAAGTCTAAATGTAAGATATACTTTTGACTGTGACCTAGTCACTGCTGCCAAACAGCATTGTGAACCTGGATTTATGCCTGCCGAGGCCCAAATGTTGCTTGAGCAAGATAACTTTCCTGCTCCATAGGGGACAGTCAACAATCAGTCTTGGGCTTCAGGCAGACTCATATGATAGAGAAACAGACTATTGACTCCATTGGAACTGGATTGTCTTTTGGGCCTAAGAAGGTGCCATTTTAATCTGCAGCAGTGGCCAAACCTGCAGCCTTGGACCCTAAAGATTATCCAGAGCCTGGAGACATATTTTAGCCTCATCACAGGTATAGGGTTATATTTATACTGACCATGCCATTTGTTGTTCAATCCAAAACTACTGAGGATGAAGTGGCACTGCTGATACTGATAACGAAATATAGGTGAAAACCAGGACTCACGTATAAACTGGGTATATGGTAACACTACTCATAGGAACACTTTTCTTCTAGTTTAAGTTTCCCATAGTAATAACATCTTCACTCTTTTTGAGACTCTTTATTTTACTTCAGAGGAGCCAGGAAGTTGATGACATGGTTTTGATTTTGTTTCAGACAAACATCACACATGATTAAGAGATTCTTTCTTTTTCCTTTGTTTTATTCTCCATGTGTAGGCTTTTTATATGTTTCTCCCCATCCACGCATCCCACTCACATTTATGAAAGACCTGTGAATTTCAACCCCACTTTGGTGAGACTGTGCCATATCTTCAGGGCTTCAGTGAAGAATGGTTGTGATATTGGAGTGTGGCTCATTCTCTTATGTGGCCCTCCCATCACAATACCACAACACACAGTTTCATGGTAGTGTTAACCTTTACTGAAATTTTAGAGCATACCAAAATGAATCAGTGTATTTTTAAGCCATATACTTCCTCTTTGGTACTCCTTATCTATACAACTTCCTAATGGAAAGAGTCAATTGCCATTTTGTTGAAGCTCAGTTAAATTTTTAGATAAGGGCCTTTCTAGTCCTAATTTTTAGTGAGGTATGTATGTGTTGAAGTGATGGGAAGTGAAGAAAGGCAGGTAGCATTGGCCACACCGTAAAGAGGATAGAAAAGTAGAAAGAGTATGTCCTTTAGTTAAAAAGCAATGCTAAAGTACAATGTTAAAGAGTGTAACCCTAATCTAAAATATCATATATAACAAATTTTTGTGGTTCTCTTCCTTGTTGGAATGTACATCAAATACCAGCAAATCAAAATGATCAAGTAAATAGGCCTTTTTTTTTTGACAAAATTTCCTTGGGGTTTTATATCAGTAAGGGCTCTTCTGAAAAACAAAACCACTGGGCATATATAGAGATATATAGAAAGGGATTTATTATGAGAGATTGGCTCACACTGTCATGGATACTGAGATGTCCCACAATATGCTATCTGCAGGCTGGAAGCCGAGTCTACATCCGTTGGCCCGGGAAGTATGAGTACTAATGTCTGAGGAAAGGATGAGATAGATGTTTCATCTCAAGCAGAGAGAACAAATTCCCCCTTCTTCTGTCTTTTTTTTCTTACTGGGGGCCACAGTAGATTGGATGATGCCCACCCTCATTGGTGAGGGCCATCTTCTTTACTCGGTGGAAACACCCTCATAGACACACCCAGAAATAATGTTTTTCTAGCTATCTGGGCCACCCTGAGCCCAGTCAAGTTGACACATGAAACGAACCATCACAGGTTACCACTGACTTATATAATTATTAAATCTCCAGAGTAATCACAGTACTAATACTGAATCCCTGTTCCATAGGGGCACATATAAAACACTTAGCATTTTAGTTAATTTTATTTCTCTACCAGGAAATGGCTATTCTGAGACTAGAAGGTATTTGTGTATTAGAAGATATAAAGTTTCCAGTTGACTACAATGTGAATGTTCTAAAAATGAGAAATATAATTGCTGATTCTTTCATTTAGTTTGAGTATTTTTCTTATGATAATCATTCTGGATAGAAGGTATTTTTGGAAGGTAATCCATGTGGCCAACACTTTCTAGCCCATAGTTTTCTGACAGAAACAAAAGACTGTTACACTCTGTTTTTTTAAATCCTCACCTGAGCTGCTTCTTAAAGGGCACATTCATTTGCTTTTCCTCATGTTTACAGGTGAAAGGAACCGCCATTTGAGTAACACCACTGGCCTGTTTCCTTCCCCTCTCCTTCCCCTTAAGGGAGGAAGATTGATTTATTTGAACGGTCACTTTGAAAGAAGAAACTAAGCTTGTTTAATTTGCACCCTTGCTTTCTTGTTTTTCTCTTTGGAATATGCCTGTGTAGTGAAAACACACATTTTCTACTGCTTAGTGTGGTAAGTTTCATAGAGGCAGTATTCTTACAGAAGGCCAGTATATTTTCAGCTGCGTCCATGCCTGGATGGCACTATTCCTTAGAGCTACAGTTTTGGCAAGTCCACTTGCTTAGCAGATCAAATCACGGCATACAATCTAGTCTTTGTCTCTAGAAAGGTGATGGGTTGATCCCCACTTGGCTGTCTACTATGTCAATTTTCAAAGGTTTCAAATCATTTGAAGAAGTAAGGATGACAGGGACATATATTTGATCCCCCAAAGTGTCAAAACTCCTCAGTTTGTCCTTCTGGAGTCTTTAAAGCTCTTAAAAATTGTAATATAAATTCTATTTTCTTATACCTTAAGGAAATTTCATGTCAACTAATGTGATATTCTTTACCGTAGGAGAGTAATTGAAACTCATATTTTTCTTGCTATGCATATTAGTCAGAGTTTAATAATTAGTCACAGAAAACACATTGTATATTTTGTGTGTATATATATAAACATAAATAACTGTGAAGGCTACTGTGATCAGTCATGTTGTTGTATTTTATATAAGTTTAAAATCATCACCTAAATATATTAACACAAGAAATTTTTGTGACGACTTTACTGAAAGATTCAGGTTGACATTTTAAAACTTCCTTTATCTAAACCAAGATACATTAAGAGAAAAAAAAAATCAAAGCCAAGTAAGAGCTTATGAAAGACAGAGTAAATCCTTTAGGATGATTAGTTCAGTGAAATGTTAAAAGAATATTTTGTGTGCAAGTCAGGTCTCTTGCTAGTCTCAAACTAGTAATTTGGATTCACTTCATTATAGCCACTGAAGTACCTTAGCAGAGTTTGGGAAGAGGAGTGAAGAGCCAGAAAGAAAAAGAGCAATAACACTTAAATGATGGAGTTGCTCTCATAATTCAGCTTCAGATAACTCAAACAAGCACCTTGCAAATGACAATGCAGGGCTGAGCTCCACTCTTAGCGAATAAAAATGCATCAGACACAGGAGCCCTCCAGGATCTCCCTTGATGAGCCTCAAAATGAGTATTCCAAAAATGTAACTCATTTCTCTCTTTGTTTCAAGAGCTGATTCTTCCATTTTAAATCAAGAATTCTTTACAAACCAATGATATCTGACATTAAAACTGACTTTTAGGGTAATAAAAGTTGTGAAATTTTGCTAAAAACACGTGGAATTTGAATACTTGGTGACTTGGTTAATATAAAACTCATACTTTTCTCTTGTAACACTTTGCCTATTTAGTGTAATTTTTCAAGGATGACATCAAAAGTGATATTTTTGGAACAGCCTGATTATTTATCAGCCTGGCTTTTTTCAGGAAAACCTGATATTCAAAGAAATGCTGCACTGATAATAAATAGATTTAAATTTATTATAAGCAAAAGAACAGAAATGGATTTGGTATATGGGCTTTGGGACTAAATTCTGGCTCCAAATCTCACAGATTCTGTGATTGTGGAAAATATGGTAACCCCTCTATGCTTCCTAATCTGTAAAATGGGAATGATATTAGTACAAATGTCATAAATTAGTGCAAATATAAGTAAAAATGAAAATAACAACAATCCATCATTAAATGGCTCTAATTTTATTATATATCAAACACTAGGCCAAGTGCATTCTATGATTTAATTCCATCTTCACAGCAACAATCTGAGACTGTACTAAATTCTCTGCCTTGCCTACATTTTCATAAGTGGTAGTAGCTATCTCTCCCATGCCAAATATTC
Source organism: Cheirogaleus medius (assembly GCA_008086735.1). Taxonomy (NCBI): domain Eukaryota; kingdom Metazoa; phylum Chordata; class Mammalia; order Primates; family Cheirogaleidae; genus Cheirogaleus; species Cheirogaleus medius. The sequence goes on from VBSM01000361.1 coordinate 48,535,583, forward strand.
CCAAATTATGACTTCTAGCTTAAACGCTCCTGTGAGCTCCAGACCTATATATCTATTATCAATAGCACATAAATAACTACCTAAGCCCAACTGTAGCCATCATCTTTAATCCTGTTCCATTCTTGTGTTTATCCTGTTTACTTGGTAAACGGCACTAGTAATGAAACAGCACTTGAACCATAAGTCTAGGTCCTAGGCATTATTCAATGACTAAAACATGTCGATTTATCTCAAATCCATTTATTCAGCCCCCTGCAAGTGTCCTAATCATCTGACACCTCAGCTATTATTACAGTCTCATAATTGGTCTTCCTGTGACTACTGTTGTTCATTCCCTCCCATCAGTCCCCCAATCGATCACTTATATAGCAGCCAGTGTCTTTTAAAAAGTCATAATTGATTATGTTATCCAATTGTACAGTATCTTACATTTTCCTTTAGATAAAGATTAAAATACTTAACATGAGTATAGGGTCCTTCTGGATCAGGACCTTGCTGACCTTTGCTGTCTTTTTGTACTTCATCTGTGCTTCAGTCATAATAGCTGTCATTTGTCTTCTCAAATGGTCTGACCCTCACTCATACTTTGTCTCTGCCTTGAATACTCTCCCCTTCCTGTCATAACTTCGCTAACTAAACAGTCAATTTTCCAGTCAGGGAATAGATTATTCCTTCCCTTATGTACCCACAGGACTTCTACTTCTTTGCACCACATTTGGAAATACTTTTAATTGTACATAATCCGTTATATAATAATCTCCACAATGGCAGAGAACGTGTCTTTTCTCACCACAAGTAGAGCACAGTGCATTGTTCATTGATCACTGTGGGTGCTCAGTAACTGTCTGTTGAGGAATTCTCAATTGAAAATTTAAATAAATAAGCAACTGTAATCTACCTCTTTTCCTCCCAAGTGCTGGGAGTGGTTTAAGTGAGAGAAAGAGAGATGAACATGGAGGTAGAGATGGGGGGGCGGGGGGAGAGAGAGAGAGAGAGAGAGATAAAAGAGTGAGAAACAGAGACAGAGAGACAGAGGCAAAGAAAGCAGAGATGTGTATAGAAGAAAATAATGAGAGATGTAATCATGAAAGCTCAGGGCATGGACAGTGCTGCTTTGAGATCAAAATGAGGAGGAGACAGGGAGAAATTCATTGTTCCCTTCTGACCTACCACCTCCACTCGACAGTGCAGTACAGTTTCAATACAGTGAGGGCATTGGTGCTATTATCTGCAGCTTCTGTTTGCTGAACATTTCATGTGTTTACATATATTACTTCATTTAACCTTAATAAGCCTGTGAGGTGGGCCCCCTTTAGTATCCCCACGTTATAGGTGATGTAGTGGAGACAAAGAGGCCTTAAGTAACCTGCCCAAACTGATGCATAGGAGAACATTACACACAAGAAATGTGATTCCAGAGCTTGTACACTAACAACTACATACTTTGCCGTCAGAAAGCTTGTCGCCAGCAGATCAGCCAGTGAGCACTGGCCAAGCAGTGTATTTTTGAGGGACAATGGTATAGGTAATCCAGACAATGAAGGGAAGAGAATTCAGAAGGGGAGTGCCAATTAGGCAAGTAGTATAATGCAGATATTAAGAACTTGTTTTGAATCAGCCTTTCTGGTGCCAAAACACTTTTTGGGAAAGAATGTTGTGTGTGTGTGTGCATGTGTGGTAAAAGAGAAGATTGACTAAAAATATGAAAACTTTAAGACTCAGATGACCTTGTTGTGAGTTATCCCTTAACTTCACATGGAAAGTGCGTGTCCTCAACTTCTTAGCTCCTGAAACCATCCGTGTTAGTTTGCTAGGGCTGCCATAACAAATACCAGACACTGGGTGGCTTAAACAAAAATTTATTTTCTCATGGTTCCAGAAACTGGAAGCTCAAGATCTAGCTGTTAACATATTTGGTGTCTCCTGAGGGCTCTCTCCTTGGAGTGCAGATGGCCACCATCTTGCATGTGGTGAGAACATCTTCTTACATATTCTTTCCTCTGTGCATGCACTTGTTTGTATTCTCCTCTCTTCCAACAAACACACCAGCCATATTGGATTAGGGCTCACAAATATGAATTCATTTTACCCTAATTACCTCTTTGAAGATCTTATTTCCGGTGACATTCTGGGGTACTGGGGTTAGGACTTTAACATATGAATTTGAGGGGGATGCAATTCATCCCATAATACCATACTTTCCATGAATGTGGGCAACTGTACTAAAGCTTATGGGAATGATTGAGGGGGAGTGGTCAGGCTCAGACTGTGAAGTCTTTATAGAGTAAAGGCAAAAACCAATAGTATTTTGTTTGTTTGTTTTTCATCAGTGACACATGTGAAAGCAGCAGCACCCATAGCCCTGAGCCATTCTCTGGACTACTCTCTATGAAGGTTCCACTGCTTAACACAATTGAGACAAGCCAACATGAGGAATATAGATGAATTGGCAATTTCTTATTACTAATAAAGAATTGATATTGTAGAGTCTACACTCGAAATATGCAAGTAATTTATAGCTTTTTTGTGACAAGAATCACCAGGATTGAGTCTCTCACAAGTATAAATAAACCTGAACACAGTAGATTCTTTTTATTAGCAACTTGACAGTCATTTTCAAACTCTTCATTTGTCACACATGCCTTCTTTGCTGAAGGACACTAATTTTGTTCAAAATCAAGTAGTCATGTGCTTCAGTGAAGACTAATCCCTTCATACTCCAGAAATGGAAACATATTTAGTGGACACTAATCATGGAAATCGTTTTTTCTCCAGGCTCATTAATGGTTTAGAAAGGGCAACCATTTCTCACCAATGAGAAATGAAGAAATAGGTGGAACTTCTAGGAATGGGTTCTTCATTGTGAAAATGAGAAAACAAGTAATGAGGGTTCCTTTTTGTGACCTTGTGTCTAGTTGTATTGAGAAGCTGACATCTGTAGCAGCAGACAATTTGCAAATATGAGGTAGTTAGTGAGAGGTAGAGGGTTGAATTGCATCCCACCCCAAATCCACATCCATCCCAAACCTGTGTATGAGACCTTATTTGGAAGCATAGTCTTTGCAGATTTAATCATACTAAGATGAGGTCATATTTGATGAAGGCAGGACCTCATCCAATGATTGGTATCATTATAAGTAGAAGGAAATGCAGATATACAGAGACAGAAAGGGAGAAAGCCATGTGGTTACTGAGGCAGAGATTGGAGTTATGCTACTACAAGCCAAGGAACCTCAAGGATTATGAGCAACCATCAGAAACCAGGAAGAGTCAAGGAAGGATTCTTCCCTAGAGGGAGTATGGCTCTGTCAATGACTTGATTTCAGACTTTTAACTCCTGAAACAGTTATGGAATACATTTTTAATATTCTAAGGCCACCCAGCTTGTGGTATTTTGTTACAGCAGCCCAAGGAGATGAGGAGACTAATATACCAAGGCAGTCCTTTGGTCAAGCAGGGTGACCATTGGAAATAACGTATGTTCTTGACTATGCTGGTAGACAAGAGATGAAACACACGACCTATGGTCTTTTTGTTATTAGAGAATATTTGTCCCTATGGTTTTAGAAAATTCTATTTGAATTTTTGTTATTTATTGCTGAGGCATCCAAAACTGATATGCAACATCAGGGGTATTGCAAACATTTGGGAAAGAAGAATACTTGGAGTAGCCTGGAATTCCCTCTGCTAGTCAAACAGGTGGAGAGGCTTCAGTGCAGCGATTTGAAGGATTAACATAAATGTGACCTCATGTGTTATCACAGTCTGGTAAAGCTTTGCACTTATCATTTACATTCTGTTACTTATTGTCACTCCATTGTTATCCCAGACTGGTGTGGCCTGAGGAAATGCTATCGACATTTGCTTGATGGCCAAACACCATGCAAGTAAATTCCATTTGCTTTGTATCAAGATCCTAGCCTGGAGTTTTGAATAAAGATAAAGAGATGCAAAAATACCCAAATCACATGCATGGAAACAAAATGTCTGCTTCTTCAGATAGTTCTATTTTCGTGTCTATAATTCTGCTCACCAACTGCATGTGTAACCTTTCTTTAAATTTGCAAAATAATTCAGAAGTTTGCATGCTGCCAATTGCTAATCAAACCTTCTTCATCAACATCCACGCCCTCTTCCCATTTGTCATCTTATTCATACATTGCAAACAGTGGCTCATGCAGCTCCCTCTTCTTTTTGCCTCAGAAAAACAACAGGCTGTGTAACCAAGGGGAAGCTTATTAGCAGCTAAAAGCTCATTTTTAATGCTACCTAATCAGGTTGCCGACTCATTTAAATTATGAACCTTAAGAAAAAAATCCTCATTTAATGACTCGAATATTAGTGTGGCTTGTCAAACAGTGCCTTTAGTATTGCTTGCTTCTTTGAAAAGAGTTGAAGCACTCACCTTTGCCAGAATAAATTGGTAAACCTGTTTCTGTCTTAGTGCATATGGTGAAAACCTATAAGATCTGTCCGATTTATATAAGTGTACTTGGCTGCTATTTTATGTTTATTCAAACTATGTTGTAAAGTAAAAGTAAGGCTTAGCTCCAAGAAAAAGATATGTTTTAATATAAAGACTGGACATGTTCATGAATCAGGCACATGTAGGTTTCTCAATTATGACTGGCTTGCTAAATTAAGTTCATTTATTCTGCATCATGTTACTTGATTTTATTATTGATTTATCCTGAAAGTTAATGAATGAAAATGCAGGTGCTTGAAATTTTCATATATTTTAAATATATTTTTAAGCTGCAACATTGTAAAGGTATTTTTATAGCATTTGGAATTTTTGTAACTAGGCACTTATTTTCATTTCTCAAAAAGATGAAAGACCTGTGGCAACAGTTCCTCATCTCTCTGCTCCCCATTGCTGATATCAAGGAACTGATTTGAAATTGTCTGTACAACCAACTAAAGGACATTATTCATTCCAACATGGATTGGGCATACGTATATGTCATGTAAAGTGATTTACATTTTAATACTACTGTGTGGCATCAAATCCATGACTTTGCTGACTGTAATGAAAATTATTTCACAAGCCACTCATGGATATCAGTGGAGCATACAACACCATTTACAGAACCAGCATCTGACATCTTCTAAGGAAGTTAATCCTTCTAGAAGTTTCAAATATTCCAAGGTTAGTCTAGAATGTTCAATCCATATATTCTTAACATATGTGCTATAAAATTCTTGTTAGAGGAAAAAAAATACAACAACCTGCCACTTGAGAACAAGGGGTATTTGAACAACATGGAAGATGATTATCTAGTCTCTGACCAGACTCCAGGAAAGAAAATGTTAGCAATCCCATTTTTCATTCTAACATTCTTCTGTTGAGACTACTTTTCTTTTCTGAAATATCTAAAAAAGATTATACTATCCCCCTCACCATCTGACATTCTTACAAATATTTGGAGGCAATTAATGTCTTCACTTAATACATTTCCATGCTAAATAAGTCCACTATCTTTATCCACCCTATTGTTCTCTTCTTCATGCTCTTTAGCTGTGATGTTTGGTATTAAGTATGACATCCCAGCTTGATATGATCAAGATGGGATATAGGATTATAATACTCATATAGCCTGTATGTACAGTCATAGAGTGATGATTTTGAAGAAAAAAATACCTAATTCTGAAAGAAAGTAAACTCTCCCTCCCTTCTAGATTTCTCCAAAGCTCCCTCTCTGATATCCTTCCTAAATAAATGATTTAGTCTACAATCAATTAGGTTGGGCTGATCAAGGTCAGTTTTCTCATTGGAATGGAATGGAAGAACAGCATGAGTTATTGACTCTAAGTTGGGGGAGGAGAGTCTCTCTATAAGTCATGGGCAGCAGTGGTAGTCTACACTGAGGCAGATGTTGGAGCCAGGTTGGGATGAGAAAGCTTTATGTATAGTGGACAGACAATAATTACCATTATAAATCTCTCTCCATTTATATATATATATATCCTTTTATTTGTCTCAGCAATGTTTTGTACTTTTCTCTGTAAAAATCATACATTTCTTTTGGTAAATTTATTCCCAAATACTTTATTTTTATGCTATTGTTAATAGGAATATTTTCATAATTTCATTTTTGGATTGTTCATTTTTAGAATATTGAAATACAGTTTATTTTTGTATACTGATCTTGTATTATGCAACCTCACTAAATTCAATTTTTAGCTCTAATAGTGCATGTGTGTATGTGTATGTGTGTATTCCTTGGAATTGTCTATATAAAGATTCACATCATCTGTAAATACAGTTTTGCTTCTTCCTTTTTAATCTTTATATGGTGTTAAGATTTTGTTTTTTAATTTCCTTTTTGCAGTGGTTAGAACTTCCAGTACATTGTTGAATAGATGTGTTGAGAGCAGACATTTTTGCCTATATCCAGACTTAGGAAAAAAGCATACAAGTTTTCACCATTAAGTTTGATGCTATCTGTGGAATTTTAACAGATGTGTTTTATCTGGTTGAGGATATTTCTTTCTATTTGTAATTTATTAAGAGTTTTTATTAAGAATAAGTTTTGGAATTTTGGAGTCTGTCAATTTTTAAAAATTTATTGAGATGACCATGTTTTCTTTCCTTTATTAATATGATATGATAGGCTAAATAATGGCCTGCAAAGATGTCCACATCCTAATTCCTGGGACCTGTGAGTATGTTATCTTAAATTGCAATAGAACACTAATACAGATCTTGGTATCTGGAAATGGGGTTCTGCTCTAACAAATATCTAAAAATGTTGAAGTGGCTTTGCAATTGAGCAGTGGGCAGAAACTAAAAAATTTAAGATCAACATGATAGAACAATCCTAGATTGCCTTGAAGAAACTGGCCATTAAAGACACCACTAATGAGAACTCAGAATGAAGTGAGGAACATGGTAGGAGAAAAAAAAAACTGTTATAGAGAATAATTCAATAGTCATAAATAGATTGTTAGTAGAAATATGAATGTTAAATGGATAAATGTACCTCTGGTGAGGACTCTAAATGAAGTGAAGAACACATTATTGGAGACTAGAAGAAAGGACTTCCTTGTTATATAGTGGCAGGAAACTTAGCTGAAATGTGAAGTCTTACAAGTTATGTGAAAGATAGAATTTGTTATACAATGAACTTGGATATTTAGGGAAGAAGATTTCCAAGCAAAAATATTGAAGGTGTGATCTGATTTCTTCTTACTGCTTATAGCAAGCCACAGAAGATTGTTCATGGCCCTTGAAACTTAAAGGAATTTACTAGGTTGGATTTAAAATCTTCTTTAAATATGTGAATTCTATTTTTCTCCCATTTTGAAGAGGGGTGCCTATGACTGTTTCCTATGCCTGATCCTTTTGGGGCAAATAACTTTTCTCATAGTATTACAGAGACATTGAGAAATTACAGAGACAAGAGAAATTTTTCTTCTGGATGGAAGATGTCTCATACCTCATCCATAGCTAATTTAGATGATTTAGATCATGAAATTTGGAGGTATTGAGCAGACGAGTCTTAGGTGAGATTTTGGACTTGAGTGGACATTATAATTGGGGATTTGGGGATATAATGAATATTTCTTTTTAATGGAATGACTCCCTTTGTGTCCAGAAGAAGGACTTAGGCAGGTTGAATAATAGCCCTCAAAGATTTCCATGTTCTAATTTCTGGTCCCTGTGAAAATGTTACCTTACATAACAACAGAAAAGTAATACATGTGATATAGTATGTTAATTTATACTCATATGTTAAATTATCCTTGTACTACTTGGATAATTCCTACTTGATCATGGTATTCAATTATTTTTATATAGATGTATTTGGTTTACTAATATTTTTGTAAGAATTTGCAATTAACTTTTAAAGGCATAAATATGGTGTTTTAATTTTATGTCTGTTAAAATTTATCTCATGTGTGCCTTCTCTAACCAACTGAGGTTATCACACTACAATTTATTCAGGAAAAATTATTATATATGATATTCAGCACATAAATATTAACCTTCATTGGGTGAACAAAATATAATAGACTCCCACAGTTAAATCTCTTTTCTTTGGCTCTAATTTCTACTATATCTATTCTCTTACTTGCATATTTCTATATAAGTCTGTAACTTAAAAAAGCAAACAAACTCTACTCTCTTTCTCAATATCATCCATTTTGTTCATTTGTAAGTGAGGTATATCTTTCAAATTTCATAAACTATAATATGAAGTATGTTCACTCAATTGTGTTAAAAATCAAATTTCCTTAAATACCCATTATTTTTTAATTTACATAAATCTGACTTTATGTGTTCCTCACAGTCCCATGGGGAATAGCCCTTTGAAAAACTGGAAAGGATATTGTTTGTATAGCTGGGATCCATCTTCAAAGTATCCTTCAGACTTCAAAAAATAAATGACTCAACTTCTGTCTCATTCTTTCGAAATGGCTCTGATAACTGTCATCTTTTAAAACAACTTTATTCCGATTTTGGCTCGTCTTAATTTTTTTTCTTCCTGTGTGCGTTGGTCCCTGACAATCTGGCTGTCTTCCCTGGTTCAATAATCTCAATAAACTTTGTCTGTATTCCTATGAATGTATAATTGATTTTGTGCTTTGAATATGGTTTATTACTCTTATGTTTACGGTTTCTCATTCTATGTCTGAGTACTTGCTGACAATTCTGGATTCCATGGCTTCTAGACATATTTATCAGTTCTAAATAGAGGGCAATTAGATCTGCCTGAAATCTTTAGTCTCGAGGGTCTTCACTTTGGCCATCATCTTCTGTCCCTCTGGCTCCAGATCGCAGTACCTCCTTCAACCTCCTTTTAGAAATTTTTGTAAATGCTATTCCATTCTATATCATACATGTTAGCCTGGAAAATAAGTGTGTATGTGTGTGTGTATATATATATTTTAGCTAAGCTTTATCATTTTTTCTTTAAAATCCAGTTTAAAGAAGTCTTGATTGCATCAATGATTGATATCAGAAAAATGCTTCATCTCTTTCAATGAAACACCATCATTTTAAAATGCAAATGTCATTCATTCAGTATAAATAATTTGATATCACTATGTGATAGTTACTATACTAGTCAGTGGGACACATAGGTAACTGAGACTGGTTTGAGCTCTCAAGGAGTTCATAGTCTATTATCAGGAAGATGATAAGCTAATAATTGCTAACAATAACAGTGATAAATGGTGATATTTTAAAATGTTTAAAATCAACCTTTGCTAAAGGAGTCAACAAATGTTAATAAACTCTAGTATGGGAGTACATGGGACTTTTTCATGTGAATCATTTGTGGACAGGGCCTTTTAGAATAGGATAATGGGATGCACAAAAGCTAATGTGTTTGGCAGAGGCTTAGTTTAGGTTCCTCAAGAGTAAAACCTGAGATAATGTCTTGAATGCATATAGTTTTTCCTTGTGGGGACTGAGGGGGGGGGTGAATCTAGTAAACAGGACTAAGGGAGAAAATGTAGCAAAAATAGGGAAGCAGTAAATGCAAATGTAAAGTTTCATTCTAAGTTTCCTGCTGTAGCAAGAGAGATCCAATTCTGTTAGTACCTCAGAAAAACAATGGGAAGGTCTCCAATAGTCATTCACCTACAAGTCAGCAGGGTAGAACATTTATCTATCACTTCTGTGCATTACTGGTTGAGGTTTGTCTGCAGGAGATGACATCCCCACATTCTGGTTGTGATGGTGCTATGGTCAGTGGAATTCCTGAAGCATAGAGAGAAGGACATGGGGCAGAATGCTGCATGGATTGTGATGTACTTCAGGGAGTGCAATGAGACAGGGCTTGCATAGGACAGTCTACCACAAAAGTGGTTGAAATCAGAGACAGGTAGAGATGTGACACAGGCACAAGAAACATTTGATACAGGGGACTTTACTTTGATACAGCTGAGGCATAGGATGTGTGCATGGGGGATGGGGTAGAGGAACTGTCAGCAGTGAATGGCAGGTGACAGTATTGAAAAATCAAGCATAAATAAGATTATTGATGACTAAAGGTGCTAAAATGTGAAAGTTAATCTCTCCCATGGATGAACATTGGAGAACAAATAATAATTCATAAATAAAAGTAATATGATGGTATTTATGTCTGAGAAAACAACTTTAGTAATGACATGAAAAGAAGCAAAGAAGATGAAGCTACTGGAAGAAGAAAGCATCCCAGTTTGGAGGATGATGTGGTTCTGAATCAAAGAATGATATTGAGAATAATTATTCAGGAATATGTAATAGAGATGATATATAAGTCATGGAGCAGGAACCAGTATCTAATTAAATGTGGAATGTAGAGGGAAAGAAAGAAAACAAGATGACTCATATCTTTGCAGATGAACAAGTAGAAGGGTCACCCTAACAACTAACTGAGAATAAAGTTTACATATTCAGCTAGTTGAGCCCAAATTTCAGGACACATTTGGATATTGAACAATAGAAAAGGTTCTAGGTTGGGATATGGATTTGAACTTTTCTATAACCAAACAGTAGTACAATCTGTGAATGTGAATCAGATGGTCCACAAAGAATGTACACAAAGAGAAGAGATAAGTTCTCAGGACTCTGAATAATGTCAATATTTAAGGAGAAAAGATAAACCACAAATGATAGCATAAGAAATAAGTGGGGAAAGTTAAACCAGGAGAGGCTATAGTCATAAAACTTGTGAGATGATAAAATGTAAATGAGAATACATACTTTAACTGCTTTAAATGCAGGCATTTCAAACAATGTTAGTGGTGGTCCATATTGTTAAATATCTTGTACATTCAAGTAATGTGAGAATGACAAGTGACATTTAGATTTTGCATTTAGGTGTTTAATGATTTTAGTCAGAACAATTTCTATGTAGAGGTAAGACAAAGTTGTCAAGTCACCAAGGGATAAGGTGAGAATGGAAGAGAAGGCTGAGGAAACTGGCTAGGATGGAAAAAAGAGAAGTTAACAAGTAGAGGAGTGATATAGGATTAAAAAAACTTTTTATGTTGAAAGAACTTGTATATATTTACATGTTGAAGAGAAAGGGCCAGCTAATGTTAGAGAAAAAAGAAAAATGGAACAAAGTCCAAAAGGTGAAGGTGGTACTTGGAATATGATGCATTAGTATTAGAGATGAAAATGGACACATTTTTGTTTAGAGAAAGAAAGAAAAAAAGAGAAACAGGAAAAATATTAATAGTTAAGTGTAGATGCTTTTAATTATGAGAACATATTAACAGTATAGCTATTTACAATTATAATGAAGACTAAATTAAACAAAATGGATTTTGGTCTCCATAATGACATTGGTTATTAGGGACAACTTCCCAATGATAGAATTTGTTAATGACTTTGTAGCATTTCTACCCTAGGAGATCTCTAAGGACAATGGAGATACCATCAATCAGGAACGATTTAGGTGAAGCCTAGTGATAAGGCCTCTGTTGATAGCTCTCAGCATTATCTTTGTATCAGTAGAACATATCAAGTAAAGTTAATTGTGTATGTGGAAGTTCTTAGCACAGTTGTAGGTAAATGGCACGCAATAGGTACTTAATAAATAGGCATTAACTTAATGACATAACATCCTCCACATTTTAAAAGAAATAGAGCAACTTGGGGAAAATGGTAGATTAGTAATGGCTTCCTGGCTCACTGATCCCAGAGAAGGAGGTGAAGAACTCAGATGGCTGCACATGAGTGGATCACTCCCCCCTGAGAACAGCGTTGTGAATGTGCAGAGAAACAGTATGAGAATCACAGCACAAGAAAAAAGCTGAAAGGGAGATATGTTTGCAAAGATTAGAGAGTGTGAGAAATACAATAGGGAATAGAAAGCAAAGCAAAAGGGCTGTTCACCCAGCCAGCCAGAGCAATGCAATCTGACCCACAGGAGAAAATGGACAAATTCTTACAAATATTGTTAAAATGTCCATCACTATGTAAAGTGATCTATAGAATTAATGTAATCTCTGTAAAATGCCATCATCATTCTTTATAGATCTAGAAAAAAAAATTCTATGCTTTGTATGGAACCAGAGAATACCTCATATAGCCAAAGCACTCTTAAGCAAAAAGAACAAATTGGGAGGCATCAGTCTACGAGACTTTGAGCTTCATTACAAGGCTATAGTAACCAAAACAACATGGAATTGGCACAAGAACGGAGATATAGATCTTTGGAACAGGACCGAAAACCCAGATTGAAACCATCCTCATATTGTCATCTAACCTTTGACAAAGCACACAAAAATATACACTGGGGGAAAAATCTATATTCAATAAATGGTGCTGGGAAAATTGGGTAACCACATGCAGAAGATTGAAACTGGATCCCCACCTCTCACCTCTCAGAAAAATCAATTCATGATGGATAACAGACTTAAACCTAAGGTATGAAACCTTAAGAATTCTAGAAGAAAATGTTGGGAAACTCTCATAGACATGGCCTAGTCAAAAAATTTATGAAGAAGACCCCCAAAGCACTCACGGCAGCAAGAAAAATAAATAATTTGGACCTGATCAAATTCAAAAGCTTTTGCATAGCCATGGAAACTATCATTAGAGTGAATAGACAACCTACAGAGTGGGAGAAAATATTTGCATGCTACACATCTGATAAAGGGATGATAATAAGAATCTATATAGAACTTAAGAAAATTAACAAGAAAAAAATCAAACAACCCCATCAAAAGTGGGCAAAGGACATGAACTGAAACTTTTCAAAAGAAGACAGAATAATGGCCAGCAAACACATAAAAAAGTGATTAACATCTCTAATCATCAGGGAAATGCAAATCAAAACTACAATGATATATGACCTCACTCCAGTGAGAATGGCCTTTGCCCAAAAGTCCAAAAACAACAAATGCTAGCATGGATGTGGAGAGATTGGAACACTCTTACACTGCTGGTGGGACTCCAAATTAGTACAATCCCTGTGGAAAGTAATTTGTAAATATCTCAAAGAACTAGAAATAGAAAGACCATTTGATCCAGCAATCCCACTAGTAGGCATATACCCAAAGGAAAAAAGACATTCTATAATAAAGACATCTGCACTCGAATGTTTATGGCAGAAGAATTCATAATTGCAAAGATGTGGAAACAATCCAAGTGCTCCAAAATACATGAGTGGATTAATAAAATGTGATATATATATATATATATAATATATCATGGAATACTACTCAACTACAAAAAACAACACCTCTTATATTATTCTGAATAGAGCTGGAGCCCATCCTTCCATGTGAAGTATCACAAGAATGGAAAAACAAACACCACATGTACTCGCCATCAAATTTGTACTAACTGACAACACTAAGGTGCTCACATGTAAGTAATATTCATCGGGTGCCAGTCAGGTGGGAAGGTGTGGGGCGCGGTGTTCCGCCATTACAAGATGGCGCCTAGTTCCGGGTGC
>VBSM01000361.1:48549085-48576209 GCA_008086735.1 Cheirogaleus medius
AGGCAAAGGCATTATATGTAACCAAAATGTTTGTGCCCCCATAATATTCTGAAAATAAAAAAAGAGAAAAAAAAGGAAAAGAAATATATATCAATAATTTATTTAATTATTACCCTTAGACCAGAAAATACTGGCACCTCTGGGGCTCTGATTAGGAAAATTATTAACAGACAAACCTCCTATATACATTTGCTTAATTTGTACTTGTGTGATAAATTTCACACATTTATATAGTAATGTAAGTTGTGTCTTTAGTTCCTGCCTTCAGATACAAGAAGTCATTGCTTTTTAAACAATCAAACAAAAAAAAAACATTACATCCTGAGCCTTGTTTTTAGAAGTGTAATATCTAGGGCATCATTGGGTTAGTTTTTGATATTACTTGAAGCCTCAATGGAATTGATCTGAAGCTGGATATCTTATTTGTTCACAATAAGGCTCACGGTATCTCTTAGGTGGGGTCCCTTAAGAAGTGGGAAACTTGAAGAAAAATTGCCTGGTCTACAATCAACAGGCAATTGTTTTCTCAACTGAAAATTATTGAGTTACCCTGACCTACCTTATGTGTTTCCTAGTCACTCTGCAGCTCTAAATGCTTCAGGGAAAACTCCTACAGAATGCAGTTATTTGCCTATTTTTTACTGAAATTAAAAAATTCTATTCATGTCATGAGCACAAATCTGCATTCAAAACAAGAAAATCAAATACATGTCTAGTTTGTCTTACCTTCAACATCATGAAAACAAAATTTGCGTTTTTTATTCTTTGACTATTTGAGAACAAGAAGCTCATAGATTTACTCTCCTTATAACTTTAGCATTTTATTTTAAAATAGTTATTTTGGAAATGTTTCCCCTTTAAATAAAACCTAGAACAATGACTTTAAACTTTTAACTTATATCAATGATATAAAAGATAATATTATGGTTTCTATAGGAACTTTGGTATAATGGCCTCATTCATTTGTGAATATAAAGAGATCTCTTTAAGAATATATTGTGGAGCATAATTCAGTCTTATGAAGGGAAACAAATAGCTTTCTCTCCTACAAGTGTAAACACCTAGACAAAACCAGGTTTTGCAAAGCCATCATTGTCCATAAAGTGAGGTTAATCTGGTAAAATTACAGTTTTCAGTTGGACTCTTCAAGGCCAGAGGTTCTTTGGATTTGCAGTTGGGAATATCAAACCAAAAGTGTACTTAGACTTCTGAGCACACAATGTTGAATGGGAATGATTTATTTTTTGAAGCAGTCTATTTATATATAATCACATATAACACAAACTATATATGTTCTAATATATGATTGTCTTGTTGCTAATTTCTGTGCTAAAAGTTACTAAAGTCCAAATCATAGTCCTATCCTATTCTACAGAATTTAGGGAAAATCTTCAACCACTTTTTCTTGTGGTGTGGTGACATAACAGGTAAGTAGTTCTTTAGGAAAATTCTTGCTTTGCCTCAGGTACATCTGAAAACTCTGTTTAAAAGAGGGAGATTATCCTGTCACAAATTTTGTATGAAAAAGTCAATCACATTTGTTCTTCTTTGGCTTCTAAATATGTGTATAGGCCAGCACTGAGTATGATGGAATATTAATGTTGCAGCTTCTCATCAGAGAATATTGTTTCAGACTAGTCATTATTTTTCTTATGAATTTAGAAAAATCTTATTTGACCATGGATGGTAGAAGTATTTACTTTGGTATTCTATAGCCCAAACATATCAATATTTTATTTGGGCCATACTGTCTAAAACTTATTTTTGAATTGGATAACAACACTTCAAAGTAAAAACAATCCACATAAAATCAGCATATTTTGTTTTTCATGGGAAACTAGCAATCTGCGCTTCTATAACATGTTCAAGTAGCCACAATTACACTTTCTTTACCCACTTATCACCTCTGCAATCATTTGAGTTTACAATCCCTGCCTATAAAAACATTATTTAAATTCCAGCTCCACTTATTAATTGTATCAGCTTAAAAAAAAAAAGATCACTGAGCCTCAGTTTCCCCATTCATAAAATAAGAATGATAATAACTACATTACATAATTTAAATTAAAGTAAGTTACAGGTATTTCAGGTACTATAGACAATCCCTACCATTAATATGGTGATACTGGGGAAACTAGCTAGCTCAATTTTACTTCAGATTCCTCAGATGATGAATTTATAAGGCGATATAGAATCTGTCTTTCTCCCATTCAAGTACTCACCAGGCCCAGCCCTGCTTAGCTTCCCAGATCAAACAAGATCAGGCACATTCAGAGTGGTATGGATGGATCTGTCTTTCTCTCTCTGCAGGCTCCAAAACCTGACTGATCAAGATACAATGGTCAATTCATATTAATCAAACCAACAATTCTATTATTAAACAATCAAATGTATGCTATATTGTAGCATAAACTTCAATTGTTGAGGTATTGGATGTTTGAGTCCTGTGGCCAACACATTTCCCTATGGATAAATTACATGGATTGCCAAGTCCTAACCAGGTGGCTATTAATTTCCAATTAGAAAAATAAAAGGTGATGTTACTATGTATAGTAGTTAAGTTCTTGGGCTGGATATATTTTTCTATGGGTACTCAGTGGGAAAACACAGAATAGTCAGAAGATGAGTTGATTAATATGGAATCACAGAAAGCAAGGAATTAGTTATAATATTTGAATAATTGATGAAATTAGGTTAAGCTATACTGTTAGAAGTGGTGAGAAAATATATCTGGCCTATAGCACCCATTTCCTTGGACAATCCTTGATGGACAATGATTATATTTGACACTGGAACTCTGCTTATTTTTTTTTTTTATGCTTAACCTATCCTTCTGATTGATATTGATATTTATTAAATGTATAAACTCATTTCATCAGAATTCATTCAAACCATGCTCTTTGTCTTTCTAAAACAAATGGTCTATTCATGCTCTGGTTGATTATATCTTGATCTTCTTGTTTAATTCTCAAAAATTAATCTTATTTGGAAATTCTTTGCAATATTCTAGTTACAATTCATATTGGTTGTTTTCTTCTTAATCCCTTGCAAGTACTTGCATTCCAGATTCTACTAATTATCTGTCAAAACATTTGTCTGAATATTGTTTGCATATCTATAGTGTGTTTA
Source organism: Cheirogaleus medius (assembly GCA_008086735.1). NCBI lineage: Eukaryota > Metazoa > Chordata > Mammalia > Primates > Cheirogaleidae > Cheirogaleus > Cheirogaleus medius. Next base: position 48,552,215 of record VBSM01000361.1, read on the forward strand.
CATGTCTATGTTGGTTTTAGGAGGCATGTTTAATGGAATCTGTCCCTGGAAATCTCAGAGTTTTTAAGAATATAATTTATCCTCTCTGGCTTCCATTTTTCTAATTTGTCATATGAGGTGATTAGAATATTTATTTGACAATGAAGTCCAAAATGGCTAACTAGAGGTGCCCAGCACTCACTTTCTCCACAAAGAAGGGCCAAAACAACAAAGAAATCACCACATGTCAAAAATAGTGTCTGAAGGAGAACATTGGAATTCAGCAAGGAAGTGACAAAGACCATGTGAGGTATGGAAACCTGGGATAGTAACATACAGAGGGAAGCAAAGCACCTGGCCAGAAATAGCTCAGAACCAAGAAGGACTTCTTATTTCAGGAAAAAGATAAGTAGAAGATATACCCAGCAGTTCAAATTCCCACTGTAGACACCTGAAATATTAGCTACAGGAAAGCCTCACCACCCTCATAGACCTTGAGTCCAGTATACGAAGCTGCCTGGAGTTTACACAACCATATTATTCCACAGAGAAAAATTATCTCTGGGCCCACTACCACACACTCACTGGATCCCCCAGACTACTGTAACACAGTGCCATTTCAAAAATAAAGGCATCACCAGAGTGCATCCTTCCCTGAGGCCCAATAGCCCCTGTATCTCTACATCCCTGGAGTTCCACAAACATCCTATCATATCCTCCCAGGGGGCCGCAACATTGCAAAATCAAATGGACCCAGTCGAGAAATTGTGATTACAACATTCGAGCCCATACTCTGGAGTACAGGTGGTCCAGCACAACAGGGAGACATCCCCCAGGACAGTGGGGGGATTGCGGGGACAGGGTCCAATGACTGGCCCACCATAGGCTGACCATCAACAGTGAGCCCACTTTCTACAACATTGAAGCCACTGAGTGCACACTTGCATCACCTCTCAGGGCCTGAGGACATGAAAAGTTGCCCACGTTTACTGCTCTTTTTCAACATAATACTAGAAGTCCTAGCCAGAGCAATTATGCAAAAGAAGGAAATAAACTGTACCCAAATTGGAAAATAGGAAGCTGAATTGTCTCTCTTTGCAGATGACATGATTTTATAGAGAGAGAAATCCAAAGATTTAACCAAAAATTTCTTAGAACTGATTAATAAATTCATTAAAGCCGCAGTATGCAAAGTTCACATAAAAAAATCAACAGTGTTTCTACACACTAATAATGAGCTCTCTGAAAAGAAATCAGAAAAGCAATCCCATTTATAATAGTTATAGAAATAAAATATATAGGAATAAATTGAACCAAGAAGATGAAAGATCTGTACAATGAAAGCTACAAAATAGTGATAAAAGAGACTGAGCAAGACTCAACAAAATGGAGAGATGTCTCCTATTCAAGGTTGGAATAATTAATATTTCTAAAATGTGCATACTACCCAAAGCAATCTACAGATTCAATACAATCCCAACAAAATAACAATGATTTGTTTCACAGAAATAGAAACAACAATTCTAATTCATATGGAACAACAAAAGATTCAAAATAGCCAAAGCAATCTTAAGCAAATGCAACGAAACTGGAGGAATCACCCTACCTGGTTTTAAAACATATTACAAAGCTATTGTAATCAAAGCAGCATCTACTGGCATAAATCATACACATAGACCAATGGAACAGAATAGAGAAAACAGAAATAAATCTATGTATGTACAATCAATTAATTTTAAACCAGGGCACCAAGAACATACATAGGGAAAGGACAACCTCTTCAATAAATGATGCTGGGACAACAGGATATCCACATTTGGAAGAATGAAACTGGACCCATATCACTTACCATATACAAAAATCAACTCAAAATGGATTAAATATTTAAATGTAAAAGCTAAAATTATAAAAATAATAGGAGAAAACAAAGGGAAATGATTCAAGACATTAGTCTGGGCAAAGATTTTATGAGTAAGACTTCAAAATCACAGGCAACCAAATATTAATAGAAAATAGACAAATGGAATTATATCAAATTAAAAAGTTTCTGAACATCAAGAGAAATAATCAATAGAGTAAATAGTCAGCCTGAAAAAATGGGGCAGAATATTTACAAACTATTCTTCCATCAAGTAATTAATATTCATAATATACAAGGAATATAGGCAACTGAACAGCAATAATAATAATAATCCAATTCAAAAGTGGGCAAAGGATCTGAATAGACATTTCTCTAAAGTAAACACACAAATGTTCCACATGTATATGAAAAAATAGTGAACAACACTAAGCATTGGAGAAATATAAATCAAAACTGCAGTGAGATATCATCTCTCCCTGGTTAGAATGACTATTACAGTGGTGAGATGTGGAGAAAGGGGGATTCTCATACACTCCTGGTGGGAATATCAGTTAGCACGACCATTATGGAAAACAGTATGGAAGCCCCTCAAAAAACTAAAGCATCATATGATCCAGCAATCTCACTACTGGTTATTTTTCTAAAGGAAAGTAAATTGTATATCAAAGAAGTATCTGCACCCCTCCTGCTGTGTTTGTAGCAGCACAATTCACAATAACTAAGGTATGGAATCAAACTAAGTGTCCAACAAAAGATAAATGGATAAAGATAAATGGTATATACACACAATGGTATACTATTTAGCCATAGAAAATAATGAAATCCTGTCATTCACAGCAATGTGGATGAGTCTGGGAGACATTATGGTAAGTGAAGTAAGTCAGGTGTAGAAAGATAAATACCATATGTTCTCATTCATATTTGGGAGCTCATAGAAGTAGAGAGTAAAATTGTGGTTGTTAGACTCTGGGGAAGGTATGAGGAAGACAGGAGGACAGGGAGAGGTTGATTGATACAAAATTGCAGCTAGTAAACACTGCATGTTCTCACTTATATGTGGGAGCTAAGCTATGAGTATGCTGTGGCATACAGAGTGGTGCAATGGACATTGGAAGCTCAGAAGTGGGGAGGTGAGCAAGGGGTGAGGAAAGAAAAACTAACTATGAGGAGCAATGTACATTATTCGGTGATGATATAGTAAACACCCAGATATCACCACTATACAATGCTTCCTTGTAACCAAAATCCACTTGTACCTGTGAATCTACCAAAATAAAATAAACAAATAATTAATTGATCAATCAATAAAAATTACAGCTAAATAGGAGTAATAAATTCTAGCGTTCTATAGCACTGCAGGGTGATTATAGTTAACAATAATTTATCACATATTTTCAAATAACTAAAAGAGGGAATTTTGAATGTTCCCAACATAAAGAAATGATAAATGTTTGAGGTGATGTATATGCTAATTACCATGATTTAATCATCACACGTTATATACATATACCGAAATCGCACTCTGTACTCCATAAATATGCAAAATTATTATGTGTCAATTAAAAATCTAAAAAAAATGATCTGGGATACTTTCCTTTTTAACAATCCTCTCTCTAATCTTGTGATTCTCTTAATAATAAAGAAATCATGATGCTGAATAAGCAGCAATTTATAGCATCTTTAACCCAAAAGCCTCAAATAATTGTGTACAACCATTACATGCATTTTCCAAAAGATATTAAATCAATAACTTGAATTTTATTGGCAGTTCTAAAAAGAAAAATTCCATTTACTACAAAAATGTTGCTATTAATTTCACTTCAATGACTAATACAGTTATTTTTTTAAAAGCTGGTACAAAATTTATTAACTGAATGAATACATTTAAAACAAAATATCATTCTTCATTCTGTGATTTGTAGAATTTAGAGCATCACTTGTTAAATTTTAACATTATATTTTATAGTGGTAGAGAACTATTTCTATGTTTATTTCCCATAGTATAATTATTATTCTTTTAAAAGATTAAATTTATATTCAAATATATTTTAAATGCAATATTTTTATATTGTGTAATAGTTATAAAAATAGCATAAAATATATAACAAGTGCTACAGTCATTGTATGGATACCATGATTATTAAAATAAAACTCTAATGTAGAATAATAGTAGATTATAAAAATTCAATTTGATCCTAATATATTGAAAGCAATTTAGCTTTTAATTATTCACTTTGCCTCATAAAACTCAAGGTCTGTTTGTAATAGGTCAGGTAGGCCATGAAATCTAAAGAAATTAAACTGGGTCATATAAAAAGTAGAAATTTGCCTAAGGGCTAAGCAAAATCAGTGATGGAAAAAAAAAAGAAATATAGGGAACTAAGTTCGCCAAACATGAATATTTTTCAGTCCTATGTTTCTGTGTTCACATAAGAAAGTCAGAATCTAAAAAAGAAAGTAATTGAGTAGACAAGAAACTTAATAAATATTAATTGATAAAATGCTATAATACTTTATTTCCATTATGTATTCTATTTTAAGATAGTCTGTGGGGGAGGAACTTTTTGAAGAGTGTTACATTTTTGCCGAAATTTTGTAGTAATAGAAGGAAAACAAGTAGCCAAAATATAATGAAACATTTACTGTTCTCACGTGCCTTGCTGTGGCATTTTTTAAAATCCCAATGCTGTTTTCTGTCTGTTGATGTGCCACCAGGGGAAACAGCAACTGAATAGGTGAATTCAGATATTTACCCAGAAGAAAGATAGTCAGATGTTACAGACACTAAATGAGGGTGTGGACTAGATAGAAAAAATCTGTTAAGAAAGGTGTGGGATTAGCATGTGAAAAACAATTGATGGCAATATTAAAATAAACTACTGATGCAACAATTGGTGGTCCTAGAAGACAGTTTTCCTAAAATCAGTAGTCCTGCAAGATTGGTTCACTAAAAAACACAGTATGCAAATTGGTACAGTGTGTTCTATATTCCTAATAAGAACTCAACATATAAATGTAGCCAACGAATAGATAGTGAAATATCTATTTCATCAAAAAAGTTCATCTAAACTTTTTGTTGTTGTTCACCAATCCCTACTGTACATAACTCCCTATGAAAGAGTAGAAAATATAATTGACTGTTGAATGAATACTTCTGGTTTCCAAAGCCTTATTATTGCCCAGCAAGAGTTCCTAGATATTTCATAATTTTTTGTGGCTTCTTAAAATTGGCCTATATTTCAAATGCTTTGTTTGGGCAGCCATGTCAGTGCAAGTGATAGATTTAAGTTCTCTCTTTTTTTTTCTTGTTTTTTGTTTTGTTTTGCTTTGTTTTTGAGACAGAATATCACTCTGTCCCCCTGGGTAGAGTGCCATAGCCTCACCTTAGCTCACAGCAACTTCAAACTCCTGGGCTCAGATAATCCTCATGCTTCAGCAGCCTGAGTAGCTGGGACTACAGGCATGCACCACCATGCCCTGCTAATTTTTTCTATTTTTAGGTGCTCAGATAAATTGTTTTTTTTTTTTTCCCCTATTTTTAGTAGAGACGGGGTCTTGCTCTTGCTCAGGCTGGTCTCGAACTCCTGAGCTCAAGCAATCCTCCAGCCATGGCCTTCCAGAATGCTAGGATTACAGGCATGGGTCACCACACCTGACATTCAAGTTCTCTTTTTGATGCAATTTTTTTCATGTACAATGCCTTGCTATTTTTTTTATTTATTTCTGTAATCCTATGTATTACAGGAAAATATCATGACAATTCCAAAATATGGGTCTACATTTACAGTAACTCAATTTTAAATAAACTTATATTTTAATATATATTTAATTTGTAAATTATTCTCCCAGCCTTCTTTAATGCACTCATGACATTTGCTAGACACTACAATCAACACAAACTTAAAATCTATATATTATATCTATAATATTATATCTATATATGTAATCTATATATTATATATATTTTATTGTTCTATAAATTATTTTTTCTGAAAAGAGGGCAGAATGCATTTTCAAAGAGTTACTGCAATTCTCAGTTTATTTTTATAAGAATCACTTTTATTCTGTAATTACTTTAAAGTAGATTCTGACAGATCTTAAAATCAATTATTTTTTCCATTTAAAAACAAAGCGTTTCATCTCACCTTTTAAATGTGGACTGCATAAGCGATTTCCTTCAAAAAGTATGGAAAGGGGAGGAAATGTGATTTTACAGTGGAGAAACCTGACACTACTTTATCCAGGTGATCAAGGTTAACATCATGACAGGTCATATTGATAGAACATAGCCTTGATATGATGTGATGAGAATGGCATTACCTCTGTAATCTTCCCTCCAAAAATACCCATAACCTCAGTCTTATTATAAGAAAAACATTAGTCAAACACAAATTGAAGGATATTCTAACAAAACTGATGAGAACTTTTCAATAATCCACTCATATAGTGATGGTCACTTGAGTTGATTCCACATCTTTGTGAATGTGAATTGTGCTGCAATAAACATCCTAGTGCATTTGTCTTTTTCATAAAATGAATTTTTTCCTTTGGGTATAAACATAAAAATGGAATTGCTGGATAAAATGGCAGGTCTTCATTTAGTTCTTTGAGGTTTCATCATACTACTTTTCAAAGAGATTGTACTAATTTGCAGTCCTTCCAGCAGTGTATAAGTGTTCCTTTCACCCACAACCATGCCAGCATCTCTTGTTTTGAGACTTTTTGATAAAAGCCATTCTCACTGGTGTTAGTGATATCTCATTATCATTTTGATTTGCATTTCCCTGGTGATTAGAGATGGTGAGCATTTTTTCATGTGTTTATTGGCCATTAGTCTACCTTCTTTTGAAAAGTTTCTGTTCATGTCTTTGCCCACTTTTTAATGGGGCTGTTTGATTTTTTTCTTGTGAATTTGCTTGAGTTCTTTTTAAATTCTGGTTAGCCCTTTATCGAATGTATAGCATGCAAATATTTTCTCTCATTCTATAGGTTGTCCATTTGCTCTATTGATTGTTTCCTTGGCTGTGCAAAAGCTTTATAATTTAATGAGGTACCTTTTTTGTTGTTGTTCTTGCTGTGATAGCCTTTGTTGCCTTCCTCATGAATTATTTGCCTACGTCAATATCGAGAAGAGTTTTTCCAACATTTTTTTCTAAAACTCTTATAGTCTTATGCCTTAGGTTTAAGTCTGTTATCCATTGTGTACTGTATTTGTGAGTGGTACAGGTTTAGATCCTGTTTCAATCTTCTACATGTGGCTATCTAATTTTCCCAGTATCGCTTATTGAACAGGGATTCTTTTCCCCATTGCATGTTTTTGTCTTCTTTGTCAAAGATCAGATGGTATTATGAGCATGGTTTTACACCTGAGTTCTCTGTTCTCAACTGTTGGTTTATGTCTCTGTTCTTGTGACTATACCATGCTGCTTTGGTTAATATAGCCTTGTGGTAAAGCTTAATCACTTCGGTACTGCGCTCACCGGTCGCAAAACCTTGCCCACAGTGGGCCCTCATAGTCCCCACGATAATTTGTGCTGTGCCTTGATGACGAATCCATTTTGCTCTGTGTGATGAGGAAAGTTTTAAAGCACTGAAAGCTTGTTTTACTTTATAGGCAGCTTTAGGAAAATAACTATAATAACTCCTACTAACGACTTGTTAAAAGATCACAGATTTGTAGTAACTTATTAGCTGAACGTACACACTGCAACTACAGAGATAAAAGTAAAAGCTTTTGGCTGTCGACTAAAGTCCATGCTCGGCTGTGCACCTTCATATCATAGCTGTCAGCTAAAGTCGACGCTCATGTTCATCTGTGGCTGACGACTATAGTCGACGCTGGTACCGAAGTGGTTAAAGTCTGGTAAAGTCTGGTTAAAGTCTGATTTGTTCTTTTTGCTTAAGGTTGCTTGGCTATTTAGGGTCTGTTTCTGGTTCCATAAGAAGCATAGCATTATTTTTTCTATATCTGTGAAAAATGACATTGGTATTTTAATAGGGATTGCATTGAATCTGTAAATCACTTTGGGTAGTAAAGACATTTTAACAATGTTAATTATGCTGATCCTTGAGCATGTTATGTTTTTTCATTTGTTTATATCATCTGTGATTTCCTTCTTCAGTGTTTCATAGTTCCCCCATAGAGGTCTTTCACCTCATTGGTTAAATATATTCCTAGGTATTTTATTGTCTTTGTTGCCATTGTGAAAGATAGTGAGTCTTTGATTTGATTCTTAGCTTGACTGTTGTTGGTGTGCACTTTGATTTTGTAACCTGATACTTTGCTAAATTTATTTATCAATTCCAGGAGTTTCATGGCAGAATCTTTGGGGTTTTCTAGATATCAGATCATATTGTTAGCAAAGAGTGATAGTTTGACCTCTTTCCCCATTTGGATGCTCTTCATTTCCTTCTCTTCTCTGATTGCTCTGGCAAGGACTTCCAGCACTATGTTGAACAGAAGTGGTGACAGTGGACAACCTTGTCTGGTTCCAGTTCTAAGCAGGAGTGCTTTTAATTTTACCCATTATGTATGCTGCTGGCTGTGGGTTTGTCATATATGGCTAATATCATTTTGAGTTATGTTCTATCTATGTCTGTTTTGTTAAGAGTTCTTATCATAAAAGGGTGCTGAATTTTGTCAAATGCTATTCTGCATCTATTCAGAGGATCATGTGTTCTTTGTTTTTGCTTCTATTTATGTGGTGAATAACATTTACAGATTTGCATATGTCGAGCTATCCTTGCATCTCTCGAATGAAGCCCACTTGGTCATTGTGGATTATTTTTTTGGTGTGCAGCTGAATTCTGTTTGCTAGAATTTTTTTTTGAGAATTTTTGCATCTATATTCATAAGGGATATTCGTCTGTAGCTTTCTTTATTTGTGGAGTTCTTTCCTGGTTTTGGAATCAGGTGATACTGGCTTCATAGAAAGAGTTGGGGAGGATTCCTTCCTTCTTGAAGTTATGAAATAATTCCTACAGTATAGGTACCAGTTCTTCTTTATAGGTCTGGTAAAATTTGGCTGTGAAACAATGTGGTCTGGGACTCTTCTTTTTTTTTGGGGGGGGGGATTTTTATTGCCGCTTCAATTTCTTTGCCTGATTTTGTCTGTTCAGGAGTTCTATTTCTTCTTGAATGAGCTTAGGGAGGTTGTGAGTTTCCAAGAATTTGTCCATTTCCTGAACATTTTCAAGTTTATGTACACAGAAGTTTTTATAGTATCCAGAGAGCATGTGCTGTATTTCTGTGGTATCAGTTGTAATATCTCCTTTTTTATTTTTGATTGAGCTTATTAGGGTCCTTTCTTTTTTGTTTCTGGTTAATCTAGTCAGAGGCAAGCCTGCCAATTTGTTTATCTTATCAAAGAACCAACTTTTGTTTCATCAATCTTCTGTATAATTCTTTTTTTATCCATTTCATTTAAATATGCTCTGACCTTAGTTATATCTTTTCTTCTACTTGGTATGGGATTGGTTTGTTCTTCCTTTTTCTATTCCATGAGATGGTTACTTGGGTTGTAGATTTGTGATCTTTCTGTCTTTTGGATGTAGACATTTAAGGGTATGAATTTTTAATTTCCATGGACTTTGTGTAGGGTCGACTGTTTTCTTTGGAATTCATTTCTCATTTTATGCCACTATGGTCTGAGAATATACATGGCATAATTTCTATTTTTTTTTAATTTGTTGAGATATGTTTTGTGGTCTAGGATGTGATCATTCTTAGAGAATGTTCCATGAACTGATGAGAAAAATGTATATTTAGTAGTTTTGGGTAGAATGTTCTTTAAATGTCTGTTAGGCCCCATTTTTCTAGACTTGTGTTTAAGTCCATTGTTTCTTTGTTCATTTTCTCCTTTTAGGATCTGTCCCATTCTGTCAGTGAGGTATTCAAGTCCCCAGCTATTGTGATGCTGTTGTTTATCATTTTGTTTAGATCAAGTATATTTTCATTTGTAAATATGGGTGCATATGTGTTAGGTGCATAAATATTTAGAATTGTTATAACTTCTTGTTGGATTGTTCCTTTCATCATTATATAATGACCATCTTTATCTTTCTTTACTTATGTTGATTTTAAGTCTATGTTATCTGATATGAGAATGGCTACACTAGCTTTTTTTTGGTTTCTGTTGGCACGGAATATTGTTTTCCATCTCTTCATCTTGAGTTTCAATGAGTCCTTGTGGGTTAGATGTGTTTCCTGGGGACATCAGTTACTTGGTTTGTATTTTTTTATCCATTCAGCCAACCTATGTCTCTTGAGTGAGGAGTTCAAAAATTCACATTTATTGAAAGAATTGATAAGTAATAGAGATTTCTGTTCATCCTTTTGGGTAGAACTCTCATGCTTTGTTGTATCTCTTGAGCCATTGTTATATCTGGTTATGATCTTTAGCTGTTGAGTGATTTTACACCAGGAGTTGTTTATTATGCTGATTCATGTATAATGTAGTTTTGAGTATTTCCTGCAGGGTGGGTCTTGTCTTGACAAATTCTCTCAGTGTTTGCTTGTCTGAGAAAGTCTTAATTTCTCCCTTATATAAGAAGTTTAGTTTTACAGTATACAAAATTCTAGGCTGGCCATTATTTTGTTTGAAAAGACTGAGAATGGGGCTTTAATACCTTCTGGCTTGTAGGCTGCGGTTAGTTTGATGGGTTTTCCTTTGTAAGTTACCTGATGCTTTTACCTTACGGCGTGTAGGAGTGCCTATTTTGTGCTTATTTGGCAAGTCTAATCACTATGTGTTGTGGCATTTGCCTTCTCTTAATGGATCTCCCAGGGGTCCTTTGAGCTTCTTGTACCTGGATATCTAGATTCCTAGCAAAGCCTGGGAAATTTTCCTCAATTATTCCCTCGAATAGGTTTTCCAACCCTTGTGTATTTTCTTCTTCATCCTCATGGATTTCTATGATTCTTATGTTAGGCCTATTTACACAATCCCAGATTTCTTTTAGGCTTTGTTTGTTCCTCGTATTTGTCTGTTCTTTCTCTTTGTCTGACTGGTTTAACTCAAAGGTGTTGTCTTCAAACTCTGAGATTCTTTCTTCTGTCTCATCTAGCCTATTCTTAAGGCTCTCCACTATATTTTGTATTTCCTTGAATTAATTTTCCATTTCTAGAAGTTTTGTTTGATTTTTTTGTAATAATTTGATTACTTTAGTGAATTGTTCATTCATTTCCTGCATTGTCTGTGGTTTCTTTGTGTTGGGTTTCTATTTTCTCTTGTATTTCAATCTGCTTCCTTAAAAATCTGTATTTGAAATTCTTCATCTGTCATTTCAATCTTTTTGTTTTGGTTGGTATCCATTGGTAAGGAGTTATTGTTTTCTTTTGGGGGTGTCCTTTCAATCTGATTTTTCATGTTTCCAGCATTCTTTCACTGGTTCCTTCTCTTCTGGCCTCTCAGTAGAGACCTGGAGTGCTAGGCCTGGCTTACAAGCCTGTCTCTGGGTCCCTAAAACTGATTCCTGAGCATACCAGGGAGAAGAGTGGTGGGCTTGAATTGCCTATGTGATGTTCTAGCAGGTTTGGTGAACTTCTTGAGTTGTCTCTGGCCTGCTTTCACCTCTTCCCAATAGTTTGTAGTGTGTGAGGTCACCCAGCTTAATCTCCTAGATTGAATGTTACTCCTAGGTGAATGTTATTGTGAGTATGAATCAGCCACTCCCTGTTTGCTTGACTTGGAAAGTGCCATGTTTAACTATGAGGTTGTTTTCCCTGTCATTGATTGATGTTTTCATAGAAGAGCCAGCTGCCAAAATGGTATTTTGTGTTCATGTAAGGTCTGGGCTGCAAGTTGAGCGGGCACACAAATGCCACCTGCTTCACAGGAGGGATCCTGTGGCTCCCATGTGGTTGCTTGATTTCTACTCCTCTTCAGGTGGGGGAAGTAGGAAGACAAATTTTGGCTGAATTGTGAGAACCCAAGTGGCTTTGTAAAGCCTCAGTGGGGCTTAGAGTTTGCTTATCCAGCCACTAGGGGAAGTCACTGATATGAAGCTCAGGGCAATCTCTCTAAGCCAGGAAGGCTGTTCCCGAGGAAAGGGCCTAATTGCTTGAGTGCTAAGGCCCTGGACCAGGGTCTCTCCGCCCTTGTCCACTGGCACAGTTTCTCTGCAGGGTGAGATGAGTTCCCTCCTTATTCACTCTCTGAAATTCCACAGCACTCTTTGATCAGAACAATCAGCATGTGTTCCCTCACCACCCTAGTCTGACCCTGTAATTAGCCCTTAGTCTGTATGTCTGACCCACTAGCATGCATCTTCTCAGGGCACTTGTCTTATGGGGTTCCCAATTGTACATGCTTTTTCCAACACAAGACCCTATGGAGAGAGAGGTGGGCTTCTCTGTTTGCAGTGGCCTCTGCCAGGGGTATGCTCCCAGTGGGGAGAAGCAGCCCACCTGTGAGTTTCTTGGCTCAAGCTGCACTCCCTATTTTAATGAGCGCGGGAAGGGCCCACTGCTCTTATTCAGCTGAGGCACCTGGGGCATTCAGTTTTCATGGGAATCAGGGGCTAGGCTAATTCACTCTGAATGTCAAGACCCTATTCAATATGGTGGTTCTCCAGTGGGGATGGAGGATGGGTGTGCTCCCATAACCTGTTCCTCAGCACCCCTCCATACTCTCCTATTGGATATTTCTCTGAAGGCATCCTCATCACCCAAGTCTGAGACTGAGATCATCTCTCTGCACTGCTCTCATTCTGGGGGTCACCGGATCCAACCTGCCTGTCTAAGCCACCAGCACAGTTACCATGAAATGCCAGTGGGCAAGAAGCTCACATATTGAGGCTGCCTGGCTCTCAGTGGTGGGCTCAGCAAAGAACCCACCATAGAGAAGTAGCCTTTCATGTGCTTCTCAGTTCAGAATATTTTCATGTTTGCAATGGTGGGGGAGGGATTGCAGCTACCAGCTGGCCCAAGCTAAAGTTACTTTCACTGATACCATGATTAGAGGAAGTACAGAGGAGGAAGTGTTTAGGCGTAAGAAAGCCAGCACTCTCGTCTCTCATGGCACTCTCTGACATGTCCCTTTTTAACACTCAAACTCCTGTGGTTCGCTGGTTCTCTCTGCTATTCCTATTTAGCCACTGTGCCTGGGCTCCTGGCGGGTAGAAGCACCTCTAATATGTTTCATGTTCAAATTTTAACAAAGATACCTAGGTTGGGGAGAAGAAGACCCCTTTTACTGACCCTTTCACTGTGCTCCAGCTCTCTCTGGGTTTGGTGCATGACACTGTCTTCTCTCTATCTTCTTCTTTCTCAGCTTCACCATTTTTCTCAGTTGGATGTCTGGATGTCTCTGTTGTCTCTCCCTATAATCCACACCTTGGCTGCAACTGCTCTCTGCTCTCCTCAGTCCAATATACTACCTTCTAGCCAGGACAATGGGATAAGCAATGTCTCTAGTTGGCTATCTTGGCTACTCCCTGCCTGAGTCCTAAAATTGACTGCTATAGTCACAATATTTGCACAACATAGTTATCACTTACTCTGTACTGGTGCCTGTGCCATTTTCATAGCATGAAATCGCATTTTTGTTCTTATTCATCTCTTTAAGTTATATGCAGATTTAAGTTTTCACCTTAGCCTTTTCTAACTACACACGTTCATGGTCTATCTAAATCTTTCTGAGTAATTAAATTCAATATCTTTCTTTTATTTTGTAATTTACCATACCTTGCCTAGTGATGTCCCCTGGGGAATTGTGGAATATTTGGAAAGTAAGTATGGGGCTTCATTCGTATGGTATTTGAATCTGTAATATATTAATGAAGGATATTAGACTCTGAGAATGAGAGATTTGCTTATGATCACAAGAATAGTAGGCAGTATAATGAAGACTAGATCCAAGAGTCATTCTGACTCTGGAGAACTCCTGTTCTCAGTTTCACTCTTTCACTCTCTTGTTCTTCTATCTCTGGAGGATATGGAAACATTTCTGTTTTTCTTGCATCTGTAGCTGCCTCCCACAACACTGCATACAAAAATAAACCAAATCAATAACTTTATATAAATCAAGCTCCTATGTAATTACTTTCATAGAAACTGATATGGACAAGTCGAACAGATTTGTCTCTGACCCATTTGTTCGCAATCCTAGTTTGGAAGATGAGCTCAGCACACTCTTTATGCTACTTGATTTCTCTCTCAGATCTTGAGATGTTTTTGGTTACCAAATGAAGATCCAAAATGTTTGTCATAACATACTTTATTTCAACCATCCTAGCTATATCTTACTGCTGGAAAAATGGTAGCAGTTTATAAAATAAAGACACATGGCAGTTAGTGTTTTGTGAACATGATCGTGTCAGAGTTTAAGGATTGTGACCTTTAGATATGTACTCCAGAAAGTTGATGATAATTTGTCATGTTTGATAGTGTCTACTCAGCCCAAAGCCTAGTGCAATTTTCAGCATTCTCAATAGCAACTATTCTAGTGCCATGAATAGATTATGAGCTGAATTACTGATAGTTGATAAAATGTTGTATGTACCACATGTCAGAGATTATTCAGCCCTGTTCAAGAAATGACACAACATGTAATAGAATTCAGTTATGTTACTTTATCATTGGTATATTTAGTACAATGAAATTGCAATTCCTTTATTCATACTACAGCAAAGACATAGGTATGACTTATATGACAAACACTCCAATCTTTTACTCAATATCCTTTTTGCCCTCTGTCCTTATTAACATAATTTAGTTACGAGTAGAGATGTGTGTGGTTTCCTTAGCTCCTTTGCCTCTATAAGGGCGGCCCTCTGACAATGGGTTGGAGTCAGAAATCAAATGGGGGAGAATTACTGTGTGTTTTTTTTAATAAGGGGACAAACTCACCCAGCATAAGCCTGATGACTTCCACCTTTCTTTCTGTAGCCTAGACTCTGACTAATGTGAGGTAGCAGCTTGTAAGTGGGAAGAAGGAAGAAGCTCGGTTTCTTTTTGCATCATGGAACTGTCCTGAATGGCTTACTTCCAAATGTTGTTATGTGAAAAAACAATTTGTTTAAGCCAGATAGTTGGGTGTTTTTTTTTTTTTTTTCATCTGAAGCCAAACATAATCTCAACTATTGCACTCTCTTGAAGTCAAATCCAGTATTTGGCAAAAGAATAAGGTATAAAGTAAACTCATTATCCATGAAAACTTGTGCTTAAGAATATAGGTGGTCATGATATGTATGAATAGGTTCCATGCAGCTATTGTCCAGTGGAGAGCATCAATTTGTGACATTTAAGGTTAATGCCAATATTATATCTAATAAGTTTTCCATGTTCTGATATTTAGCAAAATCTTTCAAATCTGAAATCAGAAGAGAGAATTTTTCTGGAATAATTAACAAACCATCATTTGGTATTGTTTTTGGAACAATGGCTTATTTCAACATTTGAAAAGATAAATGATCAATTAGATGATTCACCAGAAAAAAGTTAAATTAAATTAATTAAAATGCAAATAAGTTAAACCTATTAAAATTCATAAAATTTTATAAAATTATTAAAATGACTCTAGTATATAGTTCTATTAAATTTGTATAGGTCATATAATTTATTATCTAAAGCCTCTGAACTTTTACTTCAATTTTGAAAATGTTTTAGGTTTTTATTTATGTAGTAAATAATTTTCATTCAAGCTCAGCTACATGTCTGAAACTTTTATTAAATAATCACTAATATTTTGTTGTGTGTGCTATACATTATCCAAGCTATATTTGGCTTTCACCAGCTCTTGAAAGCCTATTGTGTTCATGTCTTCTCAACTCTGCATTCAGTGACACTACATTTTAGTTTGAAATCTGCTATGCTGTGAATGTTTACACCAAAGAAATTGGCAAATGCTGGCAATAAATTCCTATGTCGGGGAAAAGGAGACTGCTGGTTGTTAAGTATAATAGTTACCAGAACACCACTCCAAAGAATGTAAAGTTAACTAAGGTATATCACTCTATCCTTAGTTCTTCAACTATGTTGATTTAACTTAATTTTATGTCTTATACTTGTTTGGTTCTATGAAAATTACAAAGATATGCTGCATCATTTTTTTATTGATGGAAATTTTTATTGAATGCCTACTACAAGCAGTTATGTGCTGCTGCCAGTTAGAGTTTACATTCTTGTGGGAAAGATCTTCTTCTGAAAATGTTTACAATACAGTAGGGGGTATTTCATCTGCTCACAAACCACTATAGTGCAAGCAAGTATGTGATAAAGCTGGGAGAGGTGAAGTCAATGGGTCATATAATTCTGAGCAGGAAAGAGCATTTGAGAGTGAGCTGGTAAACTGTACAAGGCTTCACTGAAACAGTTCCATTTGTCCTGAATCTTGACATTTGGAAGAAGAAATTTATAGATAAAAGTTGGTGTGGGTGATGGGTAGATTACTTCTTTGCCATTTTGAACTTATCTCTGTTATTTTCTCATATTTAATTGAAATAATTTGTATGTGTTTTTTCCCCCATTAGGCTTTGAGAATGAATACTAATCTGTTTTGTTTTCTGGCACAGAAACTGTCACAGTCCAAGTTCTCAATAAATGCCTTCTGGACTGAATTCAGGTGGGAGAAATAAAAGAAAAATGCAGCCTGTGTTTAGGAAATGGTGAACACTATAATTGGGCTGGATAAAAGATTGTGAGAAGTAAAGTGTATTAAAAGAGATAAATAAGAAAATAGGGTGAAGTCAGATTATAAGAATTTATTACATAGACACTGAGTATTTAAAAAAACAGTAGTAGGAGGAAGTAATCATAACATGCTCTAGAAGAAAATCTGACAGCTGCTTTGAAGGTGGATTACCATGTAGGGACAGTAATAAACGTTTAGAAAAAAAAGGAAATAATATAGATAGAAAATAAAAATGACCTGAACCATCATGGGATTGTAAAAGTAATGTAAATGATAGAATATAGTAGACTTCAAGGTAGATAAAACAGGAGAATTAAGTGTCATTATATATACGGCAGGTTTATGAAAAGAAAGAAATGTAAGTTTTGAGTCAGAGTGATTTGGAACATGAATAATCTATTTGAAGAATTAACTTAATAAAAAAGAACATACTTTTGTTTTTGTCTCTTTTTTTTTTCAAGAATGTGAGTTTTTTGTACATATTGAGTTTGGTTCTTGGATACTTTATAAATATGTGAGATATTCATTATGAAAAATCAGAATTTAATAAATTATTCAATATATATGTGTATATATCTATTATAGTTACAGTTATTTACAAAATAGTATGGAATATATTTAAAGCAAATACTTTGCTTTAATTTATAATACTGAAAATATATGACATATATTAATCATGCTGCCCAATTTATTTTTTATCCTTAATCAAAATTTCTATATTCACTAAAATCAAGACAGTTGCAAAGAAAATCATCCATATTACATTAGCTCATGAAATATAGGTAACTTTTTGTAGGTATACTTTGGGGTTGTTTAGCAATAGTCTTCCATTATTATGAAAAAAATACATGACTAATCAAATTGATATGTTATTCACTAAGTGACTAGAATACAATAGATATATTCTCAAAAGGTTCGTTGAACTTATGTGAGTTTCACGTATAGCATTAAGATATGTGACCTAGAAATATGTCACATTAAATATGTACTTACATATTTAATAAGACTGTTCTTATTTAAATGGCAAGGGACACAAAATTAAGTTTTATTTATGACTAGTTCATTTGCTGGACTGGATATGAAATGGTATTATTTACCCTTTCTGGATAGCATGTTAACTGTTTCTTGCTACCAATTACTTATTAAAAGGGGGCTATTCTCATTTTTCTGTTAAAATAAGGTCTGCTACCACATCTTATATAATCATCTAAGAATTCAGTTTTTTTCATTAGTATAAGAAACAGAATAATGTTTGACTCTTATACCTCAGAGGAACATTTTTGACAAAGAATAATACTTTAAAATGCTTTGAGTTGTTAAAAAGAAAAAGTTTTTGCTCAGTAGTTCCAAAGTATCATTATGATGATGAATATATAGAACCATAATATGAACAATAGTTTTATAATGCAAGAAACATAGAAAAAGCCCTGAGAGTTAAGTGACTAAAACTGCAAAGTGGCCTGACATGATATTTACTTTACTACCAATTCTTTAGGGCCTTAGACAAGCTTAACATAGATTCAGTTGTGCTATTCTTTGGCTTCTTATGGAAAAAATAAGACATGGTACCTAATTTTCATCGGATTTTCTTATCTCATTTAAATCCTTAAAATGTTTGCTTCCAGAAGGTATCACTAGGATATGTGAGAAGGTATGTTTATATGTGTACATCATTGCTAGCTATGAATATTTTTAAAATACACATGACTATTAAGAATTAAATATCTAAAGAAAAGGAGGATCTGACAGTAGCAAATACCAACAAAGCTAAAATTGACTATTCAGGGGACACATAAAAATATTGGACTATAGATGAAACACAATGAAAGTAATAAAAAAAGGAAATATTTTGACTTATTTTTCTGTCATGTGCATTTAGTAATATACAAATAAAGAAAATTAGAATATCAGATAGTAAATCAATCTGAGATTTATTTAAATGTAGAATAAATGGTAAGGTGTCAGTCTGGGAGTTAACACTTTTGTGAAGTTGAGTAGGACATATGTTTATCTCATTAATTTTTTATTTCTAACAGATTAATAACCCCATTATTTTTTAGATTCCACTCAAAGTTAACAGTAAATCACATCTTATTTTTTCCCAGAGAATAATGTTGTTGCTTTTGATGAAATTAACACAGACTCTGAGTTGGCCACATTGACAATTCACTCACTTTCCCTATGAGAACATTTGCATTCTTCAAATATGAGCTGATGGATAGAACATACACTTCACTGAAGGAACAACTAGAAGTTAATAAAATCTATCTTTCCCATCAGAAACAAACCTTTTTATGGTAGCTAAACAGAGTCATTGATTAAGCAGTTTATAAATAAAGAATATCATATCATGCCCATTGTGCATGAGAGAGCAGGTATGGGTATTTTAAAATGATAATTA
Organism: Cheirogaleus medius; assembly: GCA_008086735.1. Classification (NCBI taxonomy): domain Eukaryota; kingdom Metazoa; phylum Chordata; class Mammalia; order Primates; family Cheirogaleidae; genus Cheirogaleus; species Cheirogaleus medius. The sequence continues at coordinate 48,571,089 of VBSM01000361.1, forward strand.
AAATGGATCCAAATTCTTAGAATTTTACTCTAGCATGGTAATTAAATAAACTATACTACAGTTTCAGGAAAACAAAATGATAAGGCAAAAATGTAATTCTTAGAATAATCAATAACTCTAGTTATTTTATGTCCTAAAATTTGTTTTTATTTTTAGCCTTTCAACGATATCAAACAGATATTAAAAATCTAAAAAAAACTTTTGCTACCACTCTGGTAAAAGCCATGAATATCTTTGGCCAGAATTATTATGATGACTCCCCAGTTGATCTCCACACCTTTATCCTTCATCTCTATAGTATACTCTCAACACAGCATCCAGAGTGAGTCTTATATTCAAAACCCTGAGTAAAAGTAAAATTGTTTACAATGGATGAAATCTCTGCAAATATGTCCCATGTCGCATACGCATCTCTCTAACCTTATCGTTTGCTATCCTTCTCCTGTTTCATATCTCTCCAACTATATTGGTCTTCCTTTCCATCACCATGCTTGGTATGCTTCCACATTAGTATAACCCACACTAATTGTTCCTTCTGCCTATTGTTCACTCTTTCCCTATATTTCTACATGTCCAACTCCACTCCCTTATGTATTTCAAGTAACCTTCCTTTTCAGGGTATCCATACCATCCTATTTAAAATAACATTTCCCACCCAATACTCATAACTTTCTAACCTTCTCTACTGTACTTTATAACACTTATAGCCTTCTACTCTACATACAATTTACTTATTATGTTTATTGCATGTTTCCCAGATGGAATGAAAAGTTTGCAAGGACAAGTCTTGCTCCTTCCTTTGAATACTAAGTAATCCCAAACCTAGAAAAGTGGGACTTAGTAGGTACTCAATAAATATATGTTGAATGAATGAATGAACATTTTCTTATAGTTACATGGTGGTAATAAGTAATAATCTTGTACTCTATCTGGAAAAAAATGACAATAAAACCTAGAATGCCAATTAGTCAGTGAGTATAAATAATTTACCTGCACATTGAAAAACAAGACAGGTACTTGCTAAATTTCTGCCTCTTTGTATGCTTTAAGTGTCTGTTCCTTTCCTAGGTAGACGATAATGTATGCTGCTGAGCAGTCTTTGCATAAAAAAGAGATCTTGTTTGACCACCATAAGTGCATCAGTTAAGTAGAGGAAAGACATGCAACTATTTTCTCAAATGCCAAATTCAGTGTGAAATTGTACTGGAATATTTTAAATAAATATAAAAGTGTATATTAGGCAATAAAACAATCTAAATTCCAAGTATCCTAAAAATATATGTTTATCTCCTAAGGTCATTTGCTTATAACACTAATTATATAAGAACATGGAATATTCAATGGTGCAGAAAATGTGTCAGGCATCAACTTCTTTGAGAAAGTCTATAATGTCATGAAGAACCAGCGTTGGTTTAGATTTCAAATATTCTATAAACTTATCCAGCTGAAATGGCTCCTAGTTTCTGCTGTTGGAAGAATATAATTTTCTTTAGCAAGCATCAGTCCCTTCAGGAAAGCAACCAACTAACCAATGAAAGTCCCTCTCTTTCAGGAAGAGCAGGGGTCTATACTTCTGTGCCAAAGTCCACAGAAATAGATGATAGAAACCTTGCAAGCTTAAAGTGTATCATTCCAATGAAAGCAAATAAGCTTAGATAAAAGCTTAATTCGTTAAAGTATTGTTTCATTTTTGATTATGAAGTAAGTTAATATTAGCTGCTTTATGCAGCTCATTTGTACATTTGGTCCAAGGTCATGATATAGCAAGTTAGGTTTCCTTTGGAAAAATAATACAATAAATATTTTTGATTCTTTTCTTTTTTAATTAAAAAATACAAGTAAAAATGTGAATACTGCTTTTCAAACTTTATCTAACTAAGCACAAACCACATGGAAAAATGCATAAATGTAAAATTAACTTTTTGCTGTGCAGAAAAAGAATTTGGATTTGATAGCATGTGAGCTAAAATAAAAACATGCATAATTTACACTACAGATGGGTATATTCTCTGCATTAAATGATACCTAGAGATTTCAAGGAGAAAGAAAATAAAGTGACAATCAACATTAAGAAGGTGGCAGAAGTAATCAAACACATGCCATGTGTAAGAAAAGGCATAATGAAGTTTCCACAAGAATCTTTTTTTTCATGACTCAGACACCAAATAACTATTTCAAAAGCTTCAGCAGAAGTTTCAGTGCACTTATCAATAATATATCCAGCTACAACTTTAGATATTAAAACACGAGGAAGTTGCCTATATCAAAGAATCAAAGCTCAAACACATTATACTATAGATCTTAAAAATAGACAAGAAAAATTTGAGTGGGAGGGAGGTGGATTGTGTGCAGATGCAAAAAACACTTCTGTAGGAGGTTGAGAATAAATTACTAATAAGGTACATGGTGTTAAATTTTACAAATCAGAGTTACACCAAAGATCCCTTAGACAGGAACAAAATGTTTGCCATTTAAACAAAATATATTAGGCAATGGAAATATGGAGAGTATGGTAATTTAAAATATTTGCCTTCCATGATATCATTCCTTTGGCAACAACCATTGTGGTTGCTGAAATATCTTAGGAGAAAAAGAACTATATAGTAGATCTTTTTGGTTTTGAATTGAAGAACATGAATAAAGTTACAAAGTGTAGTTAGAACTACCAGGATTGATATTTATAGTTGCAGATAAAGAATCAATCTGGCACCAATCATAATTCATAAATAAAATGTTATTATGGGGAAAATCATCATACGAATAACTAATATAGAATGTTTTGTTGTGCTTTAACAATTAAATATTATAGTAAATAGATAGTACTATAATTTGCTTGGCTGTTAGAGATTGTATTGCTTTCTTATTTAGCATTATGTCTCCATAAAATTCCGTGTATGTCTCAGTGCATTGAGGAAAGTAAAATCTGCAATAGTCCATATTTTATGGCACAAGAAGTTTCTAATAAATATATGAAAATTATCTGTTGATTAATCACTATTCAAGTAACTTAAAATAAACATTCTGTGACTCATGTTTGGTTCTATGGAAGCCAGCCAAATGAACTTCAAGTATAGATAGAGCTATTAGGTAACCATAATTCAGAAGATTTAGCAGATGGTAATTACATATGTAAAATGCATCTTTTTAGAGTGCCAAAACTTTTAGCTTGGGTAAGTTTTAGGAACTTGTTTTTAAGGGTAAAGTAATTAAGACAATATTTTCCAGTTTTTTTTTTTAATCTTAAAGATTTTCCTTGAATTATAGCTACAGTTTCTGAGGTCAGGTCCTCACTATGTTAAAGCAGATAAAATCTATGACTGGATAATTTCCAGGCTTCATTGAATTAGACTATACTTTATCAAAATAGCACAGTAGTCATGTGTCCTTACCTAATCTCTTCATGAGACTAACTTACAAAATCTTAACTCTAATAAAATTTAAGGGAGAAAATTATCTATCAAGAGAAAACTCAAAAACTCAAAAACTAAAAATGTCTGTTGACGACTTGGTGTCCATATAAAAATTATCTTTAGAATAAAACATAATATTATTTTTCCTTTAATTATCAATATAGTGTTTTCTAGGTAGAATAGTGACTTAGTTTTCCAATGGGAAAATTCTTCTAATTCATATTCAGAAATAATTTCTTTGGTGTAAACATATTTTCAACCAATGAACCAGTGACAATGGGCTTTTGTTTCTAAGCTGAATAGCACATTTCATTCAACTTGCCATATTTTTTAAAAATTTGGTGCTTCTCTCAATCAACAACATATTTATTAACACTCAAAATGAAAAGAATTGAGGAAATTATGTTCTGTTTGTCTTCACAAAGTTCTGAATATGCCCAATAACTTTAATATGCAGTTTAAGTGACCTTAGAAAGAATGATATGCTTGATGTCACCAACAAAGACAGAACTTATAATGGGACTTTCTTAGAGGCTATTTCCATCTCAGATGGTCTTTCTGAAATTCTGACAATCATGACCAAGCACACAAAGGTGCATTGGGTTATGGAGGAAGTTATATGTAAAATTAAACAAAATAACTTTTGCTACTTGTTTTAATTTTATTTTTATAAATTAAAATGATTTTAATATAATATTATGCATTTGATTTTAAATCCAAGAACAAGTGCAATAAGATATAAAATCTAAGGAATGAGAATTCAGGATTGTTTTTGATTGTTCTTGAGTATAGCTTAACTTCATTTGAGTTTCTCTTCAAATTCTGCTTTAAGCCAGGAAATATACCCAAACTTCTTCTTAAATGTGGCCAATGTAAGCCACTAAAGATAGAGGTAAAACTAGTTATTTTGATAGAGTTGTTATAAAAAATGTTTTTTGAATCTTAGTGATAATATTTCACAAATTAAGTTTACATACATTTTCTTAGTTTCTTCTGAAAAAATGAGGATAATGATGCTCTATAAGAGTGTTGTGTGATTTAAGAATTCATCCACAAAGAAGCAGTAATAGTGCTGCCTGGCATAGGGTAAGCTATCAATAAATGTTAGTTACTATAAAAAGTCTTTAGAATTTATCCTTAAACATAACTTTTTAAGAGCACAGAACTATTATTTTTGCACTAAAAGGTGAAGTACGTTTTAAACAAGTAATATTTTTAGTTTATTTTCTTTTTTTTATTTCAGCTTATTATGGGGGTACAAATATTATGGTTACGTATATTGCCCATGCCCCCCTCTCCCCCCTCGAGGCAGAGCCTCAAGCATGATCATCACCTAAACGTTGCACCTCTTGTTCATTATGTTTGTATTTACCCATCCCCTCCTCCCCCATCCCACCCGCCCGATGCCCGACAAATGTTATTCCTATATGTCCACTTACGTGTTGATCCATTAATACCAATTTGCTGGTGAGTACATGTGGTGCTTGTTTTTCCATTCTTGAGATACTTCACTTAGTAAAATGGGTTCCAGCTGTATCCAGGAATATACAAGAGGTGTTATATCACCATTGTTTCTTAAAGCTGAATAGTATTCCATGGTATACATATACCACATTTTGTTAATCCACTCATGTATTGATGGGCATTGTTTCCACAACTGGGTTGTTTACACAACTTTGCAATTGTGAACTGTGCTGCTATAAACATTCGA
>VBSM01000361.1:48583442-48598343 GCA_008086735.1 Cheirogaleus medius
AGCAAGATCCACATCGTTCACCTCTCACAAAAATCAACTCACGCTGGATAACAGTTTCTATTTCTTTATGTGGATTTGGTTTGAAATTCTAGTGTTGTGATTGGCAGTGGAACATTTCAACTATTCGTCTTTGGCCCCATATCTACACCTGGTTAAATAAATATAATTTCTATTTTTCAAATATGTGTAATTATTGTTATTCTAAGTCATTAAATTGTTCGCTAAATGAAATTCTATTTCATACTATTTTACTCAATCAGTTTCTTTATTTTTTCATCTTTTGTAAATCATTTAAAACTTTGCATTAACATTTTTATAAAAGGGTCTCTACAAAATATTCTGGGTGATAGACAGTTCCTCTTAGAATACTCTGCTTCTAACCTTCTAAGATCTGTAGCTAATGCTCATTTCAGTTCTTTTCATTTAAAGTTGCATTTTTTCTTTGTCTCATTAAATGAATCAGAGGGATATCAGTGTTTTGTGTAGAGTAGGAAAGAATTGTTCATGGCACACTTTAGTATTAAAGCTATATACATGCACAAATGCATATGCCCAGATTAAACTTTTAAAACTTTTTTCAAACAAAATGTTAAGTGTGGTTCTGTAATGGAAATCTCTGACGGCTTCCACTGTGTTTGAGGCTCTGAAGTGAATTTAAGTTTATGTAATCTCATATGAAAGGAAAAGGAAATAAGGTAGACAAAATACTTTATTCAAGACTTAAATTTCTGAGGTGAGTTTGATGTCTTATTTCAGCAAACTTGGGTACCACAGCAACAAAAGATTCTTTATGACTGAGAAAAATTGTCATCAACCTACTAGACGCACTGCTGATTTAATGGACAATGGCTAGGGAACTGAAGTAAGGTGGTCTCCTCCCAATTTAACATCCCTAGATTCTTGATAGCCACCTGTACTCCCTTCTTGGCATTCAAGAACATGTTTTATGAACTTATTTTGATGTTTTACATGAGAGAGATGCCATGTCTTAGGAAACGATTTTTAAAACTGAACACCTACTGTGTGCCACACTGAGCCAGGTGCACACCACAGATGTTTTGTCTCCATACTTCCAAATCCCAACTTGGAAAGAACTTAGGCAAGTGAGATAAAAGAATAAATCATTTTTACTTGCTTACAGTATAAATTTATATTTTCAAAATAAGTTCTCTGACTCACATAAAGTTAAAATATTATGAGGATTAAATCCATCGCATTTAGCAAAATAATGACGTCAAAAGATGCCCATGCCATCATCCACAGAATTTGTGACATTACCTTACACAGCAAAAGGGACTTTGCAGACATGAGTAAATGAAGGATATTGAGAAGGTGATATATTCTTGAATATCTGGTTGGCTCAATGTAATCACAAGGGTCCTTATAAGAAGGAGGCAGGCAAGGGCATGAAAGAAGCAGGGATCAGAATGATGCAGTCTCAATAACCAAGGAATAAGGGCAGCCTCTTGAAGCTGTAAAAAGCCAAGTGACAGGTTCTCCCCAACACACTCCAGAAGGAATGCAGCCATGCATACCTTAATTTTAGCCGCCTTGATTTTAACCACATGGAACTGATTTTCAATTTCTGATCCATAACTACAAAATCATAAGTTTCAGTTGGTTCAAGTCACTACATTTGTGGTATTTTGTAACTGAGGCAATAAGAAATGAATACACCGATAATCTCACTAATAGTTGTTTTGTCCTGCTACTATAATCATCATTAAGAGAGAATACATCCAAGGAGGCTTAATAAAAAAATTATAGCCCTCGATAAACCTTTGCTAAATTAATCTGCATATTAATTTATACCTTCCAGAAGATATATAAGCAATAATTTAAATGCTCCTTACAGTTAGCTTTTCTGCTGTGATGCTTTGTTGCATTCAAACATTAGCAAAACAAAATTATTTTAGCATCTGCTTAGTAATAAAACCTCTGGTTTTATTTTTATGGTTTGCTCCTAAAATAGAGATCGTTTCCTAACCATTTTTTCCTATAAGAAATGACAACGATGATAGTGGAGAAGTGTTAATTTAAAAATCTTTGCAATATGTGTATTTTATCACTCTATCATCTAAAACCATTATCAATGTTATAAACATCAGTTCTGAGAGCTAGAGAATGAACACACATGAGTATATATACATACACACACGGACACAGAAGGTTTTCTTAGCAACCGGATGTAAATTAGGCGTCAAAAGTTACCGTTGAAGAAACATACTTTTCACACTAAATTTGGAAACATATTTCAAACACCTCAAATGCCTCATGTAAAAACTGGAAAGGCTGACAAACAATATTTAAGATAGCAGGAAAGGAGATAAGAATGGCATATAATACATATAAATTGTTTAGCTAAATGTCTTGTAATAGGTTTGACCCACACCACCTCCATTATATTTTTACTGAAATAAAACAACTGAGAATTAGTAGTCCATTGACTAAAAATATGTGAAATTTAAATATTTAAGTGTGTCAGTGGAAGTTAGAGACACAAAATTTCAGGATGTATTTTTGTTCTACTTTAATATAACTTATGTTCTCTTATTTCTGGGTCAGTTATAAATAGTTCATCTTGTGAGCCCCACCCATTTTTCTCCTACCATTCCTAATTTTCTCAGCATGATTTTCCCCCGTTTTCTTTGGCACTCACCTTGGTTTCATTTCCCAAAATTCAAACATAGATACAGGTTTGATCAGTGACTATAGTTGTAAGAGGTAAACAATATTGTTTTTGTTTAAAATATTGTTTTTGTCTAATTTAGGGCTTTTAATCAAAAGTAGACTGGAGACTGCTGGGGAAGAAAACTTTGCATATCAAAATTGAGCAAAATGAGATAATATTTAATTGAATATCAATTAATTCATCCACTTAAACATTTATTGAACATCAAATGTAAACAAAATACTGGACTAGAGGAACAGGAGTGACAAAAAGAAAAAAAATTGCCCTCATGGAGCTTAAATCCATTATTCAGAATATTAAAAATGCTGTCCAAATAGCTCATTTGATAACAATAATTCTTTTTTTTTTCATTTCAGTGTATTACAGGGGTAAAAATGTTTTGGTTACGTGAATCGCTTTTGTACAGACTGAGTCAAAGTTGTAAGTGTGTATATCACCCAGATAGTGTGCATTGTACACATTAGGTGTGAATTCAGTTATCCCTTCCCCTCCCGTACTCTTCCTTCCCACCTGTTTGATTTCCATTGAATTTTACTACCAAATGTGCACATGAGTGTTGATCTATGGGGGTCAATTTAGTAGTGAATTCATGTGTTTTTTGTTTTTTCATTCTTGCGTCACTTAAAAGGATGATCTCCAGTTCCATCGAGGTTGTTACAAAAGACATTAGTTCAGTATTTTATTTTATGGCTGAGTATTACCCCATGGTATACATATACCACATTTTATTGATTCACTCATGTATTGATGGACATCTTGCAATTGTACATCTTTGGCATCTTTGCAATTGTGAATTGTGCTGCTATAAATATTAAAGTGCAAGTGTCTTTTTTAAACGTCTTTTTTTCCTTTGGGCAAATACCCAGTAGTGGAATTGCTGAATCAAATAGATCTACTTTCAGTCCTTTTTGAGGTATCTCCATACTACTTGCCATAAAGGTTGTACTAGTTTGCAGTCCTACCAACTGTGTATAAGTGTTTCTTTCTCTCTGCATCCATGCCAGCATCTGTTGTTTTGGGACTTTTTGATAAAAGCCATTCACACTGGAGTTAGGTGATATCTCATTGTGGTTTTGATTGGCATTTCCCTGATGTAAGTTTGTAATGTAAGGTTATTAGTGATGTTGAGCATTTTTTCATACATTTATTGGCCATTAGTCTATCTTCTTTTGAAAAGCTTCTGTTCATGTCTTTTGCCCACTTTTTATTGGGCTGTTTGATGTTTTATTGCTGATTCACTTGAGTTCTTCGTAGATTCTGGCTATTAACCCTTCATCTGATGTATAGCATGCAAATACTTTTTTTCCATTCTGTATGTTGTCTATTTGCTCTGTTGATTGTCTCCTTGGCCGCAGAAGCTTTTTAATTTAATCAGGTCCCATTTTTTTTTTATTGCTGCTGTGCTTGCCTTTGGGATCTTCTTCATAAGTTTTTTGCTTAGGCCAATATCTATAAGAGTTTTTCCAATCTTTTCTTCTAAAGTTCTTATAGTTTCATGCCTTAGGTTTAAGTCTGTTTCCATTGTGAATCAATTGTGAGTGGTGAGAGGTGGAGATCCTGTTTCAGTCTTACTTAAATCATAGCACTGCTCTTAAAATCTGTATGACAGAATCCAGAATCCCTCCACAGCTAATCATAGGTAGGGAGTGCAATTCCTCTTCCAGAGCATCAGACAACAATAGAGTTGGTGCAATCTCACATCTCCCTTTGATTGGTGCTTACGAAAGGAGTTAAATAAACAACTCTTTCTTACAACTTAGCTTTCCCTAATTGTGACATGAAAACCATGACTTTTGATCATTTATCCACTTAAGGTTATACCTGCCTTCTCTGAACTTTCCTTGAAAGAACATAGAAGAGAACCCTTTGGCCAAGTTTGCCAGCTGCCACAAAATTACATAGAGACATCTTTGGTTCACTTGCAAGAAACATCAAAGTTCATTTTGCAAATTACTCGTTCACATAGAAAACCAAGAACCACTAGCAGACATTATTGATTACAGAACTAATCTGGCACATGTTAACTGTCAGCTACTAAACCTTAATGTAATCCCTCAAAATCTGGAAACACAATGATCACTATCTCTCAAAACTTTAAGAAAAGGTCTTTTAAAATGACAATTGTACTTTCTCTTGATCAGATGTCTGTTGGTGATTTTATTTATTTAATAAGCCATTTTTGTCTGATATTTAATGTTGCAACATTTAATCTTATGATTCCAGTTTGAACTAATTTATAGGTTTATGCAGAAAGAGGTAGGGAAACTGGTCCATGAATGGGGTTTATCTTCAATCTTGGGATTCAATAATGTTTCAGGATATATGTGTATATTGGCTACTTTTCATAAACTTTGTCTGTAAAATAGCGAGCCCTTTTGTTCTACATATACACAAGGTGTAATGTAGTGAATTCATTGTCCAATGCAATGGCTATTAGCCACATGTTATTAAATGAATGTAAGTTAATTGAAATTAAATAAAACTAAAAATTTATTTTCTTATTTACATCACATTAGACACATGTAAAGTGTTCACCAGCCACATGTGGATGGTGGATGTGGTATTTGAAAGCACAGAAGAATATTTTTATTATTGCAGAAAAGTTCTATTAAAAAATGTGGGCATCTCAGGGCTATGGAGCCAGTTTGCTTGTTTGTGAATCTGGGCTCCATCCTTGTAAACTAATAGCTTTTTGAATGTGTTAACTGGGCTACAAGATGCCCAGATAGCCGATAGAACGTTATTTCTGGAATTCCAGAAGAGATTAAGATTTGAATCAGTAGACTGAGTAAAGAAGACCCATTTTTATCAATCTGGGCTGGTATCATCTAATCCATTAAGGGCCCAGATAAAACAAAAAGTCAGAGTAAAGGCAAATTTGCTCTCTCTTCTTGAGCTGGAACATCCATCTCTTCCTGCCCTCAGACATCCGAGCTTGGTTGCAAAGCTATATCAGAAATCTTTAGACCTCCAGATTTTCTCCACACTGATGGCAGAAGATTGGAGACATTAACAAAGAGTATCTGGAATCAAAGGCACTAGGTCAAGTGTACAGTGGCATATAATCAAAAAAGGTTATTAAGTGAATGTTTATAAACAGAATTTTGAGATTCTCAGCACTCCTTGCTCAGGCATGTCTAAAATATTAGCAGACTGCTTTCTTACTCAAAGTATGATTTTTTGAGAATTTGAGTATGATTTTGAGAATTTTTTCTCAAAATCTAACCATTGCAAGAGAAGATATTTACATTAATTTGTCCACATCAAAATGGTCCAGTCAGGATAGCCAAAAATGAAGTCCACATTTGGCGTGCCACACCTGCACTCAAAATTTCTAAACAAATTCTTGGTTCTCAATTCTTAATTATCAGAAAACAACTGAGGAATGCCATATATCTGAGAAACATCTCTAACCTGGAAGATGAAGACCAGAATGAAAAAAGAAACAAGCAAATAAACAACAATAGTAAAACTTAGAAGAAAAAAATATTTTGTAAGAAGGAAAATAAGTAGACTGAAAACAAAAATAATTATTATCCTCAGACTGTAATCGAAGATATTCCCCCCATAAAAGAGCAGTAGCTATAAGAAAGAAATTTTCAAAGATCAAGACTAAGTTCTTAGAAATATAAAGCATAATAACAAAAATTTTAAAGTTATTAAACATTTAGAAGATAAACTGTGTATCTTCCTGAAAATAAAGAGAAAAGGTGAAAAACTATTTTACAGATAATTTGGAGACTAAATTCCAACTGAGATTTTACAAAGCTGGAAATATTTTGGAAATATATCAGTGAAAACTTATCAGGTCTAAATCAAAACAGTTTTTGATGGCAAACATTAAGATTATCTTAATTAAAAGAGAAAAATGACAATTTTAAAACAGGTGATGTTTATACCCTTGTAACTGGTAAAAATCACACATTCAAGGAGAACAAGACTATGTCTATTTCTACCTCTAACATGAAGGTTAACATTGGATAAATTTCTAACCTCTCTGACATTCAATTTCCTCATATTGGGTTCTTGATCTTTGACTTCATTTACAGTTCAAAAATCCTTCAATTTACTGCTAAATGCTCACTAGATATGTTGGATATGTGTACATGTACATATACCTGTACATGTACATGTACATATATTTTATATTTATGATTTTCCTAACCTCACATGAACATGTACCTCATAGTATTGTTATTGAATTGTTTCTAAGTTATTCATATTGGAAAGTGTTTTCTAGTTTAACTATTCACTCCTGGGCTCTGCCAATTGTGTCTTGTTTTAGGCCTGCTGTGCTGCTGCCAGCTGCTCAGTGGGACATCAAAGTGACACTGAATGGGTAGGAAAAGTTGATAAATGATATAGAATGAAGGCCACTTTGAAGTCCTATAGTGTCATCAGAAAAAAACACAGTGAAACCAAAACAATGACGAATAGGGGCAGGGCATAGACTGCCACAAGAAATGGTCCTCAGGAGATTAAAAAGCAGTTCTCTGGAAAAGTAATATTAATAGGAAATGGAGACAGGATGGGAGAATAGAATAAAAGTAATAAAGATTATATAAATATTTTAGTTTTATTCATATACTATTCTAGGATCCATTGATGAGTTAGTCTTGGAAACTTTCCTTTAGTGCACTGCTTGGTGTTGTTTCAACACATCTCCCTGTAAATACTGAGATGATAGTGTTGATACATGTTCATTACATGGACTTTTATTCTGAACATTGTCCCCTCTGTTTCATCATCCATTTCATTTTTGAAAAGTACACTTGACCACTGAAAAAAGGGCCCGAAAAAGTAAAGGGCATAGTGATGAAATCTTTTTAGTGATATCTGAATCCACTTGATGTGAATTCTCAAAGTTAGAAGTGAAAAAACGTGATCTACTCATAAGAAAACACCAAGAGTATCAGGTGCAAGTGTATAAGGCAACAGACCGAGGAAGAAATAAACTTCATTAGGACAGCATCTCTAAGGAAGTTGTTTATTGGATTTTTCCCGCTCTGGGCTCTAGAATCAATGTTAGAGTCAGTTAAGACCTAAAAGTACAAATTTCAGACATCTTTAAAAAGTCTGTAGGAATTCTTCACAGAGACTTTACCATCCAAAACAACAAAATCATATTTTAAGAAAACTAAACCCACACTTTAAAATGGGAACAGATGTGTGTGTGTGTGTGTGTGATTGTCAAGTTTCCAGTACTTCTTTGCTAAGAGATTATGACCACCGTTATCCAGCATGGCTAAGGGGGCTTTCCAGGTCTAGTCAGGATCCTCTCCAATGTCTTGCCAAGTTTTTGATGCCACATTTGCTCTGGAAAAAGACTTCTACTCTGGGTATCCAGTTGTTGTTTTCTCTTATGAATTTTCTCAAATCATTGCATGTATCACTAAATTTTGGAAGTTGTATGTTGCAGTCCACAAATCTAGGCACACATGATATATAACTTCATTTTTTTATTCAGCTTGACAGAGGTGTCAATTTTCCCAGATTCCCTCCAACACTAAGGAATTGGTGAACATAGGGTGGAGTGTAGAGGTGCTGAAATCTGGTCTTCCACATGATTTGTCCATGAAGTCATCTGCTGGGACGTCTCTCACTCCTCTTGGAAAGAAAACTTCAGGTCTAGCAGCCTTCGTACTTAATTCTGCACCATGCATTGAAACACTGAAATCATTTTTCCCATTCTGGGTCATGCTAGGCCAGAAGAATCCCTCTGAAACTTTTGAAATCACCATATGCCCAGCCACATCACAGAACTTTTTCCACTCTCAGGTGTTGCTATCTCTCTGGGGCATAAATCCCCTCATCTCTCAGAAACAGCTGCCTCATCAGGATTTTTATCTTCTGCCTGTTCTCTGCTGGAGAAGTAAGGCATGGGTGTCCTCTCTACGCTGACCCACTACATACACTCTCCTCACTTCTTTTCTGTTATCTTCTTCTCTAATCCGTTGGAATTTAGTTTTGTCTCCTGATAAAGTTGCAGGCTCCTCAAATACTCTACTTTTATCATGTGTCATTTCTATCTCAAATTCTGTCTACAAGCAGAATCTTACCATTTCCACTAAGGCAAAGGTTTCTTAGATAGCTTCAGGCTCAAGATAACATACATAAGTCAGTGTAGAATAGATGTAAGATGATAAAAGCAACTGATATTGCTCCTCACTGCTGGGAGACAAAAGACATGGGCAGGGACTAAGGCCAATGGGGGAGTACATGACCCAGTGAAAGTGAACAACTGATAATCAGACCCCTCCACTGTGGCCATATGTGGCCCGTTGCCAGATCTTCTGAATCTTCTATAGATTCAGTGTGCTGATGTCCCTGCTCCAATGTCTGGGTTTTCTCTGTGTTCTTTCTAAGAGGCCAAGTGAAGCCCTGTACAGAAGAAGAATCATTTCTTGCTGGAAATAAAGCCAAAAGTGAATTTCAGTTTTCATAGGCATCTGGACCTATATGCTTCCTTAGGCAGTAGAGTCCCAGGCTCAGTCAGATATAACTTTACTCAATTCAGGGTTAGTTTCAAGGGAGAAGCCTCTTTATTTTCCTGCTTTGATCTTTGCTTGCTTCCAAATCCTGTTTTCCTCATAGAAGCCAGAGTGTTCTATTCAAAGTAGTTTTGATTTTCTTCCTTCCGGGAAGAATATTCATTTCTATCTCCCCACAGAATGTAACTCCATTATAGTAAGGGACCATAAGGTTCTGTCTTGTTTCTTGTTCATAGTCATCCAGCATGATGCCTGAGATGGAATAGGTATTCTTCAATGAGTATTTTTGAATGAATGAATAGATGATTGAATATTCTACTTATGATTGAATATCTAGCTGTCTCTCAGACTTGTCATTTATACCTATTTATGTAATCTAAGTATATCTGTAGAGAGAAATCTACATCATGTGATATGCACATTAAATTTCATGATCATGTTATAAAAATAACCAGTGGGGGTAAGGAGAATATGAAGGAAATATAAGGATTTTACAAAGACTTATGACTATCTGAGTTCATAATATTCCAGGATGTGTGGTAGGCTTCATCCTGCATTTCAAAGAAAGTCAGGATTAGAACAAACTGAGAGTAAGTACAATTCCACTAAATCTCAGGGCTTAGTTGATAGTGGGTAAGGGGGGCTACACTTTATGATTACTCTGATTCCCTAAGTGAATTATAGGAGCTATGCTGAAACCTACCTGTCTTGGGAATCCTTAGCAGGGCCTCCTAGCAGACACTCCCCACCACCACATACATACACAATTCATTAGAGATGTTTTGTAGCAAGGTAGAGGATCCTGTTGCATCTGTGTCTGGAGGTGAGCAGTAGAAGTGGAGCATGTCATGAAGGAGAAATAACTGAAATAGCAATGGTTAGCTCAATCTGTTGAATACAGTGATGGCTAAGGATTTCCAGTGGATGTTGCCTTAGCTGCCCACCACTAACACAGGAACAGTGAGTCTCAGTACAGCGAAGGGATCAGCACACTCAGTCAAGTAAATTGGTGGAAAGGTATGCTTGCACTTCTCTTTTCTCTTTTGTTTAGTATTTTGGTATATAAATTAAGGCAAAAAGAATGAAATAAACTTTTACTTGATAGAGATCAATTAACTATTATTTGGAGCATGATTCTTTTTAGATATTTCTATTCCATTGCCCGATGATCTTCAACAAATATGCCTGAATTATTAAGAATGCTCTTTCTCTCTCTCTCTGTCTTTGTTTGTGTGTGTGTCATTTATAAACTGTCATTAATTGAGCATGTGAACATAGGCTATTTTTGAAAGAATATGGAAAATATTCAAGGTATAAGGTAGTTGAAGTCTCAAAACCTGGGAGTCAAATATACTGGGGTAGTTTGAATACCCTAATTTGTGAGTTAATGAATTGCTAACAATTTACCTTTTCATTAGCAAGAGTTTCTTCAGTGTGTGATGGAGAGGATGCAAAACAAAAACAGTAATTTTGAATGATAAACAGCTAGTAATAGAGTGAAATAAATACCGACACTTTCACAGGGGAATGTTGTGAGAATGTGCATTCTTGGACATCACTACTGGAATGACTTCCAGACCATTTTCCGAGTGAGGAAAAAAGATGCTTCAAGCTGTGGCATATGACTGGTTAACATCAAGCTAAGGCCAAACTCGCTACACAGCTGTTGTCAATTCTCTCCTCTTAGAACATACTTGAAGGAGAGAGTAGGCAATTTGTTGATTGCATGACTTGCCCTTTCGTGTGTCCTGCTGAAACACTTACTGAAAAATATTGCAATATTTATGTGGTATATTTCCTTCAGTTAGTTTAGTCCAATAAATTGTGTAAGAATAAATTCTGTTGCTAACAGGGAATGATGATTACTTTATTCTTCAGAACATACAAACTCTATATCTTGCACATTTGTTTCCATCTTCTCCAGTTGGAATTGGTTTTCCTGGGATGCTGTCATTTTTTTTGTTTTGTTTTGCTATCATTCTATATTTTTAAATATACAATAATTTTGGCATTTCCTCCCTTAAACTAAAAAGATACATATATCAGTACAAATTGGTTTCATATTTAATGACTAAATGTTCAATTATCTCAAGATATCTTTATTTGATGCATCATAGAATTTGGATAATTACATTGAATTATTGAAGTTCAAAATTTGGCAGGTACACATTTCATTAGCAGCAATAAATCTGAAGGGCCAACAAACAGGATTGTAACTGGCACTTAAGTCTTTAAGCAATAAGGCAAGCGGCTACCTCTGTCCCAAGAAAATCTATCAATTGCCATGTAAGTTGATTATACATGAAACAATTGCACCTACACCTAATTGTGGATGAAAAGGAAAATTAAGGCTCTACATAAGAACTTTTATTTTGTTGTTATTTGGTTGCCTTACATTAGAATTTGTAAATAAGAACTGTCTTATCCATAACGAGCTTTTATGCATGAATGTTGAGAAGTGATACGTGTATCCATCTAGTAATAGATAGAATTTTTAAGATTATTATTGTTAAATTAGATGGCTAGGTGATGTTCATCTAAATTCTAAATAAAGTAAGGCATGAGATTATTTAATTTACCTTTTTAAAGCAATTGATTGACATAATCTTATTTATTTCTATAAAAATAAATAGTAACGTTCATGATTTTATTTCCAGATTCAGATATGTGAGTCATGTCTCTTTTTTCTTGGTCAGTCTACTTCACAGTTTGTTAATTTTGTTGATATTTCCAAAGAACCAAATTTTGGTTTTGTTGATTTTCTCCATTGTTTTCTATTATTGTCTGTGTCATTTATTTCTACTCTGATAATTATTATTTCCCTCCTTTTTCCAAAATTTAGTTTTACTCTTCTTTTTTTCGTTTCTTAAAATGATGGATTAGTTGATTTAAGATCTTTTACAATATAGTCTTTTAGAGTCATACATTTCCCTCTAAGCACTGATTTAGCTGCCTCCCATATGTTTTGACATTTTGTGTCTTCATTTTCATTCATCTCAAAGTAGTTTCTGTTTTATTTTATTTATTCTTTTAAATTATTGATTTTTGGAAGTATTTGTTTAATTTTTATATATTTGTGAATTTTCACATTTTTTATTTAATTACATATAATTTAAGGACATTTTTATTGAAGAGTATGCTTTATATAATGTCAATCTTTTTAAGTACACTGAAGATTTTCTGATGGCCTAACATTTGGCCCATTCTAGAGAAAGTTCCAAATGCATTTAAAAAGAATGTGTATTCTGCTACTCTTGCTTGTAATAGTCTATAGATGCCTGTTAGTTTTAGTATGAATATAGTGCTATTCAAGTCACCTATTTTCTTATTGATCTTCTGCCTAGTTGATCTATCCATTATTGAAAGCAGGGCATTAAAGTCTTTAACTATTAGTGTTGAATTATCTATTTCTCGCATTAATTCTTTCTACAAAAGCTTCATGTATTTTGGGGTTCTGTTGCTAGAAAAACATATGTTTAAAATTGTTATAATTTCCTGATGAGCTGGTCATTTAATCAACATAAAATATTCTTCTTTGTCCTAGCAATAATTTTTGTCTTAAAGTCTATTTTGCCTGATATTAGTATAGCCACTCCAGCTTTATTTGGTCACTATTTGGTTTGCTTATCTTTTTACATCCTTTTACTTGTATATGGTTAAAGGAAAACTTTCCCCTTTGCCCTCTGAAAAATGGCACTTTTGCCCTGCTGAAATAAACTGACAGCAAACAAATTAGAAGGGAAAAAAAAGCATACAAATGTATTAACATGTACATGGACACAGGAGTCCCACAAATATGAGACTAAAAGAAGGGCCAAATGGTTAAGGCTTAAATATCCTCTTCATAGAGAAAGAGAAATAGAGCCACTTTTCCAGGGATGGTAAGTGATTTTTAGGAGAAAGAAATAGAACCAAGAGGCAGATATTACCTTGCAAATTATTCTCTTAGGCAACTGAATGGACCAACAAGTTAGGGAAAAGTAAGGGTAAAAACTGTTAAACTATTAAAACAGGTTGTTAACAAACGTTGTTTCATTACATAGATAAAAATCTCCAGGTAATGTGACAGAATGCTCTCTGAAGAATAGAGGAACAGTCTGTCCAAGTGTGATGATGATAGTTTTTTATCTTCTCCAGTGGTTAATCTTTCCCAGTTATTTGATGAGATTCCTAGGGAGAGAGTCTTAAGATAATTACAGATCTTTTGGAAAGAATTCTCCCTAGTCAGATAAGAAAATTTCAGAAAGAGTCCCTCCCTATTCTTGGGAGTTGAAGAAACAAAGAAAGTTATAAAATTCTTGATTCTTAGCTTCTAAGGCCTTTCAATTTCTTGTAATTCAAAGCACTTGGTGTGCCTAAGTGCCTTATTTTGGAGCGTCCTTTTCTGAGCCTCAACATTTGTTATTTCTTTTACTATATTATTGAATTATTTTATTGTTCTAGGAAATACAACTAACATTGTAATTTGCCAATCTCATTCAGATTAATATCAACTTAATATTAATACTACATAAAAAAACCCTGTTCCAAAAATTATCCATTTAATCTCCACTTTTTGTTATTATTGTCATTCTAATTATTTTTATTATTTATAATCCAATCAGCAAATCTTTATAATTATTGCTTTATTCTCTTATCTTTTAAATCTGAAAGGAAAAAAAAGAATTAAAACAAAATATATTTTTGTGCTATTATATTTACCTGTGTAGTTATGTTTACTGATGCTCTTTATTTCTTTGTGCATATTAAAGTTTTTGTCTAATGTTCTTTCTTTTAAAACTGAAAGAATTCCTTTAGTATTTTGTACAGAGCAGGCATTAGTAAAATATCCTATCACTTTTTAAAAATATGAAATGTCTTAATTTCTCCTTTATTTTTGAAGGATAGTTTTGCTGGATAGAAAATTCTTGTATAAAGCTTTTTTTTTTAATTAACATTTTGAATATGTCAGCTTATTGCCTTTTGGCCTCCAGAATTTCTGAGGAGAAGTGAGCTATTAATCTTTTTGAAGACCTTTTATACATTATGCATAACTTTGCTGTTTCTACTTTCAATATTCCTTCTTTGACATTCAAAAATTTGATTATATTGTGCCTAAGTGGGACTCTCTCTGAGATTATCCTACTTTGAGTTCATCATACAATCTGGATATACAGATTATTTTTTTTAATTAAATGGGAAGTTTAGGGGCCCCATTATTTTTATATATTCTTTTTTTTCCAGTGTTATAATTTTTACTTCAATCATCATATAAAATTTAGGAACTCAAAATGAGAAGGAAAATATATTATCTTTAGCCATATTTTTTCTTTCTGTTGTTCTTTCTTCCTTCCTGATGTCCTAAGATTTCTTTTATCATTTCCTTTGTGTATAGAGAATTTCCTTTAGCCATCCTTTTAGTGTAGATCTGCTGGCAACAAATTCTTAGTTTCCCTTCATCTTAGAATGTCTTGATTTTCTCTTCATTCCTAAAGGATATTTTCACTGAGTATAGGATTCCAGGTTGAAATTTCGTTTCTTT
Source organism: Cheirogaleus medius (assembly GCA_008086735.1). NCBI lineage: Eukaryota > Metazoa > Chordata > Mammalia > Primates > Cheirogaleidae > Cheirogaleus > Cheirogaleus medius. Next base: position 48,598,147 of record VBSM01000361.1, read on the forward strand.
CAGCACTGGAGAAACGATGTGCCACTTCCTTCTGGTCTCTGGTTTCTGATGAATGTTTGCCTATCATTCTAATTGCTTTTCCCCTATAAGTAAGATAGTGTTTCTTGCTGCTTTCAAGGTTTTTTTCTGTTTTTGCTTTTCGGAAGTTTGATTATAATGTGTCTTGGTATAGATTTCTTTCTTTTTTTTTTTCCTTT
>VBSM01000361.1:48598443-48650611 GCA_008086735.1 Cheirogaleus medius
CTTCTGTTCTTGTGCCAATACCAGGCTGATTTAACTATTATTGCTTTGTAGTACTGCTTGAAGTCAGGAAGTCTGATGCCTCCCAGATTGTTCTTTTTACTTAAGATTGCTTTGGCTATACGAGGTTTTTTCTGGTTCCATACAAAGTGAAGAATTATTTTTTCTAGCTCTGTAAAGAATGCTGATGGTAATTTGATGGGGATTGCATTGATTTTGTAGATCACTTTAGGCAATATTGACATTTTAACAATATTGATTCTACTAATCCATGAACAAGGTAGATTTTTCCATCTGTTTATATCATTTGCAATTTCTTTTTTTAGTGTTTCGTAGTTCTCCTTATATAAATATTTTGTATCTTTGGTTAAGTATACTCCTAGATATTTAATTTTCTTTGGGGCTATAGTAAAGGGTATTGAGTTTTTTATTTGGGTTTCTACTTGATGGTTCTTGGCATATATGAATGCTTCTGATTTGTGTATATTGATTTTAAAACCTGAAACTTAAACTTTCAGTCTCTCCTATACTTCCAGATTCCCATTATGCTTATGCTGGTGTGTTTGTTGGTGTCTCACAGGTCTGTGGAGTTTTGTTGACTTTTTTCTTTATTCTTTTTTTCTTTTTTTTTTCAGATTAGATCACCTCAATTGACTTACCTTCATTTCCTGATTTATATTTCTGCCACCATGTATCTGCTGTCGAGCCTCTCTTGTAAGTTTTTTATTTCCATTTTGACACTTTACAAAAATCCATCATTTCTAATTTTTTTGTAATTTTGGTCTCTTTAATGATAGTCTCTATATAGTGAAACATTGTTTTCTACTTTACTTAATAGACATGGATTCTTTCAGTTCTTTGACTATATGAAATATATATATGCTATATATACACATTGATTTGAGGCATTTGTCTAGTAATTCCAATATCTACACATCTATGGGGACAGATTCTATTGTTATTTTTTATTATGTAAGGGCCATATTACAGAATGTGCTAACTCTGGGATTCAGATCCCTTTCCTTTCCCAAAGTTTATTGTTGTTGTTGTCTGTTATTGTCATTGCTATCACAGACTGTTTAGTGATTTTCTGGACTAATTAGATAAAGTCTATGTTTATTTTCGTGTGCAGCCACTGAAGTCTCTGTTTAGCTTAGCGGTCAGTGAATGATTGGACAGACACTTCTTTAAATGCCTAGAACCAATAACTCTATCATTCTTTGCTGAGGGGCTCTTTATTTCTGTAGGAGTAAGTTGGAAATATAGATTTCAACTTTAGCCTTCACTTCCTGGCTGTGCAGAGCCTCCACGTCAGCCAGACATGAGAGACTGGGCTGCCCTCACACTTTTCCTGGTTAGGAGCACTGTCCTGCATGTGTACTTAGCCTTCTATATTCCTGAGAGTTTTTTCAAAGCCCCTTCCAGACTTCTTCTTTCCCTAATGACCCTTTTAAATTTGTTGCCCAGATGCTGGTTGTCTCCAACTGATACTACCAACTCAGGTAACTATGTGTTAAATAATTGCTACTTATTTTTTAGAGAAACACCAGAGGATAGAGCTTTTCCACCGAGTACTTTCTAAAATCAGATAAAGACAAACCTTTGAATGGGGCTTTTCCATGAAGCTTCCAAAAAGGTCAAATGACAGCTGTTCTCTGGGGATGGAGCTTTCTGGGGGTCTCCAAACCCTTTCTTTCCTCTCCATTGGCTGCTAGCCTCCGAATTTTCACTGTGCCCACAGTTGTGAGGCTGCTCATTTTCTGTACTCCTGGTGAGCTGTGAAGAGAGCATGGAAATAGAATAAATTAATCTGCCAAAATGCTCATTGTTTTTACTGAGATTCAGCTATTTTTCTTGAATAAACATTTCTCAAATCGTTAGAAGCCTTTGGTTAACTTCCAGAGTTTTGAAAAAGTTGCTTTTGACAATTTATCCTGTGTTCTTAGTATTTTTATGGAAATGCAAATTTTCAGAGATCTTCACTCCAGCCTTCTTGGTTGTATGCAATTGTGATCACTTGACTAATATGGTGTTTGCTAGGCTTCTACATTTAAATTTTTTTTGTTTCCCTTGTGAGTAACAGTGATTTTGTGAAGAGGTACTTTGGGACTATGAAAGTATCCCATTCCTAATCAAAATTTCAAATCATTCGTTAACTTATATATTCCTAGTTTATTCAATGGCTTATAATCTGTTACTATCATTATTTATTTTAATGCTCAGATCATCCCCGAGTTGCCAAGTAGAAGCCATTTCAAGAAGGCCTTTTGCCTTTTGTCATATACCCATCATTCTCTAAGCACATCTTCATTTCTAAACAAATGTTCCAGATCATTTTTTATTTTCCCTGCCCAGCCCCCAAATCAATTATGTCTCTAGGGTGCTCTAATTCCTTTCAGTATAGAACAATACATAGAAACTAAGATCTGGGCACTAATTGTGCCTATCTTTATAGGAGTGTCACAATTCCCAACACCTTGCAGTTGACAGAGTTAGATAATAAGTATATGTACATGTGTGTGATTTGTATGTGCATGTATATCCACATACATGTGCACATATGAGCAAATGTGTGTGAATATATGTGCATACATATATGTATGTCAGATTTCCATATATATTTACTTCCATAAATAGCTATATATATTGAAAATTTTGATTTCACTCCAATAACTCCAATTCCATTAGGACCAAAAAAAAAAAAACACTTCGTGTTTATCCTTTTTCATATTTATCCCTTTCTCCCATAACTATTCTTATTGTCAACACATCTAATTATTTAAACAAACCTTCCTTTATATTAGGTCATTAAATTTGAAATGCCTGATTTTGAATCAACAGTGTATTTGATTATATCTTAGACAAGCAGCAGCACAATTAATCAAAGTATAAACCTAAACTATCGACATAGTTTTGCCATCTTAATGGTAGCCTATTTATTCCAGCAGGAAAGAAGACTGGAAAGTGAGTGGTGATGAAATCACAAAAGGCATTTTCCACAGCTTGTTGAGAATGCTTTTTCTTGCAAGAAGTGGTCCAAAGCCTGGAAAAAGTGGAGTGGTAGTCAGTTGGTGCAAGTAGTGAATAGAGTGGATGACAGAGAGTTTCCAAGTCTAGCTTTGTAGTTTTAGCAGTGCTGGTTTTTGCAACATGTGGTCTTCTAAGAGGATTGGCCTGTCTCTATTGACCAATCTCAGCTGCTTAATTGCAAGCATCCTCATTATTTCATCCAACTGGTTGCAATAGATATTCGCTGTAATCCATTGACCAGGTTTCATGAAGCAGTAGTGGATATTACCAGCGCTGGACCACCAAGCAGCTGATACCCCAATACCTCATACTGCATGGCATCTCCTCCCCTCTGGAATGCCCTTTTTACCACACTTAAGTCCTTACACTTCATAGTTGGGCACCACCCAAATGAATGCATTTCTTACCCTGTCTAGGCTCTGACATAGTATCTCTGGCTATGTCAGCAGGCAAACCCTCATCATACCAGTTGGGCTCTAATATTCTGAGCCAGGTCACCCTTCTGTGTAGATGCCCTGGTCGACACGCTTACTGGGATTGAACACCTTGCACTTGATCACCACAGTGGTTAAACATTCTCTGTGCTGAGCTCTACTTTCCACAACTCTGCATAATGGCTTTTAGAATGAATTAATTAGCAAGGAAAAGCAAGGGAAGGGGAAAAGCTAACAAATGGAGAATTTTATATCATATTTTTATGAAATAAATATTATAACCCAAAAGTGTACATATGTAAATTTTCTAATAATTTACTACTTTGCTACTCTGACTTTTAAAATAATGCACTTATTTTGGTTTTTTTGTTGTTTTTTATTCCTAAAACCTTTAACCAGCTGCTATATTTTGTTCATAGCATGTATTTCTTAGCTTGAAACAGTTATTGAAAAATGAAGCTAATAAGGTCTGTGACTTCAGATTTTCTAATTGAACTTGTAGAAATATTTTCTTGTATAACTCAAATGTCTCAAATTCAGGAATATCTAATAAAAGAATACAAAAACTATTTCCACATACTAGCCTTTGGAATTTTACTGGTTTAAAATGTAAAAGTGAGTATATTCTAAGTAGATTTCACAACATTAGAAATTATTCACAATTAAATAAAACTTGGAACAATGTAATTATTTGTAATAATATGTAAATATATTCTACATAAAGAAATTACAATATATAGAGATATGTATATTTTATTATATAATGTGTATGTGTGTATATATATATATGCATATGTTATATGTAGTTGGCCATGTGTGTGAATGTGTTTTAAGTATTTGTATGCATTGTAAATATATACATATGTACATATTTAATACATAAATTATCATGCACACCTTTTTCAGAAGTTTTCATTTTTATTAGAGTAAGAATTGAGGCTTGAAAGCTTGCTTCTTTTACTTGAGAGATGAAACAGTCATTGTTTATTTTTGTTCTCAGAGCTATCTTGCAAAATAAAATAAAACAGAAAAAGCAAATAAGTTTTCATGAGCTAAATCCTCCTAACTTCAAGCTGATTTCCAGAGAGAAATTAAGAAAATAAGGGGAAAGATGAAAATCTACTAAGAAGATTTAAGAAGAAAGTTTTCCATTATTCATTTAATTCACTTTTAATTGATCAAGGTAAGGAATGTTGAAGTTTAAATAAGGAATGTGTCATGGTATCAGCATTCTTTTAAAAAAAAATCATAATAGGAGGGAGGAGGGAGGGATATGTTGTCAATTGTTAATAATTATTACATTAATCTATGAATTTTTTATTTTGAGTGACACTAATTTAAAACTATATTCTCTAGATTTTGTGAAGGAGATCTAAGATAATAGATTATATATTCCCTGCATTTGTGTCCAAATAAATCTGTAAAAGATAAGAAAAGTTCAGAAGTAAAAACTGAGGAATTGTATTGCAAAAAGCATAATTGCAGCAAAATCAATTAGACAATTTTTCCTGATCGCATTTGAGGCTTTGACATCACACATCCCGTTTATTTGCTTCTGGCCTAATAATCCTCTGCATGCTGGGAAAAATCTTTGTTCTCTGATAGAAGTAATAAAGCTGTCTGCACGATTCTCTCTTGTGAGACACAGAGTGTTCCTATTTTATTTAATCTATTGGTGTGCAGCCTTTTCAAAGTAAATACTTCACACACACTGAACAGAGAAAGACATGCAAGGGGGCTGGCCTGAGAAGTGTAAAAATTAAAAAGTGCCCTGTGAAGAAATAATGATGGCTCTCTAAAAAATTAAATAAATAAGAATCTCGGGTCAAGCGGGCCTTGACTCTCATTGCTACCAGAGTGTGGAGTGCTTCATATTCTCCCAACCCCCCTGTTCCATTCACTTGTTCCTGTTGAATAGAAAGCATCAAGAAAATGAAGAGATCTAAATGCCAGCAGGAGACGAACTGCATTCTTCTAGGCATGTCCTGAGCCTAGTCACCCAGAACAACTTGTGATCCCTGGACAAAGCCGTTCACAGCAGGTGGCCATATCAAGAAATTTTCCTCCTGGAATTAGATATTATCCCAGGAATCACTACTGAGTCAAACATAATGCCCCATCCTGCTGGGTCAAGTAGGATTCCATTTCAATTTCTTTACACAACGATGCGTTTCATCTTGTCTGCGTACAATGACAGTGCTCAGGCATGAAATAAATTGAAGTGCCTGAAAGGCAGAATTATCCCTTGAACCTGCAGCATTCCCAACCCCAAAAACACACATTGTCAACTGAGTTCCAGATAAGCAGGATCTTCAGCGAGTGTTTGTGCTGCTTGGCTTCCTTTAATCATACTCCCTTTTGTAAAACGGATTTTCGAGGGGAAAGATAAATCATTGCTGAGGAAAAAGGTCATTTTCAAAAGGCTTAAGAGGTTCATTTTGTGTGGCTTTCCAAGGTGAAACAGGTAATTCACAGTAGTGAAAGTCTTTTGTGATCAACTTAATTCATCCTTCATATTACCAAGAAAAAACTATTGAAATAAGACTGAATAAAGTTCTTTTTTAACAATGTTCTTACAGATAGAAAGTGATGATTTCTTGTTTGCTAGGATACTGTCCAAACTACAGCAAATGAAAGTTTAGGTTATAGCAAGATTTTCTTTCACCTTCTCTGCGGAGAAAATGTAGCAGTTGTCTGAGCTATTTGTCAGATATATTTCAATACCTTTATCGATAGCACACCTATGCCTATAGAATATCAGACAAGCTTCAGCATGGCTGTCTGGCCAAAGAACATTTTCTCCATTGTCACACTATGTTTGAGCCCTTTACATATACAGACATGAGGAAATCTGAGGAATAACATTTTATTTGTATTTCGCTGAGATGAACAGCATTTCTTTATCAGTCACATGTTTTTCCATCTTATATTCCACTTGTAAGAAGAGTTGTCTGGAACTATTTATGGAAGAGATTTAAGAAGTAAGAGGTATCTTAATTTTAATAATTTTGAATATATTAAACATTTTTATAACTATAGAACAAAAGGAAAGAAAAAATTAGAATGCACACAAAAGCTTGGGGTTTAATGCACATTCCTATAAAATTTTTCTCCTTTGGTTTTTGTTTCTTTGATTTAAATGTGCATTTTCAGGCAGTGCGGAGGTTCCTTTAGAATGTAAAATAAGTTACATTTCAAGTTTTTTCACAAGTTTAGAATTCTGTTGTCATTTTATCTATGTAAATAAAAATTCAATAATTATCCCAACAGTTAAGTGAACTTACCTGTCAGCTGATAATTAATTATTAGAGTTGCTTTCTTCCAAATAATATAGATTATTTGGTTGTGTATATTGTGGTATGAATAGCTCAAATTCTGCAAATTTACTATAGCTAAAAATAGGCAGCTATCAATGCACATATTTGCCCACTAACCACATAGAATTTAATCAGAGTGGTTTAAGGAATCTATAAAAGGAGAAATAGTTGTTACCCAATGCTTTCCTACAAGAGTCAATGAAAAACAATCCTATTTATCGAAAAGGAATAACCCTACATATTTAAAAATTATAGTCAAAGAAATGAGTGAATGATTGAATGTTTATAATATTTTTCTTATTTACTAATTTTAATGTTTTTCATTATTTCATTATTCCATTAATTTTCAGTAAAATTTACTAAAATAGCTTAGATCAGGGCTAGGAGAGGATCTATATTTTTCCTATGCATGCTCAGATGTCTGCCACTTTGAGGAAAGACAATATGTGCTGATGATGCTTTTCTTTTTCTTTTTCCCTAAATCCTCATACCCCTTAGTCTTAATTTATATGGATATGTATATTCTTCTGATATAGTTAGATTTTTTCTATACTAAACATGTTTAAGTATTATATAGCTCGTATCATATAGTTTTTATACCTCATTACACTTAGTGTAGTGTTCTAGATTAAAGTTGGTCAAAATCTGTTTAATAAATACATTACAAATTAAATGTTCTGTTTAAAAAATGAATCCACACTTGAAATAAACTTACAAAAATAAGTACGAGATGACTACTTATCATAAAAGATGATTTTCATTTTGAAATAGATATTTTATATTTCTTAAATTTAAAGATCAATATCTTAATATCTAGGAAAGACTTTAATATCTAAATTTTTCATTCTACGTAATTTTCCACAATACAATTTCAAAATTCTAAACAGAGTTTTATGTAAAAATTTTGTTCTGGAAGAAGTTTTTGACTTGGGTTCTTGATTAATATATATTACAGTTACTGATGTAGTACTTTCAGGGATAATTTTTTAAAGCTCATAGAATTCTTTATTTTTTCAGCTTTACTGTTTTTGTGCAAGACTCTTCCTTATGAATATTTGTGATGAGCTTTGTTTGTATGTTCTTATTGAGCCACATATAAGTATTCAAAGGAAGAGAAAGTTTTTTTCCTCCACTTTCACAATTTCATATAGAAATTTTCTACTCCAAATGGAGATTGTTTATAGTATTGTCCACCGGTGAAAATGAGGTTATAAGATTTAATTTCTACTTTTTAGGTTTCTAATATGTAAAATCATTAAGGTTTAAGGGAAGGAGGCTTTTTTTGTTTTAACAATCTATATGAAGTAAAGAGTGGAATTATTTTTGCATCCATGTCCTATGCAAAGACTCTGCTAGGATATGGTACATTGACAAATAACCACCGAATCCCAGCCACTTAAAACAATATCTCACTTACCCTGTATTCCCTCATGTGGCATCAAGAATCTGTGTTCAGTGATGTCCCTAGAGGCCCAGGCTAAGGGAACAGTGATCTCCCAAATGTTGCTCATCACCATGCCAGAAGGAAAAGGAGTATATGGCAAATTCCACATGGACTATGAAAGCTATTTTCTGGAAGTGACTTGTGTCACTTCCACTTAAGTTTCACTGGCCAAAGCAAACCATATGGCCACAACTAACACTAAGGGTGCAAGGAAGCGTAATCCTCTCATGTGCCTGCAAGGGGGAAGAAGTAAAATTCTAAATGAACAGCATTAATGATTGCTTAAGCAAACTTTGCCATCAGCCTTCTATTTTGTACTTCTACGAAGATATTAAACTTTTATAACATCTCTGATTTTAGAGTCATTCGAATTATCTTCATTTAGAGCTTCATATTTGGAAAATACCAAGTTCTTCCTGTGATGATATGAGAGTTTCCTCATTCCAAGCCGGACTCATCTCAAAAGATTTAATAACATGGTGGTAAGCTTCTGCATATTTTTAATTGGATATTCCTCTGATTGGTGGCCACTGTTGCATTCACTGTTTTTGCTTTATTATTAACCTCAATGTCTTAGTTATTAACAAAGGGTATCTGCAGTACCTAATAAAAGCACCTGTGAGCACTTTAAGACAGTGAAGCATTGTACTGAACATAAAGGCTCATAGTTCACTTAAACACAGGCATTGCTCAGCTGCCATTCAGGTCAGGGATAAAAGGGGTAGAGGAACAGCCAGGTTCAGAGATGCATTCTAGTGATAAATTCTGTGCCCCCCACAGCTTTGTATCCTGAAGATTATTTCTCTTATAGTATCTGTTCTCAAAACATTTCAGACCCACCATGTGAGAGACAGTATCTGCCCCTGGGGACAAGAGAAAACATGTTTTTAAAAGAAGAGGACTAAGAAGAAAGGACTGTTTGTTTTGGATGGTGTTTTAGAAATGTGAAGGAAGAAACAGGATTAGGAATACATGGAATGTGGTAGGAGAAGTGGTATGGCTGTGAACCACATGTCTAAGAGACAAAAAGATGATATTGATCTAATGATGGTAAGAAAGACAAGACTGATAAAACACAAAGGAATTATAATGATTTCTGTTTTTCAAATAGCTTAATGATTTTTAAGTAGAGAAATTTTCTTGAAAACATAGGTTGGAATATCAGATCTAGAGCATTTAATCTTATATAAAGAATTGACCCTTAAAGTTTTAATTATAAAAGTAAATAAAAAAGAAAACAGTTATCAAAATGAAAAATGAACCTTGGTAGTCAAGATAAGAAAGAGAATAGATAATGTCAAGAAATCAAGAGGATAATAGTATCAGTTTCCTGATTCTACAGTGAAGATAATTGTAAGGTCATTTAAAGGTGAGATCATGGCAAAAAGATATTTAAACTTATTTGGAAATATATTTGTAAATGAATGGGTTATGGCAAGAAGAGGAGTGCAAGCTAAATTATATATTTGAGGTTAATAAAAATACTGAATCATTTTCTTCCTATACTCAAGGATTTTGAAAGTAGAGATAAAAAATTCTAATATAAATACCCTGTAGAAAAGGCCCAAAGTGACACTAAGGAAGAAAATGCACACTGATATTGAAGAATTCTCAGAGAATGCAGAAATGTAAACTGTAAGCTACTATATCATGAGATATAGGAGAACTTATTCTACTCTTACCTTCTAATAAAAACAAATTCTGAGGCTAATTTTGGAACAAACCGACTTTTTCTTTCAAAATATTAAGGAGACTAACTGATTTTACTTCCACTTTTACTAAAGAAAATATAAATTTGATATAGAGATGTTAGGGAGAAAGAAAAAAAAAACTACCATGTACAACCATAGTTTCCTAAGTGGATCTGAGCAGCACAGGTGGACAGAAAGGTTAATATGGAGCTGGTTACAGCTGGATCACCTTGAATAACAGAGGTGGAAGAATATAAAGGGGTGTAGTGAAGCAGAAAGAAGAGAAATCAACCAGGGAGTCAATAAGCTGGCGTGAAACTAGGACAATGTGTTGGCAAGTGATCACTAAAAATACCTAATAGTTGATCAAATGGCTTTTAGAAAAACCTTGCATCAAATATTAGATTTGAAGTCATTTGTGCCTGTAAATTACTACCCCAGCTTAACCTCACGTATCTTTGATGAAGCCCACTACAAATATATACGCGTTTGACAACAGTTAGATTTTTTATGAAACTCAATAAAAGATCAGTTTTATGCCTAGGTCCTAAGCAATTGGGAACACAAGCAACATGCAGGGGTTAGTCACACAAGCTAAGAACTAAACTAAGTCAGTAAAGAAAAGAGTGCGAATCCTGAGTTGAACATGAGAATATAAGGCCATCATAAAGCCTTCAGCAAAGTAGAGAAATCTTGGAGAGTGTTCTGGACTCCCACTGGGGATGTCATGGGGGAAAAGCATCCTGGAAGCAAATAGCAACATCTCAACAGGTAGGGAAATATTTGAAGCCTTCTGGCTTTCATGTGAGGGTAAAGAATATACTCATAGATTGTTTGATTTAATTATTAATTTTTTTCCATTGTTCTTGTCAATTGGGCAGCATATTTCATTTCTTCAATTCAATCCAGTGTACAATTATCAAGGTCCTATCATAGATATTGTGTAAGTGTCATGCATGCAATTGTGAATAGGATATAGCCTTTATTATTGAAGTCCTCATAATCGATTCATCTACTGGGCAGGAGTGGACAGAGGAAAAACAGCCCTACCAGGGCTATCTCCTACAAGGAGATAGTGCTAAAGCAACGGTGTGAGTCAAGTGCTGTGAACACAGAGCCGAAGAGAGTGTAACAGCATAACCTCAAAGGAAAGAACACTTTTGATCAAGAGCTCAAAGGATGAGCAGAAAAATACAGACAAAAAAAAAAAAAGATATATGGAAGTCCATAAACAAACCTGTAGAGAGTAAAAGTACCTTGTGTGATTGGAGGATGCTGGGAATAATTTGGTGTAACGAGAGAACAGGGGAGTGTGTCACCACTGGCTGAAGAGTAGGCAGACATCAGCACTAGGAGGAAATACAATGCTAAGAATAAAATGATAGGAATGAAATAATTTATAAACTTTTTCATATTGTATGCTCTACACTATTGAGTGCAACAACTGATCCATGTTTCCAAAACCATTCTCTATCTTCTCTCATAGAACAGTTCCTCCTGTACCTGTGTCAGTTACTGTCACTTTTTTCCCAGATCTCCAAACCGGAAAGCTTCAAGTCACCATTCACAGTACAATTTCTCTTTTCTATTTCCAAAACCCTTTGATGGGGGCGGGGGGGATAAACAAAACAAACAAACAAAATAACGTCCTCCCTTAACACAACCAACTTTTAATGGGTTCCTAAATGTATTTATTGCATCTTACAGAATGCTCCTAATTTTTCTGACTCTTCTTCATTTTTACTGCAAATATCTTAATTTAGGTCTTCATAATTAAACTTGTGAATTTTCGGTTTTACGTTTTTACTAGCTTCCCCACATTCTCCTTATCAATCCCTCCAAGCCATTATCCAAACTACCTCCAGATGTGTCTCTCTAAAGTTCAGAAAAAGTCATGTCACTTCTCTCATCATGAAGCTCTACGGAAAAATGCCTGAATATGACATTTAAGACAATTAATTTCCTCCTACCTGCCAACTGATGCTGATACGTTATTCTCTGTCAATAATAGTTAACAATATTAGAACATTCATGGTTCCCCTCTGATTGCTTTCAATTCTATCTATCTATCTGTCTAACAAATATTGCAGACAATGGAGTTGTGAATTCTCTATTTGCCATGATTTTCCCATCCTAAACTTCATTCCATTATAAAACCAGAACTTCCATATTAGGAACATTGTGGCTTTTAAATTGCTAACATTTGCAGAAGACTTATTTGAGGGAATTAAGCTGTTGCTAACCTAATTTCCAAATTTGACTTCACTTCCAAAGCTTACATTAACTAAATCTATAAGGCTCCTGTCCCCATGAGCTAGGTTAAAGTGAGAGGTGAGGGACATGGTGTAGAATACAGAACTCATGACTTTTAGATACAGTGTATTCTGTTTTGCAACTCAGAATGTATAATCCCCCAAGGAGTGGAAATGGAGAGAAAGCCCCAAAGGTCCTGATTTATGAAGGTGTTCTGCCCGTACAGCTGCACAACCCCTGGGTGAACTGTGATTCACACTGTTTGCTGTGTCAAGCCTTTCTCCCGTTAGTGAATAGCATCCCCTTTTGGTGTGAAGAAAGAGTGGGCAGTCTTACAATGGGAGCTGGATCTCTTTAAATATATGATTTAAAGTTTCCTTTTTGAAGATTTTACCCATCAGCAAAGTTTTAAAACTCATCATGGGATCACATGCAAGAAAAATGCAATCTTTGACAAATTATGTCTAGGAAGGCAGATACTGCTTCTATTGATCAAGTTATGAAAGCAATTTGTCCTCATTTTATAAGAAGTATCTCATTTTCTTACTATAGGTTTCTTGTTTCTAGATGCATCACCTAAATTTGTGATTTGAAAGTTGTAATTAGAAACTCTAAGATCATAGATTTTATAAACAAAGGAATAATTAGGTTGAAATGCATTAGATGAGTTTGTATTAAGACAGAAAGGTGGGTAGTGAATATTACATATTTTAAGGGGTCGTTTGCATAGGTCTGTGGCTGAATAACACACATCTTTACATAATAAGGGAGATGAAATGCAATCATTCTTTTACCTTATCATGGCAAGTGACCTAACCAATTTTAAATCACGCAACTGATAAGACTTGAAGACAATATCTTTCTGAATCAGATGCAAAGAAATGACAACTAGAGACAAAGTAGTAAGGGAACACTTTACTGAAATCTGTTAAATCAAGAAGGTTACATTGAAAGAACTTTACCATTTTACTAAAAAATTAAAAATTAACCCAAGGTTATTTACATCATATAAAATGAACATTGAGCATTCAATGCAGCAATTTCTTTCTTGCTTTCATGAAATCTTACAATATAAAATATATTGGTTTTTGAATGTTTTATTGTGGAAGTTGATTTAATATATCTTTCAAAAGAAATTTCTTTTTTGAGGAGTTCTTTATTATTATTAAAAGGGTATGAGCAAGAGCAACAGCAGGGAACCACTTAAATAGAGGTTCAGATGCCCTGTTCTAAATAGGACAAGTTTTAAGTATTTTATACACAAAGTAGACTGATACAATTTCCTGTGGAGTTTCTTCAACATATATAATACCCATTATGATGCAACAAAGTAGGATTGACATGAAACTAATAAAGTGGGATTTTTATCTTTATGCTTTTTGAAATTCTTATTGGAGAATATGAGATAATTCAAAGAAACTCTGAATTCAACTGGAAAATGCTTGCAGATGAGACAATATGGGCCACTTATGTGGAAACTCAATTTTTTTCCTTGAAATTGTTAACTTTTTGATATGACATCCAGCTGCAGATTGGTAGAGCATAGCAAAAAATGGTCATGGGGGCTGCTTTTATTGATAATGAAATTGTTCTGATCAAAAATATGCCATGCATCATTAGCAAAAACAAATTATTCAATAGCCAAATAAGCAAAGATCAAGAATAAATGAATGAATCTTCAGATTTTCACTTTTTAAAAACATTAAATAATAAAATCACATTGGCTTGATGTAAAATTAATCACTGATAAGAAATTTCTCATTTTATTTCACAAAATTAACTTAATTATTCTTTATCTGGTACAAGCAGGACAAGATGCCAGCTATCATTCAGGAGTGAACTCTTAATGCAAAATATTTTTTCAGAGAGGGAAGTAGATGCAAAGTTTAAGAGCTCTTTGCCTCTGGGAAGTTGCAGCTTGAATATACACTAACATTCTTCCGCTGTTTAATGCCTTTTCATGCTGCTCACGCATACACGTGCACACACACACACACACACACACACAAGGCTCATTTAATGGCAAATACTTGCTGTTTCTATTTGAACTGATTAAGATATATTTTTAAAAATAGGCTTTTGGCTTTTGAAATGGCACCCGTAATACCAAAGTGACATAATACTGCACTTCTGTAATTCAAATGGGCTGCCATTGAGGCAAGAGAAGCAAGTGCCTCTGTGCAATTTTCCTCCTTTTTTTGTGAGTTAAGCAGATTTACTCTTTAACGGTGGAGCTTCAGCGGATGATTATGACATCAAAGTGTGACAGACAGTGATTATGTACTGCAGGGAGAAAATGCAGTTAAAAAGAGACAATTCATTCCCATAGCTTAAAGGGACAATTTCCTTGGCCAAAAGTAAAATAAACTCTATCGTACCAGGCTTCTTTCTGAAAGAAAGGAGAGTGGAGGCTTAGTCTGTTTTGTTTGATTTTTCATTTCCTTTCATATTTTAGAATCACACTGTCTCCCTGCATATCCAAAAACCTTTCCCAACTCACTCACCCACCCGTGTGCATATCCTACACAAGCTGTGTTTGACCGAATTATTTGGTGGATTTGAGTATTTTTATCTGCAGATTTCTAAATATCAGGCACTTACTCTTTACTGAAACTGACATCTGGTATTATAGCCTGATTTTGTTTATTTTCAACTCAGCTATAATCTTTGTCAATTTGTGACCTCCCTTTAGTTTTTGCAAAGCTGTTGGAAACTGTACATGAAGTGCTGTTTAGTCAGAACTTTGGGAATTGTCAAAATTAAAAATTAGTAATTATTTGTTTATTTTATATTTAATTTTACTGTTTCTAATTCCCAGTTCTTTCAAATATTCTTTTCTGGAATATACTAATTACATGAATTAGTTACATCACACATTACTGAATTTAGTAAAACCCAAAGTAACTTATCATAATTTGTAGTTTAGTTAGCAAAATTATATTATATATTAATTTTGTATTGAACACAATCACTTTGATTCCTAGCCAGATGCACTGCTCTCAATATAAAATTAATATATGGTATCTGATATTTTTAAATAAATATTAATATAATTTCCTGTAAATTTTCAATAATAATAAATATTTGTTTTCTCCTGAGAAAAAATTGCCAATCATTTTTATGGTGTCTGAATTATTTTTAAATATACTTTTAGAATCCTATAAGTCTTTTCAGTTATGCTACCAATGTAGCAAGACAAAATACATTATTTAAACATATGAACTTTTAAAAAATATTGAATTTACTCTCAAGAAGAGTAATTATTGAGAGTAAATCAATGGTAGTTTTTTAATGCGAGTAAGAAGCAGCAATGAATAGAATGGCCACAGTATATTTATGCAAAATATTAATTTGTCTCATCTTCTGAATTGGATGTCACTTAAATACAATTTGTAATGAAATTTTGTTGATGTGTTCATAAATTTTCCACTTGGAAAAGGAAACAAACCATATAAAATATATTTAAATTGTTGATAATTTCTATTAAAAGTATTCGAAAATAAATTAAGCTTAGTAACACTCAAGTGGATACTACTATTTACAATATTTTCTATGGAAATAATTTTTAAGATATGTATTTTATAATCCCATATATTCAAATTTGAATTCTTGAGGAAAAGGATAGCATGTCACAAAAGTATACTGTAATATCAAGATCAAGGATTGAATAGAAAAATTCATAATGCTATATTTTACTATCCTAAAATAATTAAGAGTTTGCTATATATTTTGCTATTTTTTATTCTTATCTGTTGTGTTTTAAGATCTTTATCATGCTGTTGCTCTTGTTGCTATTGTGTTTCTTCTATATTTTAAATACTGAACTCTTAGCTCGGTGTAAATAATATCCCTTTTAGACATTTGGCAACCTATTCAAAGCCTCTATGCCAATAATTTAAATATTGTGTGACGATGTCTTACCTGACAAAACACAATCCTTGAGGGTTTTCATTTTGTTTGTTATCTGGTCTTCCTTTGCCTATCCATCTACCTATCTATCTGGTCTTCCCACCAATCTCAACCTCGATGCACAAATGATTTGACACAGTTAAACATGCATGTATTTTACAAGCATGTATTTAAATAATTGAGGTATTTTTGAAACATATCTCTGCATCTTTAGTTTGTGTCCTTACTACCAACACTGTTGACCATATCACTGATATAACCTCAGGTTAACAACAGAGTACCTGCATTTTAATTTGTGAAGCTTAACAATCAAAGAAAATCATAAAAGAAATGATATTTTAAAGTTTTTCCTATTCAAAAGTGAGATTGAATTTGCTTTGATATATTGCTGCTGCTGGGTTAGCTCATCTTTGTTAAATATATCAAGTAGACATCAAAACTGCTGACCTTCAAAAGACTCTTCAATTTTTAAAATTTGATTTCTAAATCATTGAATATTTTAAAGATTATTCTTCTATACTTTATAAATAGCAATACTGCCAAAAAACAAAAGGTAAATCTGGTTATGAAAAACTTAAAATGCCTGCCTTGGAGCAGTAGAGTGGGGTAAACAGAAAACAGGAACATTAACATCATAAAATATACCAAAATCCAATCACTTGTATTTATGAACATAAAATCATTTAAGGCTGCTCCAAGTAAAAAAAATGTACTTTGCATTAAGTATTTATTGAAATTTAGTTACTTCCTAAAGTTGCTAATTAATGATAATGTATGTAATAAAATGCCATCCAGAGAATAAACACAAGTTTTTCTAAGATCCTTCACCATTAGAAATCTACTTTTTCATATTCTAACATTCGAATCAGGAAGTAGCAGAAGTTTTGACATGGTTGTCTTTGCCTTCACAGGTGCATTAAACTTGCAGAATGAGTGTCAAGGACTTGGAAGAAAATCCTTCAGACAATGGTGTAGGACTTTTTAGAAAATACTCAGTAAAAAAAGGAGATTCTATAGTGCAAAAAACATGGACATTGATGGCTATGAGTCAAAGTTATTCAGAAGAATGTTTCTAAATAGATAAGCTCTGAACATAAAAATATTTTTACAAAACCTTAACCAATTAATTTCACTCATGAATTTTTACATATGTACAAAATTTATATATGATAAAAATCAATGATTGACATTTAAAAGAGTTATTTTATTAAGTAAAATTATCTATCTCTATCGATTGATCTATCTACCTATATATAGAGGAAAGTAGATCTATAGGCTTATGTGCCAACTGATTATGAACATTGTGTTATAGTTTAATTGGCAGTTTTTTCCTTTCTCAGTAGTTAGTAAAATAATGGTGCATTTTAAAAACAAAGCTTTGATGCTGTGAGTAATAGGGTACTTTTCCAAGTTCACTCCTGCAACTCCATATAAGTTACCTATGTATCTGCAGCATTCATGTTTTAAAGTACTCCTTATGCCCTTTTGTCTTTCAATCCTTATGAACCAGACACTCCCACTCAATAAAATGCCCTTTTCTAAATTCTCCACTTAATATGTTCATTTATTTTTTAAAGATCATTTCTAAAGGCACTTTCTTGGTGAAGTTTTTCTCTATTATCACAGAATTATTACAGCATACTGTCCATACTGTAGTCTGGCATATAGCCTGTACATTATGAATATGTTATACTACATATGTTTTTATATTAATCTATTTTCTAGTTAATTGTAATCCTTTGGGGGGCAAGGACCTGGTTCTAGTTAATGTGTCAACCCAGGAAGCTGTGCAATGTACAGAATTCATATCATCAGGAACACCGGCTATGTGTTTGGTAAAGCTCAGTAAGTATTCTTTGAAGAACTAAGGAAATAAAAATGTGAATAGTGAATATATGTCATACATATGTACATAAACTATATTTTACAACCATAGATTAACAAATTAGAGTGTGACAATGCTGAATCCAAGGCCAGGAGGTTAATTTTTCAGGGTCTATCATTACCCATTTCTGCTAGCTGTTATGGTACACTGGTGATGTTTATTCTTGGTTATTGCTGATACTGGAGAAGATTCTGAATAGATTAGTGCAACTTATTTTCACTATGTGACAGTCAATACTTATTGATGGAGGATTAAAAATTGTCAATTTCCAAAATAATCCCATAGGTAGAAAACAGAATGTTTATATTAATACATTGATAATAAATATTTTCAAACAATAATTCAGAAATTTAACCTTATACTTAAAGCATAGTTTCAACAATTTATCCTACATTATTATATTCAAAACTATTTCTATGATTTATATACTTAGGTTATAAAATCATCTTAGTCTTTTGCTATTACTATCTATTCAAACATTTATGAGATTAGGCAAACATGAAGAAAATGTATCTGGACTTACCATTTGCTTGAGTGGTATAGTTAGGGAACCAAACTGTATAGGTAAAAATGATATTTATAAATCAATCATGCTTAAACCTGAACATTAGCCTCATCATAATAAGACACCCAAGTTGTTTCCTGCATCTTTGTTTATGTACATTCTACTGTATGCCTTTTTGATGGCAATGAATAAAAACACTGTCCAAAAGTACCCGAAACATTTTACTTAAATTCTTTGTTCTCTTTATATTCCTCTTTCTTTGACAAAAATATGTTTACATTTTTCATTAAGATGGCCTCTTATTTAACTTATGCCTGCTAAACTTAGTAGTGTCTGTGAATACTAAATAAATAAATAAACCATCAAGTATGGAAGAATAATCAACTGCTATTGTCTTTGACCTTTCATATTCTATGCTTTTGGGTCTGTTGTAAAACATATTTTTAATTTTGAGGAATTTTTGATAATTCTCACTTCTTCACTTTGTACCTTGAGGAGGTTTTTTTTAACCACTCTGGGTCTCAGTTTCCTCATTTATAAAATGGAGATAATAATAATGATGATAATACCTAATTCATAGGGTTTGTGTGAAAATTAAGTGGATTAATAAATGTGATATACTTAGAACAGGGTGCATAGTTATTTGATTTGAGGGTTACTTTTGAGATTATAGTCATTATTCTATTTGTTTAAGAAAATAATCCCTGACCGAATAGTTTCTGAACAGTGTCTTATTCTGATCAGGCTAATAATGTTCAGGTTGAAGCCTAGCTCATTTTTAAATATCATTCTTGCAGTTTGTTCCCCTAACTGTAAGACTCAAGTAAATGGCAAGTTCATGTGCATTTCTTTCATATTTGCCTTGTTTCATAAAAGCATACTCTATTATGCTTTCTTTCTTCAAATAAATAAATAAATCTAATCTACTAAGGAAACGAGGGATACGCTTATCCTATGACTCAAACATGGCAGAAAAGTTGGAAAACAACAAGAAATAAATTTCAGCTCAGTATAAAAAAGAAACCCTTGGTTAGAGCCCTTAATTAGTGAAGCTACTTGCTTTATGAATCACTGAGCTTTGTGACTGGACAACTGTCCAGATGGTCACTGAAGGGATTCCTTAGTTTGGTGAGAGACTGGCTTAGAGTGCTCTTATCATTCTGACAAAAGAGTTGGTGTTATTTGAAAGCAGAATAGTATCACCCTGCATGGGGTAATCTGAGGGGTGGCTACCTCACTCACTCCCTAACATAATGTGTGAAATTCCAGATGTTTATTTCTTTGAATCTTGAGTCCAAAGCTGCATTACGTCTAGAAAGAATCTTCTTTTAGTGTGGATTATTTAACAATTATCTGAAGAAAAAAAAAAAAGGCATGTTAAATTCTAGGGGATGTGAAATATCAGAAAAAAGGTGGTGGTGTAGAAATAAAGAAACATTTTGTCTACTTCTTAATTTAAATGAGTTGAACCTGGTACATAGTCACCAATTCTCACAGTTCTGTCACAGAGGCACACCTGGGTCTCCAGGTATCTTCCTGTGAGAAGTCACTCTTGGAAAAAGTCATTGCTGTTCAATCAGATGATTAAGTCACAGGACAGTGAAGAAAAACATCGTAAAAATTTCATCCTAGAAGTATGTACATAATACAGTCATTAAGTGGATTGCTATGCTTCTGAAAGTCTTATATTTGACCTGCTAGTGTTAAAATCAGAGTGTTCATAGAGCTTGATTATATTGTAATTTTAGAAATCCAGTCAAGAAAATGGTAGGTAAAGTGTACTGATTAATATTATTAATTAAACTTCAAGGCTACCCTCAACCTGGCTCCCACTTTGTAAACATATTGTTCACCTAACGAGTTCTTTCATTCTTGATTATTCATTCAGTCATTGCCATCCCCTGCACTCATCTCCCCCATTTTGGAAGTCTCATACATGCAAATATTGGCATTTTACACCATGCATCCAGGTCTTGGAGTGCTCTGGACTGGAGCGTGACTGCTAATGAGTTTTTGTTGCTTCTCCTACCAGCCCTTCAGCAGACCCTGTGGATACCAGTCTAGCGTAGCCCAGCATAAACTAGCAATAGATCCAAATCTTCACATTTAGAATTCTCATTGACCTCATGGAGACTTTTATGAGAACAGATGCACCAAGTAAATATAGGGAAACGATTTTAAGATACAACTCTCTAAATGGATAACCTTTGTTTTTGCCCTCCATATTTGCATAAGTAATTTTATGAAAAGCATAGTGGAAAAACACTCAGAGTGAAGTCCTAGGCCATGACTCAAAATCAAAAGGTCATAAAAATGGCCAAGTATTCTTCCATGATCATTTAAGCTTTTAAAGGTATAATGAAAAGGGAAATAGCAGAAAAATAGCTAGAAGGATGAGATGTAAATTTTATAGATGATTATATGTGCTCACTTGTCTGTAATAATAAATAAATATGCATAATGGCCAAGGTAGAGCTTTAAAGAAGAAAATCAGAATGAAGGCAGATTTTTGAAATAGCTTATTTTAATGTTTAATCATTTATTAAAATAGATAATTCTATAATATGTAAGTGCTATAATTTTATTCTGTTCAATGTGTTAGATTATAAAAGTATCAAAGTTTAAAATCTGCATAATCAGAAAAAATATAATTTTAAATATTAAGAAATTTTTCTAATATTACAGACTAGGTAAATTCAAATATGAATAAAAACATATGCTTGTTATATGATTCTTTGCCATAGTGGAAGGACCCTGTGGAGTATCTACTTCCATAAATGAGTTGTACCTACAAAAGATGAAATCTTGTTTTAATCAAACAAAATGAACATACATTATCATTCAACCATTTTTCTGAAATTATTAACAGTTTCCTAGGAAAACAAATTCAATAATGAAGCCAAGATATAATTTTAACTTAATTTTCAAATTTTTTTACTTCAAAAAGAGATTCTTAACTTCTAAAGCTTTCTCTAATTGAATTTTCTCTATTTTCTAAACAAAATTACCATTAAAAAAGTATCATTAACCTTACTTGAGGGCATGCATCATTTAAATACAATAACTCGTTTAAGATTATATTTAACTATCAGAAACTAATGAAATGCAATACATGTTCCAAAGAGGGTAAATTTAAGTAACTAGGTTTTGTACTTTTAAGGGCCCACCCAACCCCAACCAGATTCACCATAATTGTGCTATTGGCCTAGTCCCCAGCAAAATTAGGCATGAGTATGGATGCACCATTATGCAAATATATTGCATTGATACAGATGCAAGTCAGAGTGGTTTGCTTTTTATCAGAATTTCCCCAGAGTGACATTGGTTGAGAAAATATAACATTCTTACAGTAAACTTTAAAAGTGTTCATGTGAATAACACTCTAATCTTAGAATCATCTGTGGCAGTAATAATTATTACTTCCTGAAAGTGTCCTATTTTCAAAAATTCAGGGACTCATTGAACTAAACTTAGTTGAGGCTTTATAGTTCTAGTATGTTTTGTAAAGCTCTAAGAGAAGATGAAATAGGAGGGTTGTCAAAACCACTTTGATTTTGAAATTGGAACCACTTTTCTTAAAGGACAAGAAACATTTATATTTTGAAAATTTTCATGTATAAAGATCAAGAATACTTATGTTTGAGGGTTGGAACTTTCTTCTGCATTATGGAAAATCAGGACCATGTGCTTTGACAGGATATGAAGAAGTAGCTCATGATTAAACATGGGGAATATTCAGCAAATCCTGAGAAAGACCTGGGCTTCACCACATAATTAGAACATAATTCCTCACTTTCCTTAGTATTAGCCAAGCAAAGGACTGAGAAGTCTGCAACCCACTTGCCCTGAAAAAACCTTAGGTTTTGCATTTCTAACATATTTTCTTTGATATTAATATTCATTATAATTGTATTTCATATATTTGTAGAGGGTAGAAGGATGATTGAAAACTATTTATTGTTATTTATTGTCATTTATTGTTTTGTCTGACCTCCATACCTGACACGGTAAGTTTTGTTACTACTCTGCAGAGCATGCAATAAATCATTTTCTTTTACTCTTATATCAAAGTGGAAACCATTCAAGTCTTAACCTTTAAAATGACTGTAACTAAATTTTTTTTTTAAAAAACTTTCAGTGTAATTTGTGGCAATTTATTTGCTGACACGGCTCAGAGCACTTTCCCTATGGGGCATATCTATCTATTTGGCTAAAGGATCAGTTAATCATACACTTTCTAGTTTCTACTTTCATGATTAAATTTTGAATAGAAATGTGTTGTTTAATGTGTATAATAGACTACTCAATGTTGTAAGATTTGTATTAAATTCTCCTTATTGAAATGCATAAAAGAAAGTATTATCAAGCAAGAAAAAAAAAGAAAACCCAAAAATAAATATAGTAAATCCTTTAAAAGTAATATTTATTTAAATATAAAATTTCAATATCATTAGTTTTTTTAAAAAATCACATAATTTTCTAATATTTTCATGCCTTCATTCCTCTTGAACACTGGGTAATATCCTTAGAAAATGAAAAAAACTTGACTGATATTTTTTTCATTTTAGAAAGAATTTCAAAATAGGTAAAATACTTTTATTATATATTTATATAATATAATCATTTGAGGCCTGAAAGTTGCTATCTTCAGTCATCTCAACTGGTCAAATTCATGGGTAAAAATTTCAGACAAAAGTTTTTTGTTTTTTTTTATTTCCAACATCCATTTATAATTATTGATCTAAAGTCTTTATTTACCAGCCAGCTTTACAGAATTAATATAGCTCTACTTAAAATTTTCATTCAACACTGAATTGACAAAGTTCAGTTATTTTCTGACCCTGTACCAAAAACATGTTAGCAAGTATTTTGTGCCTATGAGATTCTTATTTTTGTTGCTTTGTAGATAGTCAAACAAGAGTCTCTTTATTATTCTGTAACTATAATAGTTTAATTATAGCAGTTTTTAAATATTCTTAATACCAACTCAGAAATGAGTTATTTTAAGTGTTTAGTTAATAAAATTAACAATGTGTATGATAATTGGAAAAAATTAAGCACCTCACTTGCTTATATTATGCTGTTGTAAAAAAACTAGAAAGCTGATAGAATTATCCAGTAATATTTCTGCATTCATATTCCTACTGAAGAAAATTCTTCTATACTTGCTTCTCAAAGATTTAGTGGAAAGTGATTATGTAGAGATAAGGGAAGAATTCACTCTGAGATTACTAACTGAAGTCATGAGTGAGAATAAGATGTATTCTGCAATTACTGCATACTGCACATTCCTACTAGACATACTTGTACAAAACTCCTACTTAGACGTATAATTATTAAGAAGGCTCTCTTTTAGTTTTTGAGATATTTAGAAAGTAATTGAAATTGTTAAAGACAACAAGACATACTGGAACTTCGAAGTAGAATCACTTAAATTAACAAGTTGCATGTATGCTGACATGGTCAGAATAAATGCACTATTTTTTACATTCAACATAAATCAGCAACTACAGTTGTCTCTGTTCCATATCTAGTTGTGTAATTTTCTGTTCTCAGTGATGTATATTTATTCCTTGCTTAACACCTAAAAAATGCTAAGAATCTCGGACGCTTTATGCAGCCATAGTTTTCAGAACACAAAACAGGAAACTATCTCAAATGCTCTTAGCTGATCCATCTTTGTGTTCCAAGCACAATGCCTCAAAAATCCACCTGCTGGAAGTCGGGTGGTGTATGCAAAGGGATGTCATGGTAATTTGAAAACTGTTGAATACAGAACAGAGGCTTTTCCTGCCCTCAAGCTCACCACACTGGTTTGTTTGGCTCATTACATGCCAAAACTTTTGATTGATGTGCTCACTTCAGTCACGGGTAATTTTAACTCATATATTAAGTAGCTGCTGCTTCCATTCCATTATAGTTCGTTGTATGGGGCAAATCAGAGCTTGGGTCTTGTCTGTATTGGGCTGACCTAGAGCCATAGTGTGCTTTTGTTTGGATTTAAGTAGGAGGCAAGCTAATATTTCAAAACTAGCAAACTTGTACAATCTCTGCTTTTCTTAATTGTAGGTATCCCTGTGGTAAAGAGCTTTTTATTGCTACCACGTAGCTCTTTAGGAGCCCCAAAGAAGCCAGAAATGTTGTTAAAGGCTTTCTAAAGACATAGAAAGTCTTTTCAAATGTAGGAGATTTAAGTGGATTAATACAATATGACCAACTCTGGCAGCATTTTTCCCCCTCTTATTTGTTTGTATTTATGGAAATCATTGTGTCTTAATAGTAATTTTTGTTTGTATATCTCAACATCTGCAGATTTGGGAACTGAGCACACTTCTATTCATTACTATTTTAGAGTCTTCAGTCTCTACAGATTACTGACTTTAATAGGAACTACCACATAAATGGAGGCTAATGATTTACACTTCTGGTAAGTTTTAGGTTCAATATAAATTCACATCATTCTGCATGGAAATTAATATAAAAATAATTCATTCATATCAGTAACCCCAATTATTTTTGAAAATGCTACCTACTAATTATAAATAGCAGAATTAAAATGAGAAGTTAAACCAAACCAGCTAATTAAGTAAATAAATAAACTTTAATTATAGTTGGTTTGATTTAAATTCAAATAAAATTAATATTATTATCATTATTATGATAGCACAAAAATATGGTTTACATTGGAACATAGCCCTTGCCCCAAAAAGAGTGTGAAGAATCTCTCTGGAATGAAATAAGATTTTCTAAAAGGTTAATTTTTTTTCTTTGGTAAATCTTATAGAATGTGAAATCTGTTAAATATACCAATAATCATGAAAATACTTGAGCTTTGTAAACTATATAATCCAGGTTATAATCAACAAATATCTAATGTGTTCATAGAAAAATGGGA
Organism: Cheirogaleus medius; assembly: GCA_008086735.1. Lineage (NCBI taxonomy): Eukaryota > Metazoa > Chordata > Mammalia > Primates > Cheirogaleidae > Cheirogaleus > Cheirogaleus medius. Next base: position 48,623,804 of record VBSM01000361.1, read on the forward strand.
AAATGGTCTATATTTTATAAATTGCTTAGAGGAAACAAACATATTAAGCTAAAAGTACTAATCCAGAGGTATATAAGAAGCCTCTTCCAATATTCTTGTTTCGGTACCAGTTGGTATAAGTACACATGCCAAGCCAAACAACCTCCAAGTCAAATCCCCTTCCATTTGAACCAAATATTATGTAAAATGAAATTACCCGTGGAATGAAAGGTTGTAAATACTGCATTATTTTAACTCATGGGATCCTTAAGTCTGAGCTGCACAATCTGAGTTATAGGAGGCTTGAAAATTATCTAGTTTTAGATGCCAGTCTTGAGAAACCAAGCAAAATGCTGCTCCTTAAAGTTGGACAAATATATAATTATTTATATTTAAGCTTGTATTACCCAGAAAGGTACTGATTTAGACTTTAAAATAATTTGCTTTATTTTAAAAATTGTGTCTTTAAATAAAAATTAGCCTAAAGGGGCTGAAAAACTAAGGATCATGGACCAAATCCAGCTTTCTGCCTGTTTTTGTAAATAAAGTTTTATTTGAACATAGCTATGCACATTCATTTTTATATTATCTACAGCTCCTTTCATGCTACAAAGGCAAAGTTGGATACTTGAGAGAGACTGTATGGCTGTCAAAGCCTAAAATATTTACCATCTGACCCTTTAAAAAACATGTCTACCAGCATATGATTTAGAATAAATATTTTATGTTAAAAGATAAAGACCATTAATCAAAAAATTTAATGCTTTGAAAATATTTGAAATTTTTCAAATTAGAGACTTAAGTAAAAATATAATAAAATAATTCAAAACTTGTTCTTACACTTATTGTGACAACATAATACCATGTTGTACTTATACTCAATACACTTGATATTACATAAACACATCAGAGGTAGTTATTCATACCTCTCAATGAAAAAAATACATAAAATATAAATTCCAAAAAATATATTTATGTATTTATTCATATATTTCTTCATATATGTTATGGTGGAGAAAAAAAATTTTTTTTAATTCCCATTTCTCATTCATTACCTTTCCTTTTACAAAATGACTCAACCATTATTTGTGCATTTTTGTTTTGTTTAGTTTTGCTTTTGAATTTTTGTGATAAATTATAATTTTCCAGTGAGGGAGCACAAACCATAAAACAGTCACAATCTTCTCTCTGATAAACCACAGCAATTAAGAAACAGAAAAGACTCAAATGAGATACTCAACTCTCATGCCATGGTTGGCCAAGAAAGAGACAGGCATTGCTGGAAGGTGACTCCATTAGCCCTCTTTAAAGTAGCCATCGACTAAGCAGCCATTGCCTTTTTTGTGTCTCCAAGTCAAAGGGAGGGCATCCTTCTTTAAACACAGTTAATGTTTGATGACTTCTTGCTGAGAATTTGATATTTGTATATTATATTTTGATTATAACAGAGGATAAGGATTCTGGAGTTAATTGGGAAGACATAAGGATAAAGAGCATAATAACTGGAATAATGGGATGTAGCATTAATAGGATCAGATGACCCAAGGGGAAAAAACAAACAAACAAACAAACAAAAAACACTTGTGAGGTTTGGCTATATTTTACTGAGGGTTCCTTAATTCTATCCTAATCATTTCTAGCTACTGCTTTTAAATTTTACTTCAAGACTTTGTTACCTTATTAATGCTTCTAAAGAATGATGCTATAGGGATCAGCTAAGGATTTTGTTAAAATATAGATTCTGATTCAGTGGATCTGCAATGAGGCCTAATAGTCTGTATTTTTAGCAAGATCCTAGGTGACTTTGATGCTGCTGGTACCAGAACACACTCTGAATAGCAAGACCTTAGATGACACCAATGAAGACCAAAAATTAGGGTATTAGGAAAAAAATCCTTATTCTTGAGAAGATCTTTGTGGTTATTTTATTAGTCCTGTGTAAACAACTCAAATAATAAATAAAAGCTGCCAAAATTTAGTTCAAAGGAACTTTTCTACAAATATTCTTAGTAGGGAAGACTGTTTTTCCTATACATAAAAATATCCTTCCATGTCCACAAATAACCATTCTATTTCAGTCTTAAAATGTTTCTGGATTGCAACAAATCTAAATATATATTTAGGAGTGCTCTTAATAAACATAGTTGAGAAAAGTGTTTTCAGTCATCTCTTTAAGTAAACTTTATAGTTTTTTATATTCTCCATAAAAATATTTTTGATTATGAATATTTCCCTTACTCAGGGATACAAAATATTAAATCAGACTGTTTCTTATATTTCTATTTACTAATATATGAATTCATATATAAACATATCATTAACATAGGCCAATTCCATTCTTTCCATTAATTCAATGTGTGATTGCAAAAAGAAAATATAGTACTTCAAAAAATAACAGATTTAAATAAAAAGATCTAAGTAAAGAAATAGCAAATCAAAATCAAAATCAAAATTTAGATTTATTATTCTTCTAAATATTCCTCTACAAGAATAACAAATCTAAATAAACAGATATAAATATCCTTTATGGTTTAAAATGTTTAAAGAATATTAACACATTCACACATAGGATATATTATAATATTAACACATAGGATATATTCTCTATATTTTTAAAAATTTAAGTATTATAGAGACAGAAATTTTCCATTTAAAATCTGGGCTCTCAAATATATATTTCAAAAGGATGATGTAATATATTGTTTACTATGAAATTAAACTACGTCCAGGAGGATATATATATACTTTCTGATGTGGAAATTCCTTGGTAGTGTTGGCATCTAAAAGTGTCAGGCATTATTAGAAATTCACTGCACAAAATGCAAAGCAGAGTTAAAATTATGATTATTTTTAAATAGTAACAATTTTCATTGAGTATCACAAATCCATACAGCAATACAAATGATATGCGCCTAACCACTAACTTTATTTTAAGTAAGAAATTTTAAGAAAAAAGACATGTTAAGTGATTTTCCATGAATTATCTACATATATGGGAGGGAAATGGCAATAGAATTTCAAGAAATTCCATTATAAATTTTGTTGGACTTCTTCAAAGCCATAAATAGGAGATAAAGAACATTATTAAATTTCACAGGAGGAAGTAAGAAATCCACTTAGCCTGTTGCTAATCTTGTAAAATTCTTCCAGTGAACACTGATAAAGATATAAAATCTGGGATTATCTGATATTCTTTCTTCTACTCTTCTTACATTCTCCCTACTGATTTAAGCCCTATCAGCATTGGAATGCCTGGAAGTAGAACTAGAGAAAAAGTATTCCAAAACCCCAAATACCTTTGACATTAGAAACAATACATCTTACAGTCTTCACACATTCTCGAATAACACACGACAGCAAATAATTTTCTCAATAAATACATTAGTATAGAATTGAAAAGTGAAAATATGCCACTTTAAGTACCAATGTGCTTCTACAACACATAGAGTAAATTAAATACCTTTTAAAATAAGATTTGACATTCAAACTTTTTAGTGCTTAATTAAAGAAATAAGCAGGAACTGACCTGAATTTTAAATGTATTCAAAATTTCTATTTTCTAGCAAAAAATATATGTCTTAGATCTTTTCATTTTTTTCTGAACACTGTTAAATATTTGCTGTCATATAAATGAAATATATATGTGTGTTGTGTATAGAAAAATATTTATTAAATGCTAATTATTTGCCTACTTGCACTCTTTGGATTATCCCACTATTATAAAGGTTATAGGCTTTAAAAGAGAGCAGTAATCCAATTAGTTATCAATTAAAATATACTGAAAGTCAAATCATGCCCTCTATAAACAGATCAATTATATATATCCAACTTTTTTCACCTGTAACATGATTATTCATCTTTTTCCCAAATATCAACATTTAAAAAATATCCCACTGTTCTCTAATATTCCTCTTTTTCAATATTTGTGATTTCTTCAAAACTATCCTCTTTCCTTTTCATGTGACCTTCATAGCTAAGTAAATATTTTCTAGGGAATTAAGACATATTCAAAAAAGATGCACATCTGTTTTTCTGAATCAGTCAAATTTGCCTCCTTTTTATAAAATCTACATATTGGTCATGAGCCTTAGCCTCAAATATCAGCTGAAAAGGTGAGAAAAAGGGAGAGATATTAATGATACACTTCTAATAGGAAGGAAAAACAATTTAGTTGGTCCTAAAATATATTCATAACCTCCAAATATATATAAATATTTTAAATGATACTGTATAATTTAGAGGTAAACTACAAAAAACCTCCAGGTAGCTCTATCAAAAGCAATTGAATTAATTTATTACAATCAGCCAAGTTGAAAAGCTGCAAGCAAAAGGAAGGGGCTTCTCATAACAGGTTGCATTGTTTCTTTGGAAGCTTTTGCTTTGATTTCTCCAGATGACAACAGATCTCCTTTGGAATCAGAATGTCATACATGTAATACAGATGTCAGAGATGATTGATAGTGTTAGAGAAGGACAGTTTACAGAGCTGAGCCATTGAAAACATCAAATGGGTATATGTGAGGGTATGTTTTATTTTTATTGTTGTTGTTTTTATTGTTGTTTGCCCTTTTCCTGCTGGTCTTCCTGTTCGCTTTAATTTATAAGGGATTGTTTACATCTTGACTTTGGTTCACATTAGCTACTCTTTTTTTCACAGAGAGCTAACCTGATTATTTTTTTCAGTTATAATACAATCAATTATTTTTATAAATGTTTCTCCCACACTCCTTTGGCTCCCAGGTGAGATGCTTTTTCTGCTTTTTCCCACATGTGTTGCTTGCTGGATGGTTTGTTTCCTAACTCCTAAACTGGAGATAATAACTTTCATCTCCAAGTTATTATTGAAATGCAACTATTTTTCTGGAAACATACTCTTTTCAACAACTTTCAAAGTTGTTCTTCCAGGCAGTGTCCTGTTGAAAAACACGAATTTTAGAAAGTTTAATATTTTTGTCATGATTCCTTTGAGAAATTTGCACAGATATTTTCATATGCAAAGAAAGAAAACAAGATGTTCTGACTTGTCCAGGGAGAGCTGTCTACTGGCGGCACAGTGCCCCCTAAAGTTATTCTTGAAAGAAAAATGCCACAATTTCTCAAAATGAATTATATATTACTTAATAAATTATCACCCCTTGCCTTCATTTTACCAAATAGATAAATCTCCAATAAAAATAGCACAATTAATAATAGAAAACTACAGGAAATTTTTTATTTCAATGATGAATTTAATTACAAATAAAAGATGTCCTTTTTAAATCTGTTTCTATTCTATGCTATTTTAAATAACAGTAATAAAGTGAAATATGATAATGAATGAAGACTCAGTTAAATATTTATTCTGGTTGCAAAATATGTTGTTCCTTTAACATTTTTTATAATTGTAGTCTCTGAATAGACTATATTTGCTGAAAGAGAGCAGATAATGTTCAAGATGTAAGCTTGCATATAGTAAAATATAAAACAATGCCTGTGTCTCAGATAAGTAATTGAACAATCAACAAATATGGGGGAAATATTCAAAGAAAATGGATACAAATGTATTAAAAAGTTATGGCTTTAGTAGTATATTGGGTATGTTTGTAAATTTTACTGTAAAGTGTACTATGTAAGTAAAATATTGCATTGCTGTTATAAAAGTGAGAATAAGCTCAGCTTGATAAATCAAAACAAGCCAGCCATGGCATTTGTCTCTTTCATATAAACCAATTTTCTTTATAAAAGAAAATTGCTTTTCAATCTCCCATCTTTTAGAAGAAATAATTAATTTTATACCAACTCCCAAATATATTACAAAAATAACAAGCTGGCTGAAAGATGTTATGATATCCAGTTTATATATATTTATCTTTTTTAGAATGTAAGTTCTTTAAGTCCATTTTTTCTTACTTCTTCTGGAGGAGCCTCAGGCATAATCTTGATGCTGGATACATAAAATGGTAAAAGAAACTTCACGTATTATTATTGGGTCCATTCCTCTGAGATTACTTTCTTCCTTTAGGATTTCAAGTAACTTGTCAATATTGGAGGAGTGAAATTGCAAAAAGTCCCTCCCCATTAAGGTTTTAATGTTTCCTGAGGATTAGAAATTTATTTAATAGCAATCACAGTATAATAAGTATAAGTATAATAAGTATAAGTATAATAACTAAATCTCAAACATAAATTTTTTACCATGACTGCAACATTTGCTTGTGATCAATGTGCAAAGACAAAGCATTAAAAAAACAAAAAGGAAATGTACTGGAGGAAATAAAGAATGTATACAAGCCAAGAGTAATTTGCCATAATGTCATTACTCGTTTATCTTATCAGCTATAGAGGGAGTGCAAATAGTACTAATTACCGCACTATACAGTCCTTAGGCCAATTTACAACCAGTAGAAATAGACAAAGTTATGGCTTCAAGCTCCACTTTTGCACATGTATTAATATTATGCATCCTTTTCCAGGCCAAAAAGCACCAAAACCCAGTTAATTTTGGAAAACCCATTGACTTCCAACTAAATTCTTCCCAGGTCAGCCCATATCTCGATCTAGCCACTCAAACATCTTTCTGAGCGTTGGTAATAAAAGAAAGAAGCCATTACTTCATTAAGCACTTAGTTTCACTGTGATTCCATGTATGACTTCATTTAATTCTCACAATAACTTTGTGAATCTCTATTATTATTCTTATTTTTTGACAGTATGTGCAATCTGAGGCTCAGATAGTTTCTCTAAATTGTCCAATGTCAATTGTCCAATGTCTAACTTTGCTAATAAATAGCAAAGTTAGAATTGTTTTTCTTTGTTGTTGCTGTTTTCTTACTTTAAAGATGATGTTCTTTCCATTTCATCACAGAGGCCAATGGATAGCTACAGATGGTTCAGTACAATATAAACCTGTTGCCACTAAAGTGAAGTTCACAATGCCAAACCATTTGTGTGCTGATGCCTTATGAATATATCTACTTTGCTTTGGAACTTCTGCATAACTATATATCTCTGTATCTATCCATTATCTATTTAAGTATAACAATTTCTAGGACAGATTGTTGACTGTTTTAAACTTATTTAACTTTGCTATCACATTTCATGTTTTTAATTTATAGACTCTTAATATTTCAATTTGCAATGAGACAGATAAATGTATATATATAGTCAAAAATATCACATAGAGAAAAATATGTATGTAATGCTCAATTTTGTAAGTTAAGTTCAGTTTTAAAATGCACACAATTAACATCAGAGATAGTTGCTATATGTAAATCTTAAGATGAAACAAATTGATCCAATGGTCTGTTTTTACAATCCTAAATATGCATATATAATTTGTATGAACAAAAAAGCATATGAATAGGATCTACACTATTTACTTGGAGTGAATGAGTTTTATTGAAGAAGAGTAAATTGCAAAAACCGTGTATTCATTTTCTCTCATTAAAAGCTCACCCAGAGTTATAGAAAAGCTTCTGATCATTAATAGGGTTGTTGAAGGCAGAAAGTACAGCTAAGCAAAAAGTAGTGGGAAATGTGCTCCTTTCCACTGCTTCTAATGGTTAATACCATTTCCTTTCATGTTTCCTAGCCTTCTCCTGAAAGAAGTCTCACGTCTGTCACAACCTTCCTGATTTCATTTTCCTTTCTCAGCCTATATTTCTGATAGCCTTGCACCAGCCCACGCAGGGATGCAGTGTCCGCCCTCTAGCCCACTTTTTATTTTTCCCTCAGATCTTTGATCTCTGGATTATTTACATTTGATGATTTCTTTCATGTTCAAAATAACTCTTCTGATCAGAGTGATTATAAACCAGCAACAGTTTTTGAGTATCTTCCTTTTAATGAATATGTATATATTTTTCATTAACTGTTGCTAGTTTCAAAGAGAATATTTCCCAGGAGGTATATTAGAAATAATCTTATCAACAGAGTATAAGAAGACAGAAGGTTTTTTAGAGTTTGCAAAGAGCTATGAAGAAAGGAATAAGTAAAACGACCTTCTATCTTGAGAGCTAATTTGGGAAGCACTCTTAAATGTAAATTAAATAAGTATAATATATGCGTAACCAATTAATCAACCTGTGGTGCTGAACTGCTGGAGCAAGTAGTCTTGGTAGATCCTATAAATGAACCTTCTTTTGACTATCCTAGTTTACTACTTCTCTTAGTTGAAAAGGAAATATAAACATTTGTGTGCATATGCGTGTGTGTGTGTGTGTTATATGCATGGCTAAAAATAAAAGATGCTTCCAAGTGTAGTAATTGAGATTTTTCTTCTTTGCAAAATACACACACATGCATACACACATACATGGAGAAACCTCTGCAAAATAAAAATCTGAGGGTGTTTTTGTTCAAATATTGAAGATTTTAGGTATCATTCTTTCTTAGTCAAACAAAAATCTTTTTTCCTCAAAAAGTTTGGCCATGTAGGAAATATCATCAAGGCAAGATACATTTAAGGTAAAAAATAAATGTTAATTAAGGGATATACACCATTTATCAAACATCATTTAAGTCAGCTTGCCAACTTTCAACATCAATATAAAATGTTACTATTGTCTTTTGATATATGTTGATTGCTACCTGAAGAAATCTCATTTAGTGCACATTAACTCATGGTGTATTACTGAAGAATACTATTTTAGGATTTTTCTGTTTTTAAATGCAAAATCTTTTGCCTATTTTGAGTCCTTTTAAAAATATACAATGTTTTTATTGAACAAGTTATAATACCAACACAGAAGTTTAAATTTCCTTAGTTCAAAAATGAAGAATGACGTTTTTGAAATATGTTTCACTATTTTTTAACTCACAATTTAAATCACAAGTCTATTTCTCCAAAGCATTGTTAAGTGAATACATGAAAACTATATCTGAACTGTGAAGAGAGGAGAACAATTAGATTTTGGAGTAAAGTAATTGATGAAATTTGGGTAAATTCTAGCAAATTTAACATGGTCAAGACCTTTGCATTTTCGACTGATGAAGAAAATGTTTGAAAAGAACACATTTTTTTAAGTTCAAGGAAACCCATCCAAAAAAGAATTATTTGTATTAATGACTGAGTCATTTACATTTCTTTTAAATGATGAAATTACAAATACAGCATTAGCCAATTAAGGTCTATCTATCAATTAATCGCTTAAGCAATTACTTGTCACTATGCTGAATTATTAATATCTTAGTGAAAAATGAAAGGATATTTATTGGAATTTAGGATTTTAAAATATGTCTTTTAATGATTTCACATTTTATAAGCAAACAACCAGTAGCCCTGTGGTGAATGTGTCTATGCTTAGTGGGTCAGTGAAGTCCATGGGCACTCTACCTTAGGTACACATGATGAAGTACTTGTACACTGTCAGATGATCGGCCAATGGCAATATGATTCATTGTTAATTTTTCACCTTGGTCAGACACCTTTAAAATTAGTGAAATCCTCTCCTATAATTAGTTTCTATGAATAGTAACTCTCTATTAGAGGATAGTTTTCCCTTGAAATATTACTTCACATTCATTAAAAAGCATTCTCCTATCTTTTCAAAGTCTAATGTCTAGAACTACATTTGTTAAAAAGGTGTTTCTTTCAGAATAGATATTTTCTGAATCTTTCTCCACTGCAGAGCAAATGCTGAGCATTAAAGTTTGCCCTTCATTGATTTATTTTCTATTTAAGTATGTATATATAAATTATACATGCATAATTTTTGTATATATAACAATTTCTTTTGCTAACTATTTCCCTTTTGTTTGACATTTATCACACTTAATCAACAATACATCCATACTCAATGGCTTTTATGACATTAATTTATTGTATAAAGAAATTACCTTACAAAATCATGCAGACAAGAAATAAAGTTAACATCTGTTACCTATCCTTTTAAATTTTATTAGAATATATGCTTTCTAATTATGGCAAGCAAATTTAATCAGGTTATATGCCTGCTTTATTGACAGATTTTTGTTTTTGTTTGCTTGGTTTTTTTAATTAGCATTTTTTTCACTTTTGACTATAAACATGTAACAACAATAAAAACATTTGAAAAAGGTAGAAATTTAAGCCTGCCACCCTAAAATATTAATAAAAGTTATTTTGTACATATGCAATTATTCAAAGGAGACATAGTTTTTATAGTCATATTGTCCAAACAATTATTTTCTTCTGTCATTTTTACATTATTTATTATAATATATATTTTCATGGTTTATATTGACTTCATATTTTTTTTCTGAGACAGTGTCTCTTTCTGTCACCCAAGCTAGAGTTCAGTGGCACGATCATAGCTCACCAGGCTCAAACCTCAAACTCCTGGCTCAAGTGATCCTCCTCTTCATCCTTCCAAATAGCTAGGACTAAAGGTGTGTGCCACCATGTCCAACTAATTTTTTTAAATTATTTTTTGTAAAGATGGAGGTCACACCATGTTTCTCAAGCTCATAAATTTAATTTTAATAGTTGTCTAATATTCCATGTTAGGGCAATATAATCTAGTTATTCATTTGTTTGAGGATATTAGGATTGTTTACATTTATTTATTTATAACATCAGTGTTTCCTTCATTCTATTATATCCATGAAGCCAATTCATGCAATATCCTCCTTCATGTCTTGAAAAAATATTTTTATTTCTCTTGAATAAATTAAATAGAGTGGCACATTTAGTAAATGAATATGATCATTAAAATATTTATATTTTGGTATAATAATTGATATATTGTTTCAAGCAATGAATAACCTATTTTACAAAATTGGTTAGCTTGTTGTCATTTAATATTCTGTTAATGTTTTGGTAACTTTAGTAGGTTTAAGATAGTATATCAAAACTCTCATTTTAATATACTTAATTACAGGCAGTAGTAATCTTATTTTTAGCTGTTATTCACTATTTATAATTCTATCTTTATTGTTCATATTATCTGCTCATTTATATAATGAAATAAAGGTGTTTTCATATGTATTAAAATAATCCTTCCTAGTAATTCTTAATAAAAATATATGCTCAGACTATTGATTTACTTTTTATTAAATTACTTTTTCATATAAAAATTTTAAAAATGTAATCATATCAGTGCTTTTCTGTGGGATATTTTTTAATCTCTGTAAAGTCTCAAATGTTAATTCTTATGAACTGATAAATATTCCATTTTTCTTATTCTAGATATTTTGGATATTATCACATGCAGTTTATTAATTCATCTTGATTCTATATTAATATGTATCCCTTTATTTTATTTGCTTATAGGCATGTAACATGATATTATAAAGTCACAAAAGAGTTTTATTTCATCCAACTGAATATCTGATTTTGATTTTAATCTTCCTAAGATGCTCAAAGGAAATATCTCTTTTTCCCTGCCCCCCAGAATATTTTTTTCCTTTTTATCTGTACAGACACTGATTTCATCAACATTGAAAAAAAATGTTTTTGCATTTTTAATTAAATAACATAACAAAATATAATTTGAATAGATGACTTGTATTTATTGTCTACAGCTATTTGCTCTTGCAATGATAGAACTCTAATATATGTAATTATGTATCAAATTTTATTAAAAAAATATCAATCATTGACTATGTCTTAAAGTCTGTGATATCTTCTAAAGCAGATTTACCAAGTTTCACCCAGGGAAGGCTTTGCTTAGGATTTGAAGTTTTTCCTACTTACAGAAATGTTTATTACTCATAAGGATAATTATTGCATCCAATATAGACATCTTGTATATTTTAATCTATATTAGAATAATCTATAATAGCTATAAATATATCTATAACATGTAGTTTTATATAATTGTATATTTAGTTATATACAATACCTACTAATGAAATATAATAATGTATTTTAAACTCTTAATGTTTGTTCTGTTTTAAATTTTTACCTTGAGCAGCACAGTTGTTCATAATGTCAAAATAATTTAATATTTGTAAATTATAAAATGTGATATTAATTAAAGCTATTTATAGAATACAAAAGCCTTTATATTTTATACATTGATGATATTTTTATTTCTATGCCCACCTTAAAAACACATTTTCAGAAATTTATTGTTTATAATCAATACATATTTTAATTTTGAGATTTGAGAAGTTTATTTACATGTTTACTAAAATTGTACTTTGTTATTTTTTGTATCAGATTTTAGAATCCTTGATTGTAGAAGCATAATATTCTCTGTGTAATGAAGGACAATAAAGTAAATCAAGGAAGAATTACAAGGCAAATATAAATTAACACTTAAGTTTCAAGTTTGTTGGTGATATGAAGTGTTCTTTTTATAATTAGTGGTTAGAGTATTAATAAGCCAGACTATTGAGAAAACTTTCATATTCATGTAATTCTCATGTGTCACTGAGTTTTTTTGCCACTTGAGTTATGCCACACCTTAGAGATGAGCACCTTGAGCTTTCCTTCAGTTTTTCTGTATCTCTAAAGAGTAGCGTTTATAAAATCAGATGGCTTTGAGCTTTACTGCCAAAGCCAGACTCGCATGAGACACATCTAGGAAACCAAAATTGTCCAGAATCACCCCATATCTGCTAAATCAGGGACTCTAGCTTGGTGATGGGGATGGGCATTTACTGTTTGGAAAGTGTCACTGGTGATATTTATGATCAGCCTAGCTGAAGATCACTGATTGAGAAAAAAGTATCTTCAAATGTTTAAATACATAGAGACATGAATGAAATAATCAGATCATTACCTAAAAAATCAATCAATCAATATCATTTATTTTATGCATCCCATTTAAAAAGTAATGTGTTTGAATAGAGAATCACTTAACCAAAATGAAAAAAAGGAACAGTATAACTCTTGGCCCCAGATGCCATAATCTATTTAAAGAGGTAAAGATGACATATAAGTGTTAGACAACATGAAAGAAAAGCAAAGTTAAAATCATACATACATGCTCATAAGTACAAGTAAAACAAAGGTAACTCAATATGATCAATGAATTGTATCAATGTCAATTCCTGGGATAATCTCTCAGTACTATTTATTACAAATACATGTGATATAAAATTATCTCAATAAAAATTTTAATTAAAATTAGTTAATACTTTGAACACATATCATTGAATCTTATGGGAGAACAAGATCACCTCTAAATGATGTGTTCACAAAAGACATCAGTAGGACCTGGAATTTTAGCTAGGCTTTTCGAAATGAGCACTGTAGGAGAAAAGGAAGTAAAATATTCAAGTCAGAAAACAGGAAAAGCAGTCAGTAAGAAATGAAGTTAGTTCTGTGCAAAGGGAGAAGTCAAAAATTTGGTTGGAATCTGGGTTCAGATATAGCAATAGTGGATTCTACAGCTATAAGAGAATGTCAAAGCCAGAAGTCACAAGCCAGAGTCAGAAGATATGTGAGTGAGTTAAGATTTCATTATGAATTCACTGTGAAGTCTGTCATATTCAGCTGAAACTCCTAGATTTTAACTTTTTAATTTTTTATAATAAAGTACTAGTCAGCTATGCTTGGATTTCATTGATTCATAGTGGAGTTCTTTTGTCTTCTAGCCATGTGTAAATTATTGCATAATAGTCCCCATTCTCAAATTTCTAATTCTATTTTACTAATCCAGGTTATGTTTGCAATCACTTAATTGATTGAAACATATTTAAAAAATGAAAATAAATCTTAATAATCATATTTGAAAACATATTATAGAGTAAATATAGAACCAGAACAGGTAGTAGGGAGAATACTCTTTTCTTTCTCCATCTTCTAAATAAATAATTTACCAAAGGGAAGAAAATACTCTCTGAATTACATATACAGTCCACCCTAGATCAATTACATATAAACATCAATGCTGCCAAGAAGTTTCTTTTCAGCTCTGTTAGGAAGAAAGAACTGGAAACATATATTACTCTTCTGTTTCAGGGATCAGAGGAGCTGTGACAGCACTTTGTGTAGGAATCCTTAATGGATACAAGACTAAAATAAGAAAAGTATCTTTTAAAGAGCTACAAAATGAATACAATAACCTGTACTTAAAACCTATGCTATTCAATCACACTTGGAGGATGTAAAATTTAGGAAGTTAAAAGATAGTAAATTTTCGATTTTACCCTAGAAGATATTAATAAACAAGATATGTTTTCAATGTTCATAAGAGAAATTTAAATATAAAAATATGTGGCAGTGAATTTTTAAACTTCACGTTAAGTTGAAGTTAACATGAAGTTTAAAAATTAAACTTGTAATGCAATGTACGTTAGATGTAAAACTTCTATATTATTAGAGGGTAAAAAAAAAATACACTGTGCTTAAAGGTATATTCAATCCACAGACCAAAAGCCTGGGAGAAAAATAACTGAAATACTAATAAATCCAAATTGAAAGAATGAAGCATTATGAAAAGCTTAATCCCAATATTTTCATTTGGTAATAAATACAAATGGTTTATATTTAAATATAAGCTTCTCGATTGGAGGGAAAACAATCTCAGATTAGCTCAAAGCAATATCAATAACAAATAAATGCAAATTTCTATACACTCTACAATGCAATAGAAACAAAGATATTAACATAAATAATAAGTAAAATATAAACACAGAAACAAAAAATAAATTTTCAATATTAATATCAAATATAACATAAGGGAACACAAGATGCTTTATATTTGATTTTATATTACCAAAAGTATATTATTTGATAAAGGTAATAGGAAAATGTCTGTGCCAAATGATATTACATTAAAAATGAAGAACAAAGTTAATTATAAATAAAATCACTTTTGGATAGATCTTCTGGACACCAAGAAGACTATAGAGGGTTTTAAAAATATAATAAATGCAGTAGATTTTATTTCAAATATATCTAATTATGTACTTTGGAAACAGGGAGTATGTTTATGTTTTAAATTCTGCCCAATAGACAGTTACAAGTGATCACATTTTGAGAAAAAAATTTTAATTAATTACAAAGCATTAGAAATCCTAAGTATCACATTCTACTACCACAATGCAGTGTAAACAATGCAATATATATTGCATGGTGGTTGTAGAATGTGATAGCTGCAACTTAAAGAAAAGCAAAACTAGAAACAGAGTTGAAAATATAATTCAAAACACAAAACTCCCCTAACTGGAAAAATAAAAATGAAAATTATACTATGATTAAAATAATCACAAGCATCACAGAATATCAAAATATATGAAATTTAGTTTTAAAACTATGATCCAAGAAGGAATTATAGCTACAAATAGTTTATTTATCAATACAAACTGAAATAGCTGAATTAGATTTTCAAATTAGTTAGATAAGTAACAATATAGAAAGACCAACAGAAATAGATAATTTGCTATGTATCTTATTTGTGTTGAACTTTGATGCCAATATATCTAAAGCTGATAGATGGGTTTACCTAGTATTAACACTTTTTAATTGTGACTTTAGGGAGAGAAAGATTATTTTAAAAATAGTAAGTCATACTGTATAAGCAGTCTGATACAATCATATTTAGACAACAGTTTAATTTGCCACATAGGGGACTGAATTCTGAATTCATCATCTAATTTTGTTTCTCTTTCTTATTTTCTTTATTATTATCTATTTCTTTCTTTTCTCTTCATTTTAATACATATATCATCACAAAAACTTAGCACTATTCTGTGAATCTGTCACAATTAAAAGAATGTTCCTTCCCTATCACTAACATTTTTTACAATGTTTACTCATGAAGTATGCTGCTATTATTGCAAAATCCCAGTTAGGGATTTCATGTATGAAATTTACTATACTTTGTTTGTTCTTCATACTTTGGATGTTCATAAATTGCTTTGTCATGCCTTGCTTGGCTTTTCTCACATTTCCTTTTGAAAGTCTGAGATTTACACTACTTTAAAAAAATTTATCTACCCACAATTATGCATTGAGTCCATCAATGTCAGTCAATGTGAAATGTAAATCCAGATATGAGAAAATAGTCCATGTTCCTGACATCTAGAAGGTGAGAATTTAGCTGGACATTGCCCAAACTTGCCTGTAAAAATCATGGAACATTTGCTAAAAATACATATTTTTATTAATATTCCTTATAGAGTCTAAATTACAAGGTCTAGTAATCTTTTACCCAGGCTCAGAAATCCTTATTTAACAAATGTACTAAGTGATATTTAGGATAAGGCAAGTTTGGAAAGCATTTGTCTATTGATGTTATTTAGTCATTGAATACTTAGCCTTAAATATATATGTCAGGTCTCCTGATAGTCTCTGAAAAATACATTTGGCTTGCCTGGTCATTGGGTCAGTAACCTAGGTAGTAAATCCTCTCTTTTTTCATAGTCTATGGTATGCTGACCATACTGCCAATGAAGGGGCTGATAATTGAGCCTCAAAACTCTGCACTATGATGCTTCTCAGATTTCATCAGGAAACAGGTGAACTTTTATACAGCCTGGTGATTTGGGGCAGAAGTAAATACTTCTTAGAAGAATCTCCATTTAAAAGACTAAAGTTTGGGTAAAAAAAATATTCCTTATTTATAATTTTATTATTGTTTTAATAATTTCTTTCTTGCAAATTATTTTTATTTTTATAAGGCCTGTTGCTATATCACAATGGCAGGGTGAAATAAAAATTATAATAATAAATCTAATCCCATTGCCTCATAACCTGAAATTCTGACTTAGTGGACATAGTTTGTGGACTCGTCAAATACAGTAACTGAACACCCTCCAATTGATTCTAAGGCACAGCCATGTGTTGAAAACACTTCTAGGTAGCTAGCAATAACTTTAAATGTTATACTTCCTCTCCAATTGACTAGAGAGTTCTGGTCATATTCTATAAAGAAAAAAACATTAATGTAGAAAATGACTATCCTGGTATAGACGCAAGTATTTTAAATCTACATCCTTCTGTTTAATATGTTTCATATATATCACACACACACACATATAAATAATAGCTACAATGCAAATTGAGGGGTGAGACCCACTTTCTTCCTCTGGATAATTTTATCTACTCTGATTACAGAGCACTTGTATACAGCTTTATATCACTGGGCAGGAAAATTGAATGCTTGTCTCTGGAGAAACAAATGGACCAAGAAAAAGTACATTATCAATACTCACATTTGACAATCCTCCCTACAGATTGGCAAGATCACCCATCAACTAACTATAACACATTCAAAATCACCATTCTAAAGTTCTACAATAGTTGTACATTTACATGGAGCATACAATTAATTTTGGTGCCCCATTCTCAAATATTAACAGAATAGATACTGGATTCTCTAGCATAAAATATACAGGATACTATAACAAAACCAAATCAAACAAATGCCAAAAAATAAAAACAACTTATGGGAAATGAAACAATAAAGAAAATAGAATTTATATACATACATATAATTCACAGAGAAATAAGATATTATATCCTAAAACAAAGCAAGCTGTTATTATAGAAAAGAGGTAAGTAGTCAGTGAGCAGAAGAAAGCTCTCCTGGGAGTTAAAAATGCAGTAGCAAAAACTGAACATTCAATAGAAAATTTTAAAAAGACAATTTTTAAGAAAATAGAACAAAAAGAGACTGCCATAGGAAAAGAGAAGTAAAAGTCAATGAATTTAGAGCATCAAATTATGATTTCCAATATTCAATTAATGTGACTTCTAGAAACAAATATATTATTAGAGAATGACAAAATAAAAATATGTGATTGAAAGACCTGAGTTTTCCAGAATACATGGCCTAGCACAAGATTTGGGGCTGCCAGGGGGAATGAAAAAGGACCCATGCTATCATACATTTTTTATACTGATATTTAAAAACCAAAGTTAAAAAGAAGTGATGTGTATGTGTATGTGTGTGCATGTGTGTATGTGTGTGTGTGTGTGATAGAGAGAGACAGAGACAGAAGAGACAGGGAAATACAGGAAAAAACACACAGAAAAAAATTAGAGGATCCCTTCAAGGGATTCAAGAGAGAGAAAAAAGAAAATGGAGAGGAGGAAAACTTCAATGAAATAAGTCTAGAACAACTTCCAGAACAGAAGAAAATGATATTGTATTTTAAAGAAGCTGAGCAAATTCCCAGAAAAACAGATATTTTAAAAATCCCACAACAAGATATAATTTTATAATGTTTCAAAACATGGGCAAGAAAGAGAAAGATCACAAAGCCTTTCCAAGGGCGTGCGGGGTCTGCAAAGAAAATACACAAGCTACGTGATGGATAAATTCTCATTCTATTTGCTTTTGATTAGCTTATCATAATGTACCTTTCCCGTGAATTCTACCCATCATGTATATTATTTCACATCAAGAGTAAAATAAAGAGACAAGGTCAAGGTGAGTGAGAGCCTTACAGATTTTTTGCTTCACCTTTACTTTTCTCTAAGACAATCTGAATAATGCCTTTTCTTTCATCCTCAAATGAACTGATCGTTTTAGGATTCAGTTCTCATTTTGGCTTTGAAGTTTCCTTTCCGACTTTAATTACCTTTGATGGTAGGGTAAGACTCTTTTGCACAGAAGAATTTATACACTTTAGGTTGATATAGCATACATTTTTTAAAAAAGAAAAAAGGAGGAAATAAACCCTTTTGCTTGAAGCAGCATTTTAAATTGTAAGGACACATCACATTGACACACTCTCAATAATAACATTTAACAGCTTTTAACTAAGCTGGTGAGTGAGCGCTCTTCTTCTCCACCCCCTCTCAAAGACAGCTGCCCCTTCCAGCTCATGTACTGTTTTTTGCTGATAGACTGATGTCTTTATTTAGGGAGTTATAAAGAATTGCTTCTAGTCATCAGCAGTTTCAAAAACTAGCCATTGAAGGAGGGATAAAGCCTATTCAGAAGATGGATGACAGCTTTTCATTTGAGGATCATACACAAGGATATTTCCTTCTATAAAAATAGATTCTGCAGTGTAGCTTGAGACTTACATTTTGCAAGGGATCGCCACTGTAAAAAAGACACTGAAAATCGAAGACTAAAAGACAGAGACATTCTTCTCTTCATGTAAAAAGGGCCATGCATGACAAAATTGTTTCAAATCAAGTTATACTATTTAACACACAGAAGAGGTTTCTAAAATGTATGCTTGGGGGGAAAATGGCTAAGTTATCTTATTTAAATAACACATTTTATTTTCTAGGACATAATTCTGTGTAATGCCATTGATTAAAAGGAATGGTTTATACCAGGTAAAAGGAAAGAAAAGCATCCCATAATTATGAATGCACAGAGCGCTGCTTTATGATTTAAAGATTCCTGATTAATCAGTAAAGCAGGAAGTATATGTCACCAAAAGTGATTAAAATATTTAAACCTCAAATGATGTTTTTTCTCATTTTCTTCTTTTTAGCAATTGGCATGTCAAAAATGTCCTATTTTCTCTTAACATGAAAGTCTGAGGGAAGAGGAAGTTAATAAATAGACTCCATTGCATTTAGGAATTCTGTAAAATGTATGCATAATTTAGTGTGTCTATGTGTGGACTCTTTGCTGGCCACTGATAATATTTCTATCCAGGTTCTGGTTAGCAACTTATTTTTTTTCCTGAAACATTCTCTGTGTTGTCCACTTTTCATCCTCCTCAGTGTCAAATCTGACATTAATCTAAGCTAATTAATGCTCAGCATTTGATTTGGATACAGAATATCACTCTCCTCTCCCCAAATTTGTAGAAAAGTAGATTCCCACTTTCATTTATTACAGTTCGAAAGTGGGAAATATTACTCCTTTTTCTTTTCTAATTTGCCTATTTCATCTATCAGTAATAAAATGTTTTATTTTATGCTATAGAATTGTTATAAGTCCCCTTATCTTTTAATGGAAGAGGAGAGAGAATGGTTTCTACCTTTTAAATACCTTAGAATAATTCCATTCAAAGGTGACTTTCCCTATATAGTGGCTACAAACTTTGCCTGCCAAGCTAAATTGGCAAGAAATGTAATGCTATTTTTCAAAAACTCAACTCAGTGTTCTATTTTATGTCTTTATTCCATTAGGTATCTAAAAATTGACTTTGTGAATTCAGAATAATCTCATGTCAAACATTCCCACCTGCTTTCATAGAGCTTATCTACATCCAGATAGCTTTTGTCGGCCCTAGACATTGATGTAGAATGCCTCTTCCCTAAATTTTATCATCTATATATACTGGCATTCATAAAACATTCTTGTCCCATTTAGTCTTCAGGGTTCCTGATATGTTGTTCCTTGTTTCTGAATGCAAGGACTTTCCAGATCCAGCCAGCTCTGTTTCAACCCCTGTGAACCACAGGGATGATTACCTGGAATTCTTTCAGGCTGCTTGAGGAAACTCACTGTTTTTGTATACAATGCTCCTGCACACAGGCCATCAGGGCAGTGGATAAAACTCTGAGCCTCTTGGGCTCCTGTGATATGAGGACCTCAGGTTTCTGCTGCGTCCCCAGGTTTTAACTAAAAATGGAACACTGGTCCCCTCTACTATTAAGTAGAATTTCAAAATTTTATGACCTCTGCCTGCACTCATAAACAATTTTAAAATAAATAAAGACAGATTCTTTTCCCCATTGTATATTTTTGTCTGCTTTATCAAAGATTAGGTTACCATATGCAGATGGTTTCATCTCTGGAATCTCAGTCCTATTCCAAAGATCGATGCTTCTGTTCTTGTGCCAGTAACAGGCTGATTTAACTATTATTGCTTTATAGTACAGCTTGAAGTCAGGAAGACTGATGCCTCCCAGTTTGTTCTTTTTACTTAAGATTGCTTTGGCTATATGAGGTTTTTTCTGGTTCCATACAAAGTGAAGTATTATTTTTTCTAGATCTGTAAAGAATGATGGTGGTACTTGATGGGGATTGCAAAAATTGAAATATAAATAAAATTAAGACAAAAAAATGTTTGATATTACTTAGCTAGGGGCCTCAGCAAACAGAATATGTTTTTTTCCTCTTATAACTTCACTCTTTTTCCCTCTGGTTAAGGAAAAATATGTCTACTAGTGTGGGTAGATTTGACCTAGAAGACTTTAAAACCATTTTAATACTATATGCACACCTAAGATTTTGAGAAAGGCCAAAGACTGAATTTATTTAGCTCTTCATTTAGCTATGACATATCTTTGAGAAGACAGATAGCTTATGGTTTAGCTGCTGGGATATAGGAATGTCATATTGTTAGAGAAATATGGATGTAAGAATATCCACATCAGTAAATATATCAAGATGTAACACTGCCAAATAACTCACATTTTTAATTGATTGCCATAGTTATGGTAGTTTTTCTTTAACTGGATGCTTTTTAATTGGATAAAATCCATTAGTTAGATATAGAACATACTAGTGAACAAAAATAAAATAATTTTGAATGACAATTCAGTACTTACTAATCTCTTTGATCATAGATAACCTACTAAACATTGAAAAAAAGAAAACTAATGCTTCACTTTCCACATCTGCAAAACAAGGGTAATAACACCTAAATATTGGATGTCAGAAGTATTAAATGTTAGAATACATATAAAGAATTTTGGCAATATTGATTACTGGCAGCTATATGGGCTAGCACAACACACTCATATATTTATAGGAGGCTTTTGCAAAGAGGTGTTAACAGATTGAAGCTGCATGTTAAACAGGATATTTTAGAATAGGTTATTATGAAGATTACTTGTAGTGTAAAATTGTGCTAGATCTAATTACTGAGTGCTCTTAATCCTCTTATACTGCTTTATGCTTCTATATAGCACATATCACTGTATATGTTTTTAGTCTTCATTTAATAATTGTCTTTCTCACCCATCAGAATGGAATGTGGATGAACATAGGGACTTTGTTATACCCCTATATGTCCCCAGCTCCTGGTATAGGCTACATGATTAACATTTATTCATTGAAGAAAATAAATGTCAATTAACATTATATTGATTAAATTTAGACATCCAAAAGATGCAGAGCATAAGAAATACATATGTGTGTGGTTGTTAATGAAATTTACATAATAGCAAATATGTAACATTAAAACTTTAAGAGAAAAGGATCTAAGCTTGGATCAACTAACCTCTTACCTGCTGCCATTAAGTAGATATTTGATAAAGGCAAACAAGAGGCAACTATATAAACAAAATGACTTAGTGCTAAGGGGCAGAAGCATTTTCCTGCTAGCACTGAAACTACCAATTATTTATCTGAGTAAATTCCTCACACCACACCAACACAGTGAACTTTAAGCAATGAATCTGGAAGGGTAGTTGTTTCACACTTAGAAAACATTTGTCCTTAGTCAACTAGAATTTCAACATTTTTCTTTAGCCTATTCTTTTAAGCATCAGTAAATAAGAACAGAAGAGTAGTGGAAGCGCAGTTGATCAATCTGAGTACTTATATTGCTAAATTTTGAGCAACTGCAGAAGACTAATAACTCTTCATGACCTAAATGTTAAAATCTATATATTAAGAAGGAGAGACAAATTATATGGAACTTGGGCTGTATGTGTCTCAGATATAGATTAGCACACAAGAAGAAAACA
Source organism: Cheirogaleus medius (assembly GCA_008086735.1). NCBI lineage: Eukaryota > Metazoa > Chordata > Mammalia > Primates > Cheirogaleidae > Cheirogaleus > Cheirogaleus medius. The sequence continues at coordinate 48,646,251 of VBSM01000361.1, forward strand.
GGGTATCAAGAGAAGGAACTATGAGCAAAAAATAGGGCACTTTAAGTGGAATCTTAAAAAGGATGAACACCGTAGATGAGATTCGACAGGCAAAGAAGGAACAGAGTCATCCGGAGACAAAACATCATGCTGTGGAGAACAGAGTCAGGATACTTCTGGGAGTGTTTGAAGAATTGAGCAGTGGTATGAAGTTCAATTCCTCTTTGAAGAAAAAAAAAACAAAACACCATTTGTAACATTCATCAATTTCCATGATATTAATACCTCCACCATGGCCCATGCCAAGCTAAAATGTTTAATAATTACATCACAAAATTCCTGAAAATGTGTCATTTGGCTCTTAGGAGATGCTATAAGCAGGCCAACACACCAGCTGTGGAGAGTAATCATATCTAGGTGAAAATGTGGAATGAGGGTCCTGCTAGAAGTGCAAGTAAAAAAAAAAGTATTGAACTGATTTGCTCTTCATTCTATAGAAAATAATGACCTGTAGTGGGCTTTGAGGAGTATGATGTGTTCAGACCAGACTATTCACAGACTTTATGTTACCATGAGATTAATGAATTATAAACTAAAAGCTAAAATAGAGTTATATATTTCAGATTGCCAGAGGAAGAACATACTGAATGTATAAATGTATTTAATGGGAAATAAATTCCTTTCATCATTTTCCTTTTCCCTCTAGTGATATCTTTTTGAAATAAAATCTTGTGTTAAAATAGATATTTTGCTCCATTCTCTTACTTTCCTTTAACTGTATGTTAAACTTGCTTTCTTAAGAGGCTGTACTTGCCTTAGCATAATGTAGCTTCCCCAATTAAGAAAACAAAAGAATATTAAAATGTTATTTTGTTTGGCATTATTATCAATAATCCCATTTTTAGGTAATAGGTCAGGTTAGTTTTGTCATGTTTCTCAGAACATATTCCTATAACCATCCCTGCACATACGCATGAATCTGTCTGTGCTAGAGGTAAGAAGGGGAAAATATATATATATATTCATATAAATATTTCATATATATTCATATATATATTTCATATATATTCATATATATATTTCATATATATATATAAAAGAAAAGACAAGTGGAGACATCCTTCTCCAGTGAGTTATTTATGTTTCCCTTAAAGAGGCTCATTTCTTAACCTCCAAGATGTAAAAATCCTGACAGAAAAATGTTAGCTGCTTGATATTCATAATTATTTATATTCCACTTGTTAGTCATCCCAGATTAGCGTGAACTTTTTAGACTTTAAAAGCTAAAGTAAGTTTAGGTATCTTTTAGGAATTTTATTGGAATCTATGAGCTCAGACATATGACAGGTCAGAAATCTATCTTATTAGTATCTTTAATGATCTTACTTAGAGTTTAAGTGACTCTTTCATTAAGATGTTCAACTCATCAAGTCATGATAAGTAATTTTAAAAACTCCTTCACTTCTTTCCTGCATGAAAGGCACAGCAGAGTATAATTGGGTGCTATTGTGGTAGATAGCATTTGGGATGATTATTCCTGACACTTTGCTTATCACAGTACAATCTTCAGATAAATAAAATAACAACTCACTTCCCTTCACAACAAAGACTATACTCAGAGATAACAATGATTGGGGAATTTTGAAATGCTACTAGATTCATATGTTAATGAACAGCTGTGATGTTTCCCAGACACATTACTAAAGAGAAGACAATTCCCAGGTTTCTGTATAATATAAAAACTTTTACAAAAACTCAAACTAAGAGCTGAAAGCAAAAATGTCAGTAGTTTTCACAATATGTTCATATACCTTTGTTTCCTAGTTGTCATTCTGCTTGGTTGAGAAGATCCAAATATCACAACAGTATTTTTATTTATCTATTTTATATGTATACTCTTTTACCTATATAGAAAAGTGAAAGTCTCCAGACATACAGCACTGTGCGGGTTGCTGTAATTGTTTGTTGTACTGAAACATCAAAGGTAAAAATGAGGGTACATCAGGAAAGAAACAATAGTGTTTAAAATAACAGTTATGGCAATGTACTTTTAAATTAATTACTCCATTTATTCATTTATTCCCTCCATGTAGCAAGGAGGTCTTATTTTGTAAGGCCACTGTAATTAGTAAACAGATACAAAGATGACTAAGGGCCCTCCAAGAGCTTTCTGACACCTACTTTCTAAAACATATTCCCTGCCATCACAGATTTTGAAAGCTAGTTGGAGAAGCAAGACATATGTACATGAAATGTAAAATAACCACAAATTTTGAAATTAGATACATTCTTGTGTTTTCTTCTGTGACTAAGCCTTCTTGGAAATAACACTAAAGATTTGTGATTTTCCCCCTTTCAGAATAAATTAGCATAAAAAAGTGATTCAGAAACAAATATTACTGCTTTTATATCAGGCTAGGGTATGTGCCACTTGATTCACTTTACTTCTTCTTGGTCTCACTGTTAATATGGTTTGTAAAGATTCATTCACTCTGACATTCACACTAATAGGAGGTTTTCAATGAAAGGCAATTCAAATACTTCTCATTGTCTGTTCAGTCCACCGTGCCATGAATATATGAATGCATCCAAATGATATTATGTTAATCAAGCCTACCAAATGGCAGGTGCCATGAGAAATAGAACTCTTTCTCAAGAACTATATATATCCACTAGTATTTGATTTGGAAAAAAAAAAGAAGATACATCAAAAAGTGGTAGAAATCTATAAGTTCATAGTCACTATAGTTTGTATTTGTATTCAACTTCTAGAGACCCGGACATTTCTCAACAAACCACTTTTACAATTTAGTCAAGGTATAACTTTACCACTTAACTTAAGCCTCATGTCTGTTGTGTCTTTTATTTATTTTATTTTATTCAGAATCAGTGTTAGCTATCCTATGCTGCAATTGCATAGAAGGCAGGGATCTGCCATCTAACAGGTTTTGGAATATACTACCTTCTATGGAGCCAACACAAATATACTTGACCCTTGAATAACAAAGAGTTGGACCGTATAAGCCCACTTGTATGTGAATTTTTAACAATAAATATATTGGAAAATTTTTTGGAGGTTTGGAATTTGAAAAACTCACAGATAAAACACATGGCATAGAAATATGGGAAATATTAAGAAAAAGATATGTCATGAATGCATGAAATATATGTAAATACTAGTCTATTTTATCATTTAATACCATAAAATATATACAATTCTAATGTATAAAATTAAAATTTATCAAAACTTACACACACAAACACTTACAGACCACACATGGCCCATTTTGCAGTTGGGAGAAATGTAAACAAATGTAAACATGCAGTATTTGAAAGGGCGGCCTTGTAAAAAATAACAGGAAAATATCTAATCCCACAATTTCCCCAATAACAGCTAATGATCAATCCTATGAGTTCTCTTGCTAAAAGACACCTTGTGGGAGTCTTGTTTTGCACAACTTCTGAAAAGAACTGAATGGACAGAAAAGAGATATAAATCTATTTCTTTTAAAATTGTTTTTGAGAATCTGCTTTTTACAGAGTACCTGGGTGAACAGCAGGGATGCAGGCCTCAGGCCTCAGCGGATCTGGAGGACAGAGTCACATCTCCAGCAATAAAGCCTGACTCCAAGGAAAGGTAGGAAAGCCAACCCTTGGACTTTGATATCCTGCCACCACTTCTGTTATCAGTCTACAAATAAGAAGAAGGAGCACAGCAGAGTCAGCAGTACCCTGTTATTTGGCTACAGCCATAAATCTTCTTCACCCCCTAAATAAAAAGCCTGAGTACCTGATTCTCTCTGCCAACACTATCTCTCTCTCTTTCACCATGTCGGCCCTTTTTCCCATCTGCAAAAAGTAAAATAAACTTTTCTTCTTTCTATCCTAATCTTTGGAGAAATCTTTCTCAAAACCAACGTACAGTAGCTCACATCCAAACAGTATTAAATCATAACTGTATAAAATACACTGTAGTAATATAATATTGCACTACTGTAAAAATTTATAGCCACCTCCTGTTGCTATTGTAGTAAGCTCTGGTGTTGCAAGAATATGCTTAAAACACCATGTGAAGCTAATCATATCTGCATGAGCACTTTGTCTGTCTAGTAAATTGAGTATTGCAGTAAAAAGTGATCTCTCATGGTTCTCATGTATTTTTCATCATGTTTAGTGTAATATCATAAACCTTGAATAATTCCATTGGTCCTATATGAAGTTATGCTAGAAGTACTTGCAAGAAGCAGAGATAAGTCATAACATTACAAGAAAAAGTTGAATTGATTGATATGTACCATAGATTGAGGCCTGCAGCTGAAGATGGCTGACATTTCTAGATAATTAAAATCTTACTGTAAGGATCATTGTTAAAAAAAAAAAAA
>VBSM01000361.1:48650711-48661432 GCA_008086735.1 Cheirogaleus medius
GAAAAAAAAAAAAATAGCCACAAAGGACATTTATTAGTAAGGAAGAGAAGCAAGCACCAGGATCTAAGGCAGGAAAGGATAGGCTAACTCTACTCTTTTGTGAGAACACAGTTGGATTTATGATCAGGATTGCCCTTTTCTATAAAGCTGCTAACCTCCAAACCTTGAAGGGAAAATATCAATACCAGCAACCAGTTTTTGGTTTTATAACATGCAGACCAGAACCACTAGAACACTTTTTCTGAATCGGTTCTATCAATGCTTTGTCCCTGAAGTCAGGACAGTACCTTGCTAGTAAGGAATTACCTTCTAAAGTTCGTTTGATATTGAACAATGCCCCTGGCTACCCAGAACCCCATGGGTTCAACCCCTAAGGTATCCAAGTGATCTATTTGCCATGAAAGCCAACAAGCTTGAAATAAATTCTTGCTGAAGAAAACTATGTCCAGCTCTTGTGCATTACTTCACAGGATTTATGACAGAGCCAATCAAGGAAATCATGAAAAAGATTGTGGATATTGGAAAAAGGGTGGGGGTGAAGGATTTCAAAATGTGGATCTCAGAGAAATATAAGAGCTAACAGACATCACACTAAGGAATTAACAGAAGACAACTTGATGGAAATGAGTGCTTCTGAACCAGTACCAGACAAGGAGGAAGAAGTAGAAGCAGCAGTGCCAGAAAACGAACTGACATCAGGTAATCTGACAGAAGTGTTCTGATTATTCAAACTGCATTTAACTTATTTTAGGACATGAATTATTGTATGATATGGGCACTGACACCAAGCAAATCGTGGAAGAAGGACTGGTATTGTTTTTAGAGAAGTGACAAAGCAAAAAATTCAGACATTTCCATAAAGTTGCACTGAGTGTGCCTACCTCTTCTGCCTCCCATTCTATCCTCTCCACTTCCTGTCCCTGCCATCCTTGAGAAAGCAAGACCAACCCCTCCTCCTCCTTCTCCTCCTCAGCCTACTCAAAGTGAAGAAGGTAAGGATGAAGAACTTTATGATGATCCACTTTCACTTAATAAGTAGTAAATCTATTTTCTCTTTTTTATGATTTTCTTAAAAACATTTTCTTTTCTCTGGCTTATTTTATAGTAGGAATGCATACAGTACATAATATATAATATACAAAATGTATGCTAATTGACTGTTTATGCTATTGGTAAAGCTTCCAGTTAACAGAAGGCTATTAGTAGTAAAGGTTTGGGGAAGTCAAAAGTTTTATGTGGATTTTCAACTGCACAGGGGTCCAGTGTCTCAACATCTGCATTTTTCAAGGGTCAATGGTAGTCTTAGCAAATATTTTCACAGGCTTAATTCCATGGTAGAAATTCTTTACTATTTCTTCTGTTAAATCTTACTGCATCAGTTCGTTCCCCTCTCCTTTCTTCATTTTCAATTTATCCCTCTCTACTGATTAATTTTCTAAGACTACAAATATGCTAAAGACTCTTCCATACTGAAAACCTCTTCCCTTGAGACTTGTCTCTCCAGTCCTTGTTTGCACACACAGAGACACCCACAAACCCCCTACCACACACACACACGCCATGCATTACTTCCATGTTGTCATTTCTGCCCAAAATAGGGACCTCTAAAGAATGGCTGACTTGTTCTTTGAATGATTACTTCATAGAATCAAAACTGGCAAAGTTCCTAGTGGTATTCTAATTACCCAATTTAATATACTCCTTTTAATTTTTTAATTTGACCTCTGTGTTATTTGAATATATTGAGCATTTCTAGAAATCAATGTATGTGAGTCATTTATTCTACTCTAATTATCTTCTTACCTCTAATTATTTCTTCATCATCTTTACTAATCTCATTATTTGCCCATATCTTAATCTGATAGCTCCCAGATGCAATTCCTGGCCTTCCATTGGCAGTATCCTCCACTCAACTGACTTCAACCACCGGCTATATCAGGAAATCTAAATCTAAAGTGCATATCAAAATACAGGGTAAACTTTTCCAAATACAATCTTGTATTTCTTTCCCAGGTCAGTAATTTTGACTGGGGCTATGGTCTCTGTAATTGGAAAAAGAAGTGTAAGTGATTCTAATGTATATTCTTGTTTGGGGAGCCCTAATGTATAAGGTATTTGTTCTCTAAGCTCCGAAACAATGGGTTTAATTGCCTACTGGGCATATTCATTGGACGAACCCATAGATAATTACAATTTGTCTTTATCTAAAACAGAAATCACCATGACCTCTACTACAAAGCTATTGAATCTTCTATATTCCTTAACTCTGTCATGATCATTCACACTATAACTCAATTCAAAAACTTAGAGATATAATTGGCTCCATCCTAAATCTCATTGGGTCTTGTGACTTATATCATCTTAACAAATGTCTTTATATATATTCCTTCGTCTCCATTTCAAATGCTACCTTTGTTTACAATTTTCACTTTTCATGAATGTCATTCTTTCTCATCTGATCCTTACACATACACAACTTTCAGTATATAGTTCAAACTCAGTTGTCTAATGATACCTATTTTGACTGTCCCTTATACATCACACCCTCCATTCCCAAAAATGATATTGTTATTTGTAACTCTCAGTGTACTCTTAATATTTCTATCACTTCATCTACAATTCTTAAAATATGTATTTGAAAATCTCTTTTATTATAATAGACTGACCAGTCCTTGATGCAGAGCCATTATTAGCTGTTTGAATTTCCACTGATTATTTATCATTTTGTACATATCTTTAAAAGAGATTGGATATTGGATTTGGAAATTTTACATATATTTACTATCTGAGATTGATACAGGTTATTTTTAGTTCATATATGGCACAGTCAAGTGTAAAGAAAATTTACACTTATTCAATTTCACACAGTAGATCATTAGTAAAGTCAGAAAGATAACTATAAGACTTTTTATCTAGTGCTATTTCAAATAAAAGAATAAGGTCTTAAACATCAGGAATACTGAGACATTTGGCCCGGGTTTAACTGTGAGAGTCAAGAGAATTTTCAATAGGCTCCAATAAGGTTGTGAGTGTCTCCATTTAAATTCTGCTTGAGTATTTAAAACCATTTAAAACCACCTGTTTGTGCATTCAATTTCTCATGTTGCACACATAAATGTGAGTTTTTGCAAGCAAAACCAGATGCATTCCTAAAATGTGTCAGCACATTTTCAAAAGCCTACTGAAAATGTGTCCTCATATGTCTCCAGACTTTGTTATAACTTATATCAGTGAGCTGTATAAATTGGTTTCTTGACTATCCATTAATGCAAATTACCAGGCCAGGAAAGCACCACACAAGGACCTGCAAAATCTCACAAAATATAACATATTTTCTAGGAAAGAGTTAAAGAGAACCAAGTTATCTTGACACCATTTTATCCTAAGGTGATCTTATAAGTAAACATGGCTTATTTTTTAAAATGTGCATCTTTTGTAAAAAGCATGGATAGTACTCTCCTTCTTTGCCCTAAACTCATTAGCTGATGTTGAAGGAGGAAAGAAAAAGAAGCTGTAGTTTTATTGCAAAAAGAGAAAATATGTTTATATTAATCTTATTATAAGTAAAATAAAATTCAAGGGAAATAAATAGAAGACTGGGGTATGGAAGAATGATCAGTTTTTTGAGGGGGCAAAATATCCATTAAAATTTATTGCAGAATTTTCAATCATGATAGAAAGGATGAAAAGTAAGGACAGTCAAGCTGTTAAATACCATTTGTCATTCCCTAGTAGGTCATTTTTATATAAGGTCTGTTGGTCTGAACCTATCCAAATTGCTACTAAGAGGAGGAAAATGTTTTCAATTCCTACAAAATTGAATAATAAATAACCAAGATGGGGCTAAACACACTTCCCTATCTTAAGTGGCAAGTAAGAACATACCACTAACTTCACTCTTGTCTCTGAATCCCTGCTTCACCAAACTCCTGAAGAAACTTATCACATGTGTCTCTTTTTCCTCAGTTATTTGTGTGGATTTTTTTCATTGCATCTTTAAATTTTACCATTAACATATGCTGCATTAAATGAGTTCCTTTTCTTTTTTTTCAAATGTAGCATCAGTGGTGGTGAATTTTATCTGTGTACTTGACTGGGCCACAGGGTGCCCTGATATTTGGTTAAGAATTATTTCTGTAGGAGTCTGTGAGACTGTCTCTAGTAACATTAAAATAGGTAGCCTAAGTAAATCAAATTGTCTTTCCCAATGTGTGTGGGCCTCATTCAATTCACTGAAGGCCTGAATAGAATCAAAAGGCTGAGTAAGAAATAATTTTCTCTCCCTACCTGACGTTGGTCTTCTGCCTTCAGACTTCCTTAAACTAGAAATATACCATTGGCTCTCTTGGGTCTATAGCTCATCAATCTTGGGACTTATCAGCCTCTATAATTATAAGCCAATTCTTTATGAAAAGTCTCTCTCTCTCTCTGTTTCTCTCTTTTTCTCTCTCATTCTTTCTCTCCCTCAAAATATTTCTATTTCTTTGGAAAACCCTTAATAATACATATTTTCATACTATAAGTGGTTCTAGAGAAAGATAATGTTAAGTCTTAGTTTTCTATATTGGTTCTAGGGTTTCTGGAATTGACTCTTCCATCTGATTAGATTTAAGGATGCTAATAACTCAATTTCCACTAGTAAAGAGAGTACTGACAGTCTATGGCATAATGTGGCAATAAATATACACCAAATATTTCTATTGGATACTCCTGATAAACCATTTATAAGATGCAAGGAGATGAGTTACTATGTATATGATACTTTCAAACATTTTTTGAAACTAACAAATATAATGAGATTGTCTGGGTTTTCTTAATGTTCCTAGAAAAAGTGGTAAAATAAAAATGATGAGCTCAACGATTTGAATTTCCAGGTCCAATGATGTATGATTAATCTGAATCCTTCTCTGTGTGCTCTGAATAAGACCCCTATCTTCTCTAGCTGTGGAACCAAGATTGCTGAAAATCAAATGCAGAATCTCATTCTATAACTGGCTGAATTACAACAAAAGTTGCATTGCAGAGTGTCTACTATTGAAGTGAGGCATTGAATGGGAAAGAATAGGATACTGTCAGTGGAAATGGGGATATATGGAAAGTCCCTCATGAAGCAGGAGACACTAAGCCCCTAAATTCCAATAAGTCTTGTCAGTGCAAGAGGCATCCCCACCCCCAGTGAAGTGAAGTAGCCTCCCCACTCCTCGTGATACAGTTTCTTCTTCATCCTGATCTAAGATGATTAACCACTGCATTTCCTAAGGAAACTGTAATGACCTCCCCTGAGGAAGTTGCCATGTAAAACAATGGTGATTCTCCTCAGGACCCTTCACTAGCTATCAACCCCTTTAGCTTCTAGACCTATGACTAGCTCAAGTCCCAGCAGGACCCTAAAAGTGAGGCACAAAATGTGACCCATGAGAAGGCACACTATACTTCAAAAGAAACGCTTGAATTTTCTAATTAATACAAGCAAAAATCTGGGGAATGTAAGTGGGAATGGATATTAAGGATTTGAGATATTGATGAAAGATATATAATTTGGACCAGAGTACGTTTGTTGATATGGACTCACTAAGCAAATATTCTGGATTTAATGTTGCAGCTTGCACAGTTAAAAGGTGTTCTAACAGTTTCTTTGGTTGGTTGGCTGAAACATGGACAAAAGGTGGTCCATAGTGAGTTAAGTGGAAATGTTGAACCTACCTTGATGTAATGTAGAAAAAAATATTCAAGGTTATTGGAATATTTGAGTAGTTTTTGTCATTTAAGGCCTACTTACCTACAAGGGTCCAGAAGACATACCTTTCACCACAACTGTGGGGGAAAAAATTGTGAGGGAAAACTAGACATCTTTGAAGGGCTCTGTTATTGTTTTTCTCTGTAGGTCAGACCTTACAATGATTGCAGTCACTAAACTAGAAAACCTAAATGCAATGAGAGTAATTGGATCCTGTGGTAGCAAGGCCAAGTAGTAGTACTCAACCACCAAAGGCAGAGAGGGGTGTGGTTACTGTACTGAACAACAGTAGCACAACTGCAGCAATCAGATTTGTCTGACTCATGCAGGCCTAGAGCACTGGCAAGTTGATCATGAGGTAATAGATAGGAAATGCATAGGAACTGAAATGCATAGAGAGCCTAGTAAATTCTAACTCGATACGTATAAGAAAAATTCTATGTCTAGTGAACGAAGTATACACCAAATCAGAAAAACAGAGAGTCTTGATCTCTCAATAAATTGCCAGAATTGGGCCAGTTATTAGACCAAAAATTGCTTGAATGAAAGGGACTCTGGCACATTGCCAAAAAAGTATACCATTGATCTTTTCCTCAAATTCATCCAAAGGGACCTATGGCCTTTTACCAGAATAACCTCATTGGAGAAAAGGAAATATCCAGACCTTTGGGGACTACTGGACCCTGGCTCTGAACTGACACTGATTCCAAGAGACCCAAATGTCACTGTGGTCTACCAATCAGAGTGGGGGCTTATAGAGGTAAAATAATCAATGGCATTTAAACTCAAGTGCATATTGTAGTGGGCTCAGTGGTTCTCCAAACCCATTCTGTGTGCCCCCTCCTCAGTTCCTGAATGCATAGTTGATATAGATACACTCAGCAGGTGGCAGAATCCCCTGACCTGTGGAGTGAGGGCTATGATGGGAAAGACCAAGTGCCTCCACTTACAAAAGTAGTAAAACAAAAGCAATATTGCATTACTGGAGGGATTGCAGAGATTAGTGCAACAATTGAAAACTTGAAAGATGATGTAATAGTGCAGGAGTGAAAATTCCCACATCATCTCTTTCACTTGCTTATTTGGTCTACAGAAGACAGATAGATGTTGGATAATGACAGATTACCATAAGCTTAACCACATAGTGAGTCCAGTTGCAGCTGCTATACCAGATGTGACTTCATTTTTTAAAGCAAATTAACATATCCCCTGGGACCTGGCATGCAGCTATTGATTTGGAATTTATTTTTCAATACCTGTTATAAATACCACCAAAAACAGTTTGCTTTCAGAGGCTAAGGCCGGCAATATGCCTCTATGGTCCTACTTCAGGAGTACAGTGACTTTCAAGTCCTATGTCATAATTTAGTTCACAGGAATCTTGGACACCTTTCCCTTCCGCAAGCTATCACACTGGTCCATTACATTGATGACATGATGCTGATTTGGACCTAAGGAGCAAGAAGTAACAACTTCTCTAAACTTATTAGTGAGGCATTGGTGTACAAGACAGTGGGAAAATATTTTGCCAAATCAATGCACAAAAATCTAGGGGCCTTCAACATTAGTAAAACTTACAGTGATTTCCCATGGTGTTTGGCATGCCAAAATACAATAAAAAAAGAAAAGAGACACAACATGTAATAATACTCTTTGGATTCTGGAGGCAACATATTCTTCATTTTGATGTGTTATTCTGGCACATTTCTTGAGTGACCTGAAAAGCTGGTTGTTTTGAGTGAGGGCCCAGAATAAGAAATAGCTCTGCAATGGGTCCAGGCTTCTGTGAAAACTTCTCTGCCTGTTGGGCCATATGATCTGGTAGCTTCAACGGTGCTTGAAATGTCAGAGGAAGATAGGGATGCTGTTTGGAGCCTTTGGCAGGCCTGTATAGGTTAATTGCATCACAGGCCCTTAGGATTTTGGATCAAAGTCCTTCTATCTTCTGTGGATAAATACTCTCCTTCTGAGAAACAGCCTTTGGTCTCCTACTAGGCCTTAGTAGAAATTGGACACTAAGGCCTCTAAGTTACCATGTAACCTGAGCTGCCCATTATCAAGTTTTCTGACCCACCAAGCCATAATGTTGGGCATGCATAGCAACACTTCATTCTCAAATGGAAGTGTTATATACATGATCACTTTTGAGCAAGTCCTAAAGCCACAAGTAGATTACATGAAAAAAATGGACCAAATACCCATGATTCTCACTCCTGCTACACAGCCTTTTCTTTCCTAGTGTGCACCTATTGCCTCCTGGGGTGTTCCCTACAATGAGTAGACAGAGAAAAAGAAGATTTGGCCTGGTTTATAGGTGGTTCTGCAAGAAATGTAAGCATCACCCAAAAGTGGACCTTTTAGGGCACTATGATAGCCTTTCTCTGGGGCATCTCTGCACGATAGTGGTGAATGAAAATTCTCCCGGTGGGCAGAGCTTTGAGCAGTGTATATGATTGTTCACTTTGAGTAAAAGGAGAAATGGCCAGATAGACATTTATGTACCCTCTCAAGGTGGGGGTGAGGTGGAATGTCTCTCTCCCATACCTTTCGTACTACTGGGCTACAACTAACACAGAAAATAAACTCATTAAATATTTATTGACTGCCATCTTGTAATGAATATAGCTCATATTTCCTTTTCTGCTGACTTCCATGAGTAGCTTAAACACTTTGATCTACAACATTCTTTTGTACATTTCAAATGTCAAAATATATCAATAAATTATGATTATTTTCAGTGTACTCTAAGATTCATAGTTAGTGGTCATTAATTTATAAATATTTACTCACTGTCTTTGATTATCACTGAAAAATGATTCTCAAAATGGTTTCTGCACCAGCACCTGGGAACTTGTTAGAAATACAGATTCTCAGGCTCCGCACCAGACCTGCCGAATCAGCAACCTGTGTTTTAACAAGCCTGCCTGGTGCATCTGATGCAGACTAAACTGTGAGAGTCTGATGCCGTAAGAATGTTGATTGGTGTTGGGATTCTTATGTAGGTGCATTATTAACAGTTTGTTCTGAAGTGAAACCTGTAGAGAAGTGAGGAATAGCACCCTGGCCAAGATGTGAATTCAGCTCGAGTCTAGCCACAACCTGATCTTCTGGGGAAATCTGCTGCATCAGTGAGTCACAATTGGAGTCAAAGAAGTAGGACTCTTGTTACTCCTACATCACTATACTACTTCCAGGGTGAAGATGTACCCTGCAGGTATTCTCATATACGATGGCTCTAATAGGCCCACGGGAATTCTCAGAATGTCACTGTTGTGAGTTGTTATTAGTGTCCAACCCTCACAGCAGTTTGGCATGGATGCACTGTCCAGGCATAGCTTAAGAAGGACATACGTGGGGCACAAAACAGTCTTTTATACCACATTTTATCTGAAATTTCTCTTAGAGAGAGAGAATTTAAGTTTTTATGCATACTTTCCTTTGGAAAACAATAAAAGACCATTTCATCCACAGACAGTAAAATTCAAAGATAAAAACTTTCAGTCCCTTCAAGATAATTTTAATTAGTCCTTCAATCAGGTGAGTAATTTGCAGGCTTTCTCAACATTTTCTTTAATTCTTGCCAATCCATTTTATCCTGAGTCTTAAAACCAAAAGGTTTTTAATTTTTTAATTTAAAATATTTTTATGAAATGACCTCTTGACCACATAATGAATCTATCCTCTTATCTATTAATTCCTTCAAATCCTGGGCATTTTAAATTGCTCAAACCCTATTTGGTTTGGAAGATTATGCTGTTACTTGTGATTTTACTCCTAAAAGTTGATAGTATGTTCATTGTAGAATCATGAATTAAGCCATAATCCTAAATAAATTGCTCAATAATAATTTAAGCTTCTGAAGGTTTGATTAAGAATGCTAGGGGATTATAAAAAGAATGCTGATGACCAAGTGTCTGGGGACAAAAGGCAATGCCTTCAAACTATTTTTTTTTTTGAAGTATCCATGTTTGGAAATTAAACATATTAAATGTTTTTCAGCATGATCCCTCTCGAAAGAAAATGCAAATACTAAAGTTAGTTCCAAATAACTATGTAGGCACTATTTAACACATTGACTGCCACACTAGGAAAAAAAAATTCCCTGGGGCCTCAGTCTTTTATTAAAACAAAACGATTTTTTCTAATTTGTTATGTTTTATTGTTTTCTGTGCATGAATTATATGGAATGCAATCTACATTTTTAAAATTAAATTGTCAATATTAATTTTAACAATAAGAACATCAACAGGTAAGATTTTCATGAACCAACTGCAGGGTTTTGCTTCACGAGGCCCCAGACTCAAAGCTACCATGAGTTAAATACAACTCATATGGAAGTTAACGTGTTAAGCAATTTTATAAATAAGCATAGGCATATTATAATGTATTATTGTATTAATTTTTAGAACAGCTCCCAAAGAGTTAAAAGACATTTATAAATTTGAAGTTAGTTTCTATTGATGTAGAAAACCAGAAGTTATGTAATTCTTATACTGTATTTGTAAACCCTTGCCGCCTTCACCCCTTTTTAAAATAGCTACATTGTATCTCTCTTTTAAAAATGTGTATATGTAGATTTATTTTTTTCCATAGTTGGAATCAAGATGTATTTTCTTGTAGGCTTATTTCAAATGCCTTCCCTTTTGCATCTTCTTCCTTTCATCATGTTTTCTTTAGGTTTTTCATCCTTGGTTCCAAAACATTTTAGTCTTGTCTCTTTCTTTTGCAGTATAATTTAAGGAGGACTGAAGTAAAATTATTTTATGCATGATTTGAGCTCTTTACTTCCTTGATTTCTTTCAATGTCATCCCTCTTTTTAGAATAAAGTTTAGTCTCACTGTTTCCCTAATTTGGTGCTCATTTTTGCCATTCTTGCGTTTTCTCCTCCATCCATGTAAGACTCCTTGTTTCCCTGTGTCAGATTACCAGGCTTGGGCCGGGCGCGGTGGCTCACGCCTGTAATCCTAGCTCTCTGGGAGGCCG
>VBSM01000361.1:48667511-48688300 GCA_008086735.1 Cheirogaleus medius
CTTGTTATTAGGCCTTTATCAGTGGTGAAAAGAGCAAATATCAGGTGGTTTAACAAAGATATGTTTTTCTGCCTGTTAAATCATGTGTATGTGTATATGGAAATATATGTTTCTGGCTGTTAAACCAAGTGTGATCAAAATACAAACTTGTCTTTCCTCTATGATGTGTGTATGTGTGTGTGTGCACACTTTAATATAATGTATATATATGCTTACATCTTGATGTGTATACATTTATAAATAACATGTACACACATACATATATTTAAATATATGTGTATACATATACACACAAAAATACAAACTATATATTATATATACCTATAAACATATATGAAAACATACACACATGTATATATGCCTATAAGAGAGATGACCATAGTAGTCATCAATAAATAAATATTTAATAATCATAACATTTTACTTATTCTTATTAAATTATCCTTGTTATATTACTTATTTACTCTAAAGGAAATACCTATGTCATGTTTTATTTGTGATCCCATTGTTCTGGGCCATCAGCTAAACATGTTGTATTGTGGACAGCAATGGTATGTGTCATTTCATAAACGTGCCAAATATTCTGCAAAGAGTAAACAAAATAGATATCCTATTGTGAATAAGACTTTGGAAATAAATGGAAGTCTTGTAAAGTTTATGATATAGTTTTGGGCTATATTTCTGTAGCTATATTTGTGAAAAGTGCAAGCTTATATGTTTATGTGTGTGAATATATGTATGCATATGTTTTTGGTGTGAATTTTACTCCTACATCTTTTTAAAAACAATCCTAACAGAAAGAAATGATAAATGCTTCAGGCATTTATTATTTACCCCAATTACTCTGATTTGCTTATGACACATTGCATACCTGTATCAAAATATCACATGTACCCCATAAATATATACAACTATTATATACCCGTAATAATTTAAAGTAAAATAAATTTAAAATTTTTTCTTGAAAAACAAGAATATATATTTATTACAATTAGAAATATAGAAAATGCTCTTTAGGAAAGCTGGTGTCCTGTAGTTTAGTTTCTTTCTTTGTTTCTAAAAATAATACCCACCCTAGGAGAGACAACTGTATGCCTGAGAACAGAATTAGCTAGAATTCCACGGGAGAGTTGCAATAGGACCTTAACAAGTAAGTTGTTCTCTCTGCTCCTTGGGTAAGTTATTTTTAAAATTAAATTAATGATAAACTACATCATGATCAGAATAAATTAAAACTGACAGTATACAGCTACAAGATAAAATATAAGAAAAACAAAAAATAATGTTTTTTTCAAAAATATTAGTCACGTAAGCTATTTTTCCATGGCCAAACCAGGATTTACACTTCAGACTGATGTAATATCCTGGTCCCTCCTCTTAAAACCTTCCAGATTAGCCCACAACCACTATTAACAACCATTATTCAGGTCTTCCACTTTAAAATCATTTTTTTCTAGTTTTTCCTAGAAAAACTGGAGTTTATAAACTTCTTGAGATAAGAGGATCTGTCTTAGTTATCTTTATATTCTCATTTCCCAGAATACTCCTGTCATACCCTAAATAATGAAATAATAATGCAATATATTTTTTAAGAATGTTTTACCCCCACATCTACTGTATACTTGCATGACTTAGGTGTTACACGGTGTTATCTTCTTTGAGATTTAAATGCAGCAGTTCTAAATATTCCTCGAATACAGTAGGGACCACTTTAGCACACCCAGTTTCTCTAAATTCTCAGGGATGAGGGCAGAAAGCAGGGAGAGATGTTAGAAAACATCATATGTTTTTTTCTAGTCATTCTGGATTCATGTTCTGGCTTGTGTCTAATAGGTTCATTTTCTAAATCATATATACAGTTGATGTTACATAAATGCAGTCGTTACAGATACATATGCAAAGAACTTAAAACTGAACAGTGGGCAACCAATCAATATTCTTCTCAGAGTTCATCCACCTACCATGTTGAAGACTCTCTCTTTAATGCTTTGTGCAATTCTCTTTACCCTATGTTACCGTGAATTCTTACAAAAGAAACGTAGTCATATTTTACATTTTACCCTAAGATCTTAGGGACTCATCATGCATACATGAAGATATTTTTGTAAACAATCACATTTCTGTACCCAACTGGAGTTCTTGTGACAACTGATAAGATTTTACCTTCAATATATAAGATTCTCTCATCTAATCATTTCCAATGCTCATGGTATATTGAGCTCTCACATCTACTTGAGAACTAGTAAGTATTCATGACAGAAATAAGGACTGTAATTTGAATTAGATAAGAAAAAGATAACACCTAGAATGTTGATCACTTAACGCCCACATGCTTCACCATAAATAAAGCATACACTTTGACCAATGCTTTTGCTTTAAAAATTAAAGTAAAAAATACAATTTAACATATATATTAATATTATTAAATATATATCATGAAATTTATATGAAACAGATACAAAATGAAAGTTATATATATATATATATAATGCCCCAGTTATTCCATATATATTGAGAAGCAATTGCCTAGTATCACAACATGCTCACATGCTATTTCTTGATCATATAGCCATAAACTAATATATCGGAGCTATATAGTCCATATTAAAAGACATTAGCAAAAGTAACCCCTTATCATGAACTCAGATAGCTTTTTATTTATTTTTGTTTTGTTTTACAAAATTGAGAGGCGGTCCAAATTCTATGTAATTTGCTATATCTAGAAGAACTCAACCTCTCTTCCATAACTTAATCATCAAAAATTCTTGGCAGCTGGATTGAGCTGTTACTCATAACAGCTTGATTAAGGTATCACTGACATGAAATGTACCTTATATATTAAAAGTGTATGATTTGATAAATTTTGACATATGTAAACCTATGAAACAATCACTACAATGAAGGTAATGAACATGTCAATCACTCTTAAATATTTCCTTTGGCTTATTTCTAATCCTTCCCACATGCAGTTCGCATTACCCCAACCATTCCCAGGCAACTACTGATATACTTTCCATCAGTTCAGGTTAGTTTGAATTTCCTAGACTTCTATACAAATAAAATCATATAAAGTACTCATTTTGTGTTTCTTTTTTCACATGGCATAATTATTTTCGGATTTAGCTGTGACAGTGAAAATATATATGTTAATATATATACACACAAAATTATTTCCTATAAATTGAAATATACAAAATATAATAAAATAATAATATGATATAATATAATAAATAATAATATAATATAATAAAATAATAAAAACCATTCTTTTTAAGTATGGACATATAGATTCTTCCAGTTTTTGTTATGTTTTACATTTTTTGGCTATTACTACCTAAGCTTCTATAATCATTTATGTACACAGGTCTTTGTTACAAACATATAATCTCATTTCACTTCAGCAAATATCTAAGAATGGAATAATTGAGTTATATGGTAGTTGTATGTTTAAATTTTTAAGAAAATGCAAAAATTTTTCCAAAGTGATTTACCAATTTAAATTTCCACCAGCACTGTGAGAGAACCTCAGTTCCTTCACATACTTGCCAACAATTGGTATGAGAATCTTTTTAAATTTAGCCATTCTAATATGTAGTGGCATATTTTGTGGTTTTACTTGACATTTTCCTAGTGACAAATGGTGTTGTACATATTTGCTATGCCTTGCTCTTCTGTGGTAATGTATCCTCTAATATTTTGCCCATTAAAATTTTTTTTTTCTTATCACTTAGTTTTGAGAGTTCTTCATATATTCTGGATACAGTCTAGTATCAGATTATCAGATATATCATCTGTTAATTATTTTCTCCTGATCTGTTGCTTATCTTTTAATCATCTAAACACTGTCTTTCAAAGGGCATCATTTTAATGAAATCCAATATATATATATTTTTAATTTATGGATTGTATTTTGGTGTTGTATGTAAGAAATTTTTTCCTAACTCAAGGTCCCAGAGACATTGTTCTAAGTTTTCTTCTAGAACTTTTATAGTTTTGGGTCTTACATTTAGATCTATCATCCATTGTAAGATATTTTTGATATATAGTGTCAGGTATGGTTCAAGGTTTTTTGTATATGTGTATGCATGTCGGTATTGAATATGGCTATCCATTATTCTAGAACAATATTTGGAAAATATTGTCCTTTCTCCACTGAATTGTTTTTTTACCTTTATCAAAATCCAACTGTCCATATATGCTTGAGTGTATTTCTGAACTGTATTCTCTGCCATTGTCCTATTTGTCTATCTTCACACCAAAAAATACTGTTTTGATTATTGATGCTCTACAATAAATCTTCGAAGCAGGTAGCATAGACCCTCCAAATTTGTTTCCTTTGAAGTATGCTTTGGCCAGTCTATGTTTCCATTTCCATAGGAATTTTAGAATCAGCATGTCACATTAAAAATAAAAAAAACCCTGCTAAGTTTTTGTTTAGGATTGCATTGAAATCTATATATCAATTCGGAGAGAAATTATATCTTAACAATATTGATATTTCTACTACATAAACACAATACATTGTTACAGCAATTTTGGTCTTTGAAAAATATTTAAGCAATATTTAACTGCTTTATAGTCTTGGGTGCACAAGTCTAGAATTTTTTTATAAACCTTATTCCTAAGTTTTATATGTGTGATGCTATTATAAGTGACATTTAAAACATTTTCTATTTATAAGTGTTTATTGCTAATATTCACAAATATAATTGAATTTTTTGATATAGATCTGTTACCTTGATCTTGTATCCTGAAATATTGCTAACATCACTGATTTGTTCTAAGAGCTTTTATAGATTTATTTATTGTTTTTCTTTTTTTGCTAGCACAGAACTTCCAGTACAGAGCCTTTGAAGATTTAATAGAATTTTCTACATAGGAGATCATATCGTTTCTAAACAAATACAATTTCACTTCTTCTTTCCAATCTGCATGTGTTTTATATCTTATATTTCCCTTTTTTCACTAATTAGAACTTTCAATACAATATTGGTAAGAGGTGATAAAAGCAGAAACCCTAGTCTTGCCCTCATTGTAGAGGGAATAGCATTCAGTGTTTCACCGTTTAGTATCATGTTAGCTACTGGTTTTTCATAGATAACACTTATTAAGTTGAGAGAAGTTCCTATGTTTCCAAATTACTGAGAGTTTTTATTAAAAAAAGAATGTTGTATTTTTCAGATGCTTTTTCTGTCTTTCTTTAAATCATCATGTAGTTTTTCTTTCAAGTCCTCTATTATTGTGAATTATTTTGATTAATTTTCAGATGTAAAACCAAACTTTCAGGCTTTGGATAAACTGCACTAGATCATAATTTATAGTCTTTTTATATATTGTTGTATTAGATTTGCCAAAATTTGTTTAGAATATTTGCATTTAGACGTATGTGTGATATAGTTTTCTTTTTATCATATTTTTTTTTTCTGGTTTTGGCATCAAAGTAAAAGCTAGTCTCATTGAATTAGTTGAAAGTTTTTTCTTTTCTTTGATTTCCTGTAAAACTGTGTAGAATGGTGTTTTTTTGTTGTTGTTTTTTTCTCTTAAATGTTTGGCAGGATTCACCACAGAAGCAATATGTGCCTGGAGAATTCCTTGTGGGAAAGTTCTTTAACTACAAATACAATTTATAAAATAAGTATAAAGCTGATCAGGTTATCTATTTATTATTGAGCAAACTCTAGTAGTTTGTCTTTCCTATGCTCACATTATCTCAGTTGTCAAATTTATTGCTATATATTAATAATATTAATTTATTGCTATGTTAATTTCTGAATAAACTGCAATAGTGTCATCTCTCCCACTCTTGGTATTGGTTATTTGTTTCTCTTTTAGGTTGATAAGTTTTGTTACAGTTGTATCAATTTTTTGATCAAAGAGCCAATCTTTGGTTTAATTGATTACCTCTATTATTTTTGTTTTCTACTTTATTGATTATTGCTGTGATCATTATTATATTCTTTTAATACTTATTTTGTGTTGAATTTGCTTTTGTTGTTTATTAAGCTGTAAGTTAGGAATATTTTTGAATAGAACAGTTAAGTGTTATAAGTTTCCACTTATGTTCTACTTTAGCTGCATGTCACAAATTATAAAATGTTGAATTTTCATTTGTATATAATTCAGAATACTTTATAAATTATCTTTTGATCCCTTCATTGGGCCATGTATTACTTTAAAGTGTTTTTTAATTGCTTAACAGCTAAGAATTTTTTAGATATTTTTCTATTATTGATTTCTAATTTCATTTTTATTGTGATAAGAGAAAATACTTTAAATAATTAAATTTCTTTAAATTATTGTGAATTCTTTAATGGTCTCCCAAATGGCATAACTTTTTATATTCAATTCTAAACTCAACACAATGGGTTCAGATAATAAAGTCCATATGTTTTTAATGATTTGAGTTTTTCCTTGTGACCTAATAAATGATCAAATTTTGTGAACCTTACATATCTGATCTACAATATTCTGAAAGAATGTTCTCACATATACTTTTAGATTAATCATTTTCTCCTTGTAGAATTCCAGTCTCTGCCATGATAGAATAAGGTGACTTTCTTCTTCCTCACCATGAAAAACTGTAAAACTTGCCTGGGCACAGTGGCTCACACATGTAATCCTAGCACTCTGGGAGGCCAAGGTGGGAGGCTTGCTTGATCTGAGGCGTTCAAGACCAGCCTGAGCAAGAGTGAGGCCCCGTCTCTACTAAAAATAGAAAAATTATCTGGGCATGGTGGCACGTGCCTGTAATCCCAGCTACTCAGGAGGCAAGACAGGAGGATCCCTGGATCCCAGGAATTTGAGGTTGCAGTGAGCTACAATGATGCCACTGTACTCTAACCAGGGCGACAGAGTGAGACTCTGTTTCAAAGAAAAAAATTATTATGTTATATACTTTTGTTTCTGTTTTCTTTACTTCTATAACTACATTTTATTGATTATAGAATTTCTGGATCTATTCTTCATGTCTCATCACTTTCTCTAATTTTTTCCATTTCCTCATGTGTTTGTACCACAGTTAGAAAATTTTCTGGGGCCTTCTTCTGTTTGATTAATTTGATCTTCAGCATTGACCCCTTTCTCCTTTATTTGGCCATAATTTTACATGAACCAAGTCAGACAAAGAAAGATAACTGATGCATGTTTTCCTTTGTAGGTGGGAGCTAAAACATGTGTACACATGGATATAGAGTGGGGAATGATAGACAATGGAGACTCAAAAGGGTAAGGAGGTGGGAGAGAGGTGAATGATGAGAAATTACTTAATGGGTATAATGTACATTATTTGGGTTATGGATACTCTAAATGCCCTGACTACACCACTATGCCATCTATGCATGACACAAAATTTCACTTGTACCCCATAAATTTATACAAATAAAAAATAGTTAAAATAATTTTAGTTTTGCCTAGATTAACTTACTTTTAGTTTGTAGACAATCTAATTGTTTCTTTTTTATAAAGGAAATATTATTCACATGACCATGATGAAATTAGTTGTACTTACATAAAATCTTTTTCACATTAATTTTGTCACCTCAGCAGTCAATTCTTTAGTTTGTTAATTTTGTAACTCACTTATTGTTCTTTTCTCAAATTTCTTCTGAATCTTATTCTTTCATCCATATCTTTTAAAAAAATATTTTGTTTGAGGATTTGCTTGCAACCTTTCTATAAATTTTAGCGGGTTGAGAAACTATTAATATTTATTAGAGTTCCTTGCTGAGTGGTCTCTGGCTGGGCTCTACCACTGGCTAGAGGAGAACTGATCACAGCATTAATCCATCAGCAGCTGACTTCTAATCTGAGAAGAGCCACTTTCCTAGCAAGTAACAGCCTGAGAAGCAGCCCGTGGCACTGCCTGGTGGGCTTGTTATCCCCACCTGGCACGTTTTCTGTGGTTCCTACTCTGACTTGGGTAGATTTTCCTCTGTGTTGTGGTACCAATGATGGGGCCCTCATCAAGGTCTCAGCACAGCTACAACAGCCTCTCTTCTCCATTGTGGGCTCCAGGCAAATAAGCTTCTCCCTTTTGTTCCTCAACCCTGCAGATTGTAGCTCTTTCCTGTAGTTAGGAATGTTTGTTACCTCACTCTTTCCCTTTGATTCTATTAGACTTTCCAACACCTATGTATCCAATTCTCTTTATCAAATTCCCCTGGTTTGAAATACATAAAGTGGTTTTGGATATCTTTACTGGACCTTGATTGATATTCTTGTATCTATCTTTGGAAGATAATTATATAGAGTTGCCTGATAAAATACAGGATGCACTATTTGGTTCATGCTTACACTAAAAAATTATCCATTATTTATCTGAAATTCAAATTGAACTGGGCATTGTGTATTTCATTTGCTAAATCTGACAGCCCTATGATTATATTCACTATCAACTGCTATTCTGATTATGGTAGAGAGACAGAGATGCTACTGAGAGGATGTGCTATTGCTTGCCTTCTGTATGCAGATGCACGCAAATTTCTTTAGATAAGTCCCTACCTGAGGCGCTATTCTCCCCATCCAGTACTAGTACTAGCACTCACTGCCTTACTCTGGCAGCAAGTGCAGATGCCACTGCAAAACAGCGTGCTGAGTGCTTAGGGACCATATTCCATTGGAATTCATCAGATGAATCATTAATGCTAAATGACAGTTTTCTTAAAATAATCCATATGAGTTAATCCTGGCTAATTTTCTGTTTAAAGATTTATGGTTTACTCTTCTTCTATTGAATTGAACAGAAAGCATCTATCTGTTTGTTGGACATTTCATATATGAATATATTAAAACATTTAATATACTAATCTCTAAATAAATTGGGCCAGATATGCATGTTGTCTATTCCACAAAACTGTAGATGTTAAATACTTAATTTTAAATTTGTCTTCATAAATTAAAGGAATCAAATGAAAGATAAACACACAGCTTGTGATTAATATGGGACCTTCAGTTTAATCAATTATGCAAGAAATTATTGGACTTCATGTGCAAAACAACATATATAATGGCATATCTACTCAGAATCAAGAAGCAGATTTATTAGACAATTTCGTTTCCTATTGTAGCTCCCATTTTAATTGCCTTTATTATCCTGAATTTCAACACATCACCTGTATAGTATGCAAACTTTAGGTTAAAATCCATTTCCTACTTCAGGAACCAAACAGACTACGAAGAAGTTTAAACTAAATACCTGATTCTGTGAAAACAAGCTTACAATTTATTATATTGGTCTAATGTCTTCATATTTGTTTTTCACATGTGACAAGATAAGACTAGTCAGGATAATTTGACAATAAATTTGAGGAAATGCAAACAGCTGATTACAATACAGAGTGGAAAGGATAGAAAACACCTTTGTAAATATGAGATCAAATACTTTTAAGATAACTTTAAATGAATAAAGGAAAATACTTTAAATCAGGAGTCTGGTGTTTATTAATTCTTCATATTTTTTACTTAAAAAATATAGACAATTCATCCACTGCCATATTTGTATCTACTTTCAAAGGGAGTTATTATCCAACTTAAACAAGTAAAAAGTAAAAATGACTAATTATTATAAAAGGACAAATGCTAAATAATGAGTATTAATTATACTTTTATTGGGTTCCTAAACTCTAAAATCTATTGCAGATAGAGCATATCGTGTTTTATTCCCAATGATTGCTAGCAAATAAATTCATTCTCTTTATTGTTTATAGGAATATGCATCACTGATGCTAATGTATAAAATGTAAACAATGACCAAAGATGATAAATAACTTAGGTGTCTTAACAGGTTGGTTCTCTGGGAAGCAGACTCTGTAATGGAGACTTGTGCGCAGAATCAACACTTGAAGAAGAGACAAGAGAAAAAATAAAGAGTAAATTGGCAAGCAGAAATGTTGGGTTGCAACTCAGTCTCAACAAAAGCATATTCTGATTTCACATGAAGTTTTAATTCTGGGACAACTCAGAAGCATCTCACTTTGTGATGAGGGGACTGGGACTACGTACTCCTGTATCCACCAGTCCTGTGATGCATTTGCAGGAACAAGATGAGTGAAATGATTGCCTTCAGCTGAGGGCAATTTCCAAAGAGGGCTAACAGCTGGAAGCACTTCCAACAACTGGGGAAATAGGTCTTTCAGTCCTGAAGTAAGCTCTAAGCTGCAAATCACAGCATCTAGTACAATATCAGAAAAGCCTTATTTGGAAAACCAACAAACATTGTGGTTTCCACTTGGAAAGAGAAGGATGATCAAATGAAGGGAGTGACAGAAGTAGGAAATTTGAAATTTCAGTACTTTGCTTGTCTGGGAAGGAGATAAAGAATAACACATGAGAAAAGTGTTATGCTTATGAAAAATCTGTTATATTCTATTGGATTCTGGTTGAGATTATAATGATTGGAGTGAGGGAGCATGAATAAAATTATATAAGGTAAGTTATTGAAAGTGTTAATTAGGGCATTCGGTACAAGAAAAGAAACCTTAAGTGAATTATTTTGCAGCTGTGATCTGTAGCTACTGGATTAAACCAATAAAAGCTTAAAATACGCTGGAATAGAAATATCCATATACCAAATCATTGATAGACGCTATCACGTTCACACATTACTATGTGTGGCTAAGATTTCTGAACATATAGGATAATTATACAGGGGCTTTATCTTTGAAAAGTTTAAACACACTCACCTGATCTTAAGGTCAGTGTTCATAGCAGTCCTCCATGTGGACATTGCTATTTCCTTTTCAAATGCTAAAAACATATAAAGCCTCTTATTTAACTAAATTTCATTGTAAACATATTTGGTCTCCTATGTTGATCCTTGTCTAGAGAAGAGAACACAAATCATGTTGTTTAAAATTAGCATACATTTCTCTGAACCTCAGCAGGGAACTCACTATCTTGCTATTTATAGGTCAACACTTCCTATAATAAGACATTTTTGAAACATCAAATGCTTATTTGCTGATCTGGGTCCAAGCTAATAGACTTAAAATGAAATTACAGTCATATACAACTATCCCTATTAAATTTACATAATTTCCACTTGGAGATATCTAGTAATTCACCTAGTTCAATCATTTCATTTATCTTAACAGCAAGTTAATTGAAGTACCAGGACCAGAATGCAAGCTTCTTAATATATACATAAGGAATGTAAAGTAGATATTTAATAAACATTAAAAAAGATATATTATTCAGTCATATATTAATACTATAATGCCATGTTTCCATTAAGCAATATGGAGTAAGAACAATTTTCTTAACTTATACCTCATTCATGTCACCTATAATTTTCAAAGAGAGGTAACTTATTATTGATTAAGATAAAATAAAAATGTACCTGCATATTTTGAAACACATAAATTTAGATATGTTTTATAAAATATTTTGTTATCAAATATATAATTTCTATAATTTATATATTTTTCCAAGTGAGTTAATTTGTCTGAACTACTAATGCACCAACTTTATAAACACAGTTCTTTTCCAACTTTTTAAGATGTTCTTTGGAAATATCTTCACTCACTTGAAGATCAGTCAGGGGTGGAAATTATTGATGGATGCTAAGTACTGTCTTTAGTATGAGATATGCGGCCTACAGCAATCACACAGAGATAATAGTTAAATAAAAAGAAATTTTTTACTGTTTTATCCTGGGTTATTGATCAACTAGGTAGTAGCCATACCTTCTCTGTTGATATTCTTTGTTTAGTTTCTAAGCACATTTGTTTTGTCCTTTGGTGAGAATAGTTATGAGCACAACAGAATTTATGTTAACTCCTTTCAATTTGTACCTTTAAAGTATATATGACATTTCAATCAGTCCCTAGAATAATCTAAGGAAAGAAATTGCAGGCCAGGCGTGGTGTCTCAGGCCTGTAATCTTAGCATTCTGGGAGGCCCAGGCCGCAAGATCCCTTGAAGTCAGGAGGATCTCTTGAGGTCAGAAGTTTGAGGTTGCTGTGAGCTAGGCTGACACCACAGCACTCTAGCCCAGGCAGCAGAGTAAGACTCTGTCTCAATAAAAAAAAAAAAGAAAAGAAAGAGAGAAAGAGAGAAGGAAGGAAGGAAGGAAGGAAGGAAGGAAGGAAGGAAGGAAGGAAGGAAGGAAGGAAAGAAAGAATTTGCAGACATATATGAAATCTCTAAAATCTTTTTCTTAAGTTTTGCTTTTGGAACATTAATAAATATCTCAATTTTTACAAATTAGCACATAATATAATAAATTTATTAAATGGGGTGTTTCATCCTATCTTAATAAAGCACTATAGAAATGTGATACTTTCTGACAATGACCAAGTATATGTATAGGTTAACTAATAAAAACAGAAGGAAGGCCATCAATCTTCTATAAATAAATTTAAGATGTCTTTATTTTTGTAGTATTTATAGCATGCTAATAATGTGACTGCATTTATCTATATTTGAATGAAATATAATTATTTTTCTCGAAGAGTATCACTATAAAAGGAATAAACATTAAACATATATTGCTAGACACACAAAGAGATATTTACTTTTAGCTTTATAGTAAGGAAATACTAAAATTTAAGTTATGGAATAAATTTTCCCTATTATTCTTTGATGCAGAAGAATAAGTTAATGTATCTTTCCTGAGTTTTTTATAGAGGTTCTGTAATGTCTATTGATAATTTTATTTTCCTAACACCCAAACTCACCAATTTAGTTTTATCTCACTTTTTTAGGATCCTGTGAAAGATTGTTCACTAAGCTTTATTTTCCCCACTCCAACGAGTACCTAGTTCCAAAGTCCATAGAATTTTTGTGGTTGTCATGTGAGGCTGAGACGAAAATAATTTCTCTGTAATTTTAGGTTCTGAGATTATTAATAAGTTCTGATTTTCAAAGGAGTATGGTGGCCCATCCTATTAAAAAGGAAGTCCTGACAGAGCTCTGTTTAAGGGAGCACCACAGCAGGGCTCTAAGTTAGACTGTTGGGACATAGATATCAACCACCGTTTACAGTCCTGGGGAAACTGGGGCAGCAAACTGAATGCATTTTTTCTTTAATTTCCTTGTATGTACAAATTCTTTTCAGAAGATGCTGATGCTGTAAGAATTAACACACTGACTGCCACACTAGGAAAAAGTAATTTTTTCCTTGGGGCCATGGTGTTTTATTATGCAAATAGAATAAAAACTTCAAAAACAAAATTTTCCTTTCTAATTTAATGAAAAATTTGCTATTTTTTATTGTTTTCTGTGTGTGAGTTATAGGCAACTTGAAAAATAGTTTTCATGGCTCCTAAGGTGATGAGACATGTGAGTTTTATATGCTTCACAGGCCTCGGGCTCAAACTAACATGAGTTAAACATAACTCACATGGCAGTTAATGCATGAATGAGCAATTTCAATTAAAATACTTAGCATTGTGTTTCACAAATGATAAGCATTTAAACATGTTTGTTATTGTTATTGTTTTTCTCACTACTATTATTCTGATGACTTCACTAAAAAATATTCCTCATAGTAATAAGCATTTTCTTGATTCCCCTCATAAAAAGTAAATAATCAGGAAGAAATTTTGACGGTATATCTTGAAAGCAGATGAATAAATTGATCCAATGTATTTTGATCTTGACACAGTGTATTTTGTACCTGACCAAAGAGAGTAAATATTCCAATTGCTGAGTCCATTGTTCCCCTGACATTTCAGTAAGGGCTTCATAGACAAGTACAATATTAGCTGATAATTCTTTAAAATGAACTTTCTGATCTTTTGTCCTTCAGTCTCTATTATAGATTGTTTAGAGGATTGCCTGAAGTCAAGAGAGTTAACAAATGTATATTAAATCTAGAAATATTACTATTAATATTAAATATAGCATAACTATTTTAATATATAAATTCCTACACCTAAAATTTGAAGTGATTATCAAAATTAGAAGCATTGTTGAGACAATTTTCCTGAGTTATCACTGGGCAGGAGCATATGCTGATTTTACCAGAATGTTTTTAGGTGTGAATCTGTCATCTTCTTCTTGTGACCTGCTTGAAGAGAAGATCGCAAAGTACAACTGAAAGATTTGAGTATAGCCACAACTCAGAAACACCCCTGACTCTCCTGCTTCCTGTTTGATTCTCCAAACCTAAGAAAGATGGGACTTCATAAAAAAATGCAGACTTAAAGAATCACATTTCTAGAAAATGAATTCAATGTCATTCACATTTCTTTTGGTTAAATGCATGCCTTGGTCTTTTCCTCACACACACACACACACACACACACACACACACATCAACCCCAGAAAAGCCCATAGACTCTTTCCAAATAAAACTCTATAAAAGCAGAATCCTAATACCAATCAGTCTGAAGTTAAATGTCTAGCTTTCTTATTTTTTGTGGCAGAAACTTATTATATATCATCAGAGGTTTAGGTACTTGATCAGAATACCTCTGGCAAAATGTGAGAGGCACTAACAATTTATGTGGAGAGATAACACAAGGAAGCTTATTTTAATCACTAGAAAGCAGAGTCAGCTATTCTTTGAGTAATAAGTATCCCTCTCCCCAGATTTAACATGGAGAGTAAAATCTAATTTCATTTTCATCCTTAACTATATTTCTATTTCCTGTCTATGCTAAAGACTACTGCTTTCTATTCTGTAATTTCTGGTTGTATTGGTTCCAATTACTGTATAATTTTTTCTGCAATATTCATTCTGAATATTTTATTCTATTTGAAATTAAATTTAGATTCCATGAGCATTATAGTGTGCATTTTCCTCTTCAAAGAACCTGTGTGCACACTTGTGCATGTATGTGTACTCATGTGTGGTTCTGTGCGTATATGTGTTCATATTTCCTGTAGAAATGTCTGTTTAATGCATGCTTTTCTAAAAATAATTCATATTCACATGGCCCAGACATTAAAAAAATAGGAAAGGAGAAAAATATGGGGCATTGATTCATGGTCTAAAAGTCTTAAAATCTTGGTATCATCACTGACAGAAATAAGAAGTTGGCAGAGGCAGATTTTAAACGAGGTCTTAGGTGTTTGATACTGTGTATGTTAAGGCTGAACTGACTAGGATATTGCCAGCTGAATGATATTTTCACCTTAGTTTCCCTTATTTCTATGTCTCCTCAACTTGCTATCTTTTTTTATGCATCTATAAAATTTAGGAATTAATAGCAGGGCAATACGAGTCTCATATAGGTCATTAAATATGAAATGTCTGATTTCAAATCCAAACTGTAGTTTATTATATGTCAAACAAGAAGCAGTACAATTAATCGAATTTATGAGCCTAAACTATCAACAGTTTTGCTATTCTAAGGGTAACTTATTTGTGCCAGAAGCGAAGAAACCTGGAGAGTGAGTGACAATGACATCGCAAAAGGCATTTTCCACAGCTTATAGAGAATTGAATATTTTTCTTTTCAAAAAGAGGTCCAAAGCCTGGAATAAGTGGTAGTCAGTGGGTGCAAGGTCTGATGAATATGTTGGATAACAGAGAGTTTCCAAATTCAGCTTCTATAGTTTGAGCAGTGTTGTTTTTTGCAACATGTGGTCTTGAAGAGGATTGGCGTGTCTCTATTGACCAATCTTAGTTGCTTAATCACAAGCATCATTACATTTCATTTCAGTTGCTTGCTGTACACATCCCCTGTAATCGAGTTTCATGAAGCTGTAGTGGATATTACCAGTGCTGGACCTCCAAACAGACACCATTAGCTTTTTCTGATGAATATTTGGTTTGGGGCTGTATTTTGGCACTTCATCTTTATCCAACCATTGTGCTGAACACTTGCAATTGTCAAAAAAAAATCCATTTTTCATCACACATAACAATACAGTGTAGAAATGGTTCATCTTTGTGTCGTGACAACAAAGAAAGGTAAGGTTCCAGACGATTTCTCTTCTGACCCTCATTTAATTTATGCGGAACCCATCTGCCCAGCTTCTTTACCTTGCTGATTTGTTTCCAATGGTCCAATAATGATGGAATAGTAATGTCAAACCTTGTCGGTAATTCCCATGTAGGTTGAAATGGATTCGCTTCTACTACAGCTTCAGCTCATCATTATCCACTTTGGTCTGAGGTCACCCAGGTGGCTCATTTTCAAGATTAAAATCACCAGAATGGAATTTCTCAAACTACTGACGTACTGTGTGTTCGTTAACCACATCCTTCCCAAACGCTTCATTGATATTTCAAGCTGTCTGTGCTGCATTGGTTCCACCATGGAGCTCACATTTGAAAATAACACATATTTTTGACTTATCCATGTTTTCACAAAAATTGCTCCAAAAGAAATTTGAAAGATAATCACAAGCCAAAATGTATGTTTGCAAGAGTGAGGCTGTACCTGCGAAATAAAATTAAAATAAGAAGTGTCAAAGTGAAATGTCAGAGATATCAACTGTCAAACTCAGTACTTACAGAAATTGGACATTTCATACTTAACAAACTAAAATTTGGATCATTTCTATAGGTTATGAGAACAAATAATGACATTATTCTTTTACATTGTAATAAACATTAGGCTGCTGCACACAGAGTTTTCTAGTTATTAGAGTTTTATATTTAAAATAAAGCCAACAGCTTCTTCTGTAAGCTATTTTAAAGTCCAATCATTGATATGTAATGAAAAAAAACCAGCCCTTTTTTATTATTTAGTGAAATGGGAATTATTCACTTTCCATTCTTAGTGAAGATGGATGATTTCTTATTATATGATATTTTATATTCTTGACATGATATTTTATATTCTTAAGATATTTTATATTCCCTTTACCTGGAAATTTATTTTTCAGCTAAATGGCTCCAATACTTCATACATTTTAGTTTGTTAGATGTACTGAATATTCTTTGCTTAGCCCTCCAGATCTGCTCTTTGTTCTTTCACTATGCCCTGTGCCTAGAAAGGTGATCTTTAGGAACTGCATCGACTGAATTCCCTCGCCCTCTGGCTTCCAGTTGATTTGGCCAGTGGGAAATGCCAGCCGTGGGAGAAACAGGAAAAGTTGAGGTATTTATAAGGCTAGTTCCCTCACTGCCTAGCTGTGAGTTGACCACTGTGGGAACATTCTCTCGAAGGATCAGACAGCTGTCTCCTATAGCTATATAGGTGTTATACCTATGTAGGTATTACAGAGTTCTCCTGTCAACATTTTTCCTTTTCCCCTCTAGTCCCTTCACACATAAAGGTAGTAAAAGCTTTCCAGTATGATCATAGATAGCTTGCTTCTCCATCTTTTTTCAGATTTTCTTAACCCTGCCAACATCGTTGTTTAAAAAAAAGAATAGAAATCCCAGTATTAATCTTTTTTGTATCACTTCTTTTGAGCATAACATGTGTTTCTTTCCAGAAGCCTGATTGATAACTAGGTTAGATTAGGTAATTTATATTTATCTTTAAATTTTTTGCTCCAAGTCACTTTTTAACAAAAATTTGGGAGATGGGCCTTGTTACACATAAGAACAAAAATCTGTCATTATTATTGTTATTATTTTGCCCACAACTAAGTCTAATAATCACATAGAAAACAGCACTATGGTGTGGCTTTTTCAGTGTAATCATTTACAAAGTTCTACCGTAGGAATGTCGGACTGATTAAACCAAAACTGATACAAACTACTAATTACATCTGCAAATAATGTACAAAAATCGAGACCATAGAGCAATGCAATTATCACATTGTGATTCTAATATGTTTAAGCTCACTTCAGCCAATATTGAATTTTTACACACACAAGCTACATTAGTAATTTAAGTGATACCCTAAAATCCCATTTATTTTTATGTTGAGGTTTTAGTAATGACTGAAAACAAATGTCCAGAATATAGTGACATTCGAACATTGTTTAGCTGGTTTGAATCATCTTTGTAACCCCAAGAAAACTGTCAGTGTTTGAACAACAGTTCAAGCATTAAAGAGGAAATGTCTGAATTAGAGCTTAGATGTGAAGAATGAAATGAGATTAAAGAAAGTTTATATTGCTTTTTGTTAACTTAATTGGTACATAAAAGCTAACATCTTAAGAGTAAATCTATGAAGTATCATTTTGCCAAACATGTTTATTAATGTCAATTGGAAAAATGAGTGAAATATCTGCAGGTTTCACAAATAGTAAATATATGTCTCTAGGCCTGAAGGGTATTAACATCTTTACCATTTTGTAAATAATATCTTCCGATCAAAAACTTATGAATTAAAAAAGGAAAAGAAGAAAAAGCCAACAATGCCAAACAGATTAGATACAACGGGCTAAGAAAAGGAAGATGGAGAGAATTGTTCATGGGGCAGATACTCTTCTCCTTTCTCACTAAGAATAAGCAGAGCCGCATTTGTGGAAACTTAACTAGGCAGAAACCTGCAGTGTCTGCTCTGTGCTGCTGACCTGCCAGCTGGAAAGAGCATCGAGTTGAAAGGGTTTAAGCTCTCAAAGAGCCAAGACTTGGCTAATCATCTTGGGCTCAGCATATTGTGAGGCATATGAACACTCTCTTTAAAACTGGCAGAGAAGAAGGAAGGAGAATTGAAAATCTAAACACAGTAGCCAGTTAAAATTCAGACAATTGTAAGGGTTGTGTTTTCTCTGAAGCACTTGGTTATACTCTACGCTAATGAATGAGGAAAGTAAATGGATTTCCTTTTTGGGAGGAAGAAGAGCAACATCCCTTTAGATTATTACACTACTTTTTAGTGCACTGAGGAAAAAAAGACAATTTGTGTCATTTTCTATTTGGGTCATTTTCCATAAAGTGATCTAGTTTTTTTCTCTGTCTCGAGAAATTGATTTATATTATTTATTAACATGTTTTATTATTAATTTTAACAAAAATAACTAAACTTAAACATATTTTAATTGAACAGTCACCATTGTAATGAATAAACTTCAAAGGCATACTTTTCAGAATGAATATGCAATAAGCCAAAAGTAACTATGGTGTATTTATTATTCTTACATTATTAGAAGAAAAAAAATGGCTTAGCTCCAGTAGAGTTAAAAAGAACATTAACCATTAACTTCTATTCTACTTTTTTTTTTATTTTAACATTCTGTTTGTTCTATATACGCCATACAGAGATAACACAATGCTCCTCACTCCTGAGAATGTAAAAACACGTTGCCAACAATATCTCAAACTGACATGGCTCTGATTTATTGCATCAATACAAAAAACAATACTAAGGACAGTCAAAGTTCACCCCTCCTGGGCACATCACAGGCCGAGGGCCTGCAGGGCAGCTGCTGCCCACACATCTGCAATCAGCATTTCTCCTGGTGTCACTAGGAATTGCTAAGGCAGAAGATGAGAAAGGAATACTTATTAGTGACGTCACTGACAATTCTTTGAGAAGCATATGAAGGAAGTATTTAATGAAGTTATAATAGAAAGTATTTTGCATTATATTTAGATTCACATTTATAGGTGGAAACTGAAGTCCAGTTTCAAAATAGGTGAAGAGCTTTTCTGAAGAAAATAAGAAATACTTGAATATAAAATCCATATATCATCCAAGATTCAATTCTGAATGGTTTCAAAAAAATACATTTCAATATTAAGAAACTTAGTAAATTTTTATTTAAAAAATGTTTTTGATATTTATTTTATTTACTGTTAGGTAGCCCTTGCCCATACCTTATCTCTTTTCACTTACTCTATTTCAGTTTTGTATTAAATCTAGTTAGTGTTTAAAAATATAACACTAATTATTTTAGAAATCCAAGCAGAATATAATATTCTATAAAATTTCTATTATGTGTAGTGACATTACCTACTGTTGGTAAGGTAGAAAAAAATGAATCATTTTTAAATAAATTAAGAAATTCTTTACTGCTAACACAAATTCAACAGCAAGAAAGGTTAGGATTTATTGATTACCCCAACCAGCAAATCATGTGCTACTTTTTAAGTGGCTCCTTTGCTTGAGAAATATATTCTTTTCTAGGAAAGAGGTTTTCTTTCCAAAAGGATCTTGCTCACAGTCTTTTCAGTTGAGTTGTTTCCATTTTGCCAAATTGAAGTTTTAAAAAATTGTTTATGAGAGTCAAAGTTTCTTAATAGTTCAGTTGGACTGTTTACTCTCCAAGCAATAGTAAATAGCTAACAAAATTTCTGTCAGCGTTAAAACTTGATCTGCCAAGTTTCAATGCTGTGACTCAAACAGGAGAGACAGTTTTGTGGGAAAAACCGCGGTCCCATACTTGACAAGATTTGGTTTATCAACAGATTGGCTGAAGGTGTTTCAAATTGACATGTTCTTTCTCTATCATGCGTCCAGCTCTACATCAAATGTATATCCTCACCTGGAGTCAATCAGCTGAATTCTTTTTACCATTTAACAGGAAATGAAAAACTGTACTTAAAGAATAATAATAAATGATATTAAAGAGAATTTTACTGGAACAGAACTGAGAACCCAGATACAAAACTATCTCATACAACCATCTGATCTTTGAAAAGCAGACAAAAACATACACTGGAGAAAAGAATCCTTATTCAACAAATGATGCTGGGAAAATTGGGTAGCCACATGTAGAAGATGGAACAGGATCCACACCTCTCATCTCTCACAAAAATCAACTCACGGTGGATAACAGACTTAAACCTAAGCTGTTAAACTATAAGAATTCTAGAAGAAAATGTTGGAAAAACTCTTCTAGACATTGGCCTAGGCAAAGAATTTATGAAGACCCTAAAGGCAATCACAGGAACAACAAAAATAAATCAATGGAATCTGATCAAACTAAAAAACTTCCACACAGCCAAGGAAACTATTACGAGAGCAAACAGACAACCTACAGAATGGGAGAA